>CM064492.1:9348925-9564838 GCA_032716605.1 Paralithodes platypus | reverse complement strand
GTCATCGAATGGGGTATGGAAAATGTGTAAACTAGCATGGGAGGGAAGGGTGCCTGATGACTGGAAAGACAGGCATAATAGTCCCCCTGTATAAAGGTAAAGGGGACTTGGATTGTGTGTTAACCACCGGGGAATAGGTCTCCTAAACGTAGTAGGGAAGGTGTACAGTAGGGTAGTGATCGAGATCGTGAGAGCGAGAACGGAGAAATTGATAGTTGATGAGTAGGGCAGGTTTAGGAAGTGGAAGAGGATGTGTAGATCAGATGTTTGCCCTGAAAGGTGTTGTGGAGAAATATCTGGAAAAGGGACAAAAGTTGTATGCTGCCTGTATGGACTTGGAGAAGGCCTTTGACAGAGTTGATAGCGAAGGTATGTGGAAAGTAGTCAGAACATACGGAGTTGACAGCAAGTTGCTGAAAGCAGTGAAGAACATGTTTGAGGGTGCAAAGGCATCGGTGTGTCTGCAGAATGAACAGAGCAAGTTCTTTGATCTGAATGTTGGGTTAAAGCAAGGGTGTCCCCAAGGTTGTTTAATATGTATATGGATGAAGTCATGAAAGAAATACAAGGAAGAGCAGTGTATGTTGGTGTACCACTGATAAGGGATGGAAACGAGTGAAAGGTTCCTGTACTGCTGTTTGCTGATGATACAATTTTGATGAGCAACATACACATGTATGTTGGTGAATGGGAGTTGCAGGGCCTAGTAAATATGTTTGAAACAGTGTGTGAAAAGTGTTATCTGACGCTAAATGCGGAGACGTGCAAAGGTATGGTCTTTGAAAGAGGTGCAGCAACAGAGTGTGAGGTGAGGTTGAACGCTCAGGCTTTGTAGAATGTCAGCTCATATAAGTATTTGGGCAGTGTGTTTAGTAAAAATTGGAGAATGGATGAAGAAGTGCGGGACAGGGTTGTAGGAATGCTAAGAGCAGTAACAAGAAATAAGGTGGTCAATATGGAAGTAAAGAAGTCCTAGCATGACAGTGTGGTAATCCCGACATTGACTTACGGGAAACCTCGATGTTGGTGAAGAGACTCAATCAAGAGTGAGAGTGGTGGAAATGAGATACTGAGAAGTGTGCGCAGAATTACATGGAGGAATAGACAGACGTATGAGGAAATACGAGAGAGATCTGGTGTGGATGTACTGTAGATGTGCTGGAAAGTGAGAAAAGGAACACCTTGAGAAGGTGCGGCCATGTGCAACGTATGGGAAGCGAGAAAATGACTAACAGAGTGTGCGAGAGTGAGGAGGTATATGCATGAAAGCGGTGCTGGATGGGAGAAGGACGTTGACTGATGGGGAACAGAGGTGCATGGGTGCATTTCGTTTGTGGCCACCCTTTGGGGATCACGGCATCCGGCACTCGATAGATATATAAATAGACCTTGACCTTTGACCTTCAGTATTAGAATATATATATAATGTATATATATATTTATATATATATATATATATATATATATATATTTGAAACGCTGCGCAATAGAGAACGGGTAAATATTCACTGATCTTGTTAAGTTTGTTCCCGAGGAACACACCTATATGTGATATATCATATAGGTGTGTTCCTCGGGAACCGTAGTTTAAGTAGGAAAAGAATTACCAGCGAGGCAGCGAACATCATCTTTATTTTCATTATAGTGGATTCAAACGTTTCGGCATAAAACACTACGCTATCATCAGTGGTCTAAAAGTATAATTAAACACTTAAAATAAAGTGCTTTGAAATTGCTAATATGTTTAAAACACAATCTTATACATAATATAAAGGGAAGTGGATATAATTATATTTAATTTGGAGTTTTGTAATACAAGTATGAATTAAATGACGAAAACAATACAAGCTTCACCATTTTGATTAGAGAACTACGCAAGAGGGAGGAGTAGCAGACAACATATTATTTAATTTGGGCTTATTTACGTTTATATGGAGGGATTATAGGTTTGATTCCCGAAGGGAAGTAGAGAAAACCTAATAGTTAGTAGGGGCCCCGGAATCACTGACGATGTTGCTTATTAGTATAATAGTCAACACCCACGTCAGTCGTTTGAATCAACCGACGCGAGGAAGAACAAGAGTCATCTTCATAAGTGCAACGCTACTACTTATGGTGTCGTCACAGATCGGGTACCCACTATGAAAAAACTTCGTCAAAATAAGAGAACACAAAAGGAAAAAGAATTTTCCACTTTAACACTGTTATTCACAAGCTTCCCACATTCGGTGGATTTTCTTGCGTTGTGGCTTCTTACCGCCTCTCGGCAAGCACAATAATTCCTCCTTCAATGAAATACCAAGATAAACTCCAAATATCAGCGAATGGGAAGGGGATGGCTGGGAGAGACGTCGTCGTCAATGATTCCGGGGCCCCTACTAAATAATAGGTTTTCTCTACTTCCCTTCGGGAATCAAACCTATAATTTAATAGTGGCCATTGACGATGTTGCCTGAATTCCAAGACTGGAGGGGGACATTCGCAAATATCAAAAACTCTCAATAACCGCATGGTTAAGCCAAGAAAACCTTATAACAGGAAAAAGAAATAGTAATTGTTTTGTTGTGCATACAACTGTATAAATAGGAAAGAGTGTGAGCATGCGTTGCTTCAAAGAAGCCTGCTCCAACAACAGAATCCTCTTCCATGAGGTATTTGTTGTAGCGTGTGACACAGAGAGTTAAATGCAAAAAAAAACTTGTCACCTCGACCTGTAACCTGTGCTGAGCTCAGCTTGGTCCTTAGGTCCATTTATTGAGTCACTTCGACCAATACTAAACTTAGTGAATATAGTGCAAACTAGGCTGGAACATGTGTTGAGTCATTTCGACCAATACCAATCTTGCGTAATCTAGTGCAACTAGCATAGAACATGCAATTTGCATATATAGCCATACTGAACATCTCGAGTCACCTCGACCAAATACCAACTTTTCGTAAACTAGTGCCACTAGCAAAGAAAACTGAACGTACATATACAGTATAATGAACAGTAGTGTAACACAATCTTTTATTATTCGTAAACTACATGAGCTTTAACCCGGGAACTACGGGAAGACTCTTAAGAGTTCCCCCGGCGGACTGCGGGAAGGCTCTTAAGAGTCAGGGAAAAAAAAATCGATTTTAAACACCGGAAAAAAAAATATATTTTTATTTGTTTATTTGTTTATTTTTGTTTTGCTCCTGGGCCATGCAAAATATCACTTCTCTACCTCCCCTCCTTCCCCACTTTCCTCCCCTCCTTCAGTTATCACCTATTTTCCCTGTTATTCCCTTATTCTGAGGTATATTTTCGTGCTAACATTAGCGAGTTGCAAGCAGGGCATTGTCATCACTGTTAGCAAGCGAGTGCAAGAGAGAGAGAGAGAGTATCGATCGACAGTGTCTCTCCAGCCTTGGGGAAAAGTGGCGGGAAAGGAGGTTGCCTCATCCATTCATTATGCAACTCCCGGCCTGTATCACCGATTTTGACCATCCAAACACTGTTTTCACTTGTTTTATTGTTGTAACAGGTTAATACCTTTATAATCAACCTATAATAGGCGCATATGGATAAGTATTAATGCTATTTATGGTAAAATGAATATTTTAGTGATGGAAACAGCTCAAATACATGCGCACAGGCAGAGGTGTCTAATTACCCCCATGCATACTTCAGAGGTTAATTAAGCTTTGCAAACTTAAAATTAATACATCAGATTTAATAATTAAACAAATTTTCCCGAGCTTCTTAGCTCGTGCATATCTATTTGGGCTTGGCCCGGCATCAATAACGCCTAGCTTGCCCTGCATTAACTTGTAATCCTGTGGAAGGGGGTTCATCTCTTATACTGGGATCCGCATACCCGCCCCCCTTTTTCTTAAGCCCTTATTGGGCGTCCACATCACAGTACTAAAGGCTGGAATTACAAGGAAAACAACAGAAGGAGTGTGCCTTTGTGCAGACGATAAGAAAAAAGGGCGGGACCGAGTTTGTAACCAAAAAAGGGAAAAAACACATGCAAAGAAAAAAGTCTGCACCGGAGGGCGCCTCCTGTGACTACCACGTCCTCTGCCCACTTGGTGTGGAGCGAGGACACGTAGGAACCTGGAAAAAACTTAGAGAGCTAGAAAAACAACTGGCTATATTAGTTAGCCCGCCGGGGGATGTCAAAACAATTTCTAGTCTAAGAGGATCGAACAAGATACCTGTAGGACCTGAATGGCCCCGACCCCGGCTTCCCCCGGCGGTAAATGTACCTCAGTCTGAACTTTTTTGCCTCATACCACTAAAAAATAGTTCACGATTACTTAGGGGTCAGAGAAAACTCCGGTTCAGCACGGCTGGCCATATATTAAGGAGGGACAGGCTTCTAGTCTAAGCCGGAGGGAAAACAAAGAGCCTGGGATTGAAGGGGAAAACTGTCACTTTTGAAGAGTGATTGTTTGCGGCAATTACAGAAAATTTAAGAGAGCTGATATGTTTGGAAGGCTAAGGATGAGACTGACATAGAGAGATCTCTGGTGCGTAAGGACTGCTAACAGCGTTAAGTTATCGCTAGGCCTTACTGAAAGTATAAGCCTAAGTAACGAAAAGCGCACGCTTTTGCCAGATCAATATAAGCCGCTCTACTGGCCGTGTGTAAGGAGAACGGGGCTGTAATTTCATATGGAACAAAATAAGGGCGAGAGAGCCCATAACGGTTTTCATCTATCACATGTAAGAAGAAAAGTGGGGGGAAAGTAAATAACTGATTCGGCCTTAAGAGGTTATCGTAAAGTGGAGTAAATAACTGATTCTGGCTATCGTAAAAGAGGGGACCTGCCGCTAAGCTGTCCCTGACCCCGGTAAAACATCTCAGTACATGCGCACAGCTCGAATAAGCATATGGAAAGAGGAAGAAGTCCTCTCTAATAGTGGAGATGGGAATAACATCCCGCCGGGACGAACTTCCAGCCCCCCGCGGCGGGACTCTTCCCAAAAAGGGAGAACCCCAACAAGGCTTGCTGAGGGCTTAAAATATGTGTATTCATGAAGTGAGCATAACGAGAGTGAATACTGATTCGCGTTGTACCGCACGTAACGTAAACAGAGGGGCATCCTGGGGAATTGACAAGTGTAACTGTAATAGAGACCCCTGAGGATACCGTCCTCCAACCCATCTAGATGTACTGACTAGTAGGACATCATCCTAAAGACATCCTGGTAGCCGCTTGCCGGCGGACGGTTGTCTGGCTTATACCCCAAGTTACTGTGAGAGAGGCGGCCCTTCCTGGTGTAGGCCTGCTGCAGAGTTAACGGCGTACGCACACCAGGCCTGGGCCGGGGATCGTGTGTGTCCCTCTGTGTAATTACTATGTATCACATCCCTTATGCAGAGGGTTGTATCATTCTGTTATGCGAGCACATTGCGGTGACTGGCGCAGTCCGGTCGCGCAGAAGAGATAAGGTGGCGCAGACACCCTTAGGAATTAACACCTCGTCGAACCTCGGAACCCCATTGCACTAGCACTGCCGATGGAGAGAGGGGGACGGAGGGAGGACACACGACCCATTACTTAAAGCATGTTATTTTAATGTACTAGATAGTGGGAGGGGAAACCGTCCGTTGGCCGCTTGGAGCCTTACATTCGATATCCTCCTAACCTTCACATCTCCCTGTCTAGCTAATCATGAGCTTCGCGGTGGAGACCAGAGAGAACCAAATCCTATAATAAGCATTCATAGGTCTCCTGAGCCATACCAAGTCTGAGGAGCTGTCGTGACCTGACTGCCTCAAATAAGGCTGTCTGGATTTCTGTGAAAGTTGTCGCCAGGGAAGGGAGGAGATATTATTGAGAAGCCTTAGCTAATTCCTCCTTCCGCCGTTGGGGCGTAACCCTAGTAAACAGGAAGCTAAAAACTTCCTGTGGGCCTTATCTCTGACGAGAAAATTACCTTTGGAGTTCAAGAGGTTCAGAAGCAAAGAGGGGCAAAGGAAAAACCTCTGCAGTTAATTGAGGGGCGATGAAAAAATCAAAATAGGGAGGGGGACCCCTCCCGGTTGTTCTATTAGCCAGTCAAACTCAGTAATGGAGGGGAAACTGGGGACAGAGGGTTAGATGGGTTATCGCAAATTGTGGGTGTTCCTGATCCCACGTTACCCATGGTTCATCGCTCATCCCACCCAGAATTGGGTGAGGTGGGAAAGTGACCGTAGGTAAGTACTTGACCGCTTATCCGGCAGGTATTCCGGGTAAGTGTTGTCCCGCCGCAATACCGTTTCCTGATCCTGACAACTAGCGTTCAAGCGAAAATATTTCTATTTCCCGGCATAGGGACATGGCATATGTTATGTCGAGAATTTTTTGGGAGATATTTTAAGGCTTAGGAAACAACATTGGATAAAAACTGAGATGATCGATTGTACTACTATCGAGTCGATCTGAGAAACAACCCCTGGGACTGATGCTACCAAGATCGCCCATCCGTTCGTGGTATGTTGACCGGGAGACAGTGAACTCCGGTGGGATAAGTCCCTAGAGTTTATAGTGAGAGCAATTGTGCCTCTCACACCCCCTACTTTAGTGAAATAGATGAGGATCCATCCTCGATTTCAACATTCAAGTGGGATTGAAAGCTAGAGGTCATTGAGTAATGAACTTAGGCCTCTGAATTATACTAAGTCCGTAATGAGTTATTCGGAAGTATGCCTAACACGGGGCGAAGCGCCGGGAGGGCTGGTATGATTAAACAAAACGAGACTTTAATCCATGGAATCAGTGAGAAGAGGTCTACTAGGTATACCGTGTACACCATTGCCAACTCAAATCAGAAGGGTTAGACTAACCCTAGATCGCCAACCCGCCTCGACGGGATGCAGGGATCAGCCACTTATACATAGAGTTTTGTGGTGAACCTGAACCGTTCCCACTAGGCCTGGAGCCGTGCAATTGCAAGTACCTATAATAGGGCAAAAAGAAATCTAGATACCCAGCAAGCTGATGTCTATAGATAAGCTTGTAAAACGGTCCATTCACCGGCAGTATAAAATAACACATCGTACTTGTAAGAGTTATGTTGTTAAATTAACGCTGAATGTATCCAAACTCTTTATCCGTAAGAACTCTTATCCTATTATATATTCGTAAACAAAAGAAGGTAAAATTGTTTTGCATCTGTTTGCTTCATTTTAGGATGAGAGTCGTCTCGCCGGCCGAGGTTCAACGTAAACAAACGAGCCGTCCCGCCGGCCTAAGTGCTTGACAATTATGAGCCGTATGACTGGCTTAAGTAATCGCAGGAACCATTAACCGAGATACTGACCGGCTTTTCTTAACTTAGATTTTTTAAAGAAAGAAAATTTTACTTACCCTAGCCGGAGACCTAGGTTCCATTACTCGGGAGTGTCCATCGAGAACATTGTCCGGCGAAGCCTGGAGGGTTCTTGTATCGGGGGGGAGGGGTGCATGGAGGCTGAGTCATAACCAATGGCTAATTGCTCAGCTAAGTGGTGAGTATTGATTGCCGAGATGCAACGTTATCCCTGATTCTGGGGAATTGTTTGTTTTGAAAGTTAGCAACTGTAAACAATTCCCATACTGTAGTCATTTAGGTATCTATCGATCCTGGCCGCCAGGCCCAATTGATCTATACAAAAAAATCACCCAATCTGCACCAGGATCTATGCCCACCGGGCATTGCTGGGAATTCCAGAGGCAAACTTAGATGCAGCCTGTCGTAATCTTAGAGTGCAAGTAATTAAAACTTTAAGATGCAAACAATGGGGGGTTCCGTGTGGGGGCAAAAGTAAATTTTTTGACTAAACCACTGACCCCCCCCCCCCCCCAGCCTCCTTTTCTCCCTTCTCCACCGCGGGAACGGGATGGTCCCTTGCCGTGCTGATCTGGAAAGAATTTCCAGGAATCAATGCTCATAAGGATAACCTGAGAGGAGTTAATAACATGCTAGTGCAAGTCCGCCGGAAAGTTAGAAAAACAGTCACTATTAGTCTAACCTTCGACCGGACCTGATTCTGTCAAATAGTGGAATTATTTGGTGTAGAAAATGCCTACCTGTGACTAACGTCACTGGCCCAAAAACCGTGTAGATTATAGCATATAATCTGACCTTCTCAACTGGATCGCCGCAGGGCGATGAAGCCGTAGGTCCTGGGTATATAGACTCCCTCATCCTGGCGGACTCGCTGAGCGATTAGCGTTTTTATGTGACCCGAGGTTACCCGTGAAATGGGCTTGTGTCGTATGTCAGAGAGGGTAATTCTCTTTGCGCTCGGCAAACAATCAGGGCAAATTCCCTTGGCGGGCCGAGTACAAGAGCCCTTTAATAAGTAGCACTTCCCGTCGGGAGGCATGTAGGAAAGCCCACACGCCGGGACATTCGGAGGGTTTTTTAACTACTTGTAAAATAGAACCCGGCGGCCCTGCTAATAAAAAAAACGCCGGAAAAACCATCCACAATTGTCCAGAGGCATCGACTTCACACAGATGCCAATCTATGACCTGAGTCATCGTTGTTTAGGCCAGTTGGTGGCGAGTATCTGCGTGCTTTTATAAAAAATTGCTAGCAGGCGCCGGTATGTGTACATCTAGCCGCCGTAAAAGACGGGGTAAACACAACAAAGGGCTGTTCACACAGAAGACGGAGAGCCATCCTATGACATGAGTCATTGTTTAGGCCAGTTGGCGGCTGGTATCTGCGTGCTATTTATGAAAAATTGCTAGCAGGCGCCGGTACGTTTACACCTAGCCGCCGTGAAAGACGGGGTAAACACAACAATGAGCCGGGCGGCACGCCGAAATCTTTATCTTTGCCGGACATCCCTCCTTCTATTATATAATTTCAAAATTATGTTTTTTGAATCTAACTTTACACAACTCTGCGTGTTCCTTTACTGCAGAATGACTGCAGCCTACGACCTGTTTTGCTCGACTGACCTAGGTGCTCGTCGGTTCTATTTTTGAAGGCACGAAAAATGCTCCCCAAATACCCAGCCTGGTAACTTGGGCATGTACAGTATATTTATAGATAACCGATGAGCACAGATCAGACGGCATGCGGTCTTTAACCCATTGGCTGCGGCTATGTTTGGGCTATTTAGGGCATATTCAGGCACTCCTGAATGATAAATCAAGCATCTGCATTAAATGAAGTGCATTCTGCCGAAAACTAGACGAAAATAGCTTCAAAACTACACCAGAACGGGCCCCGTACGTGGTCTGGTTCACCCGCAGTGGTGCCAGTGAAACGCGGAAAACCCGCTATTTGGTAGCACACGCTCGCTTGGCTACACTGCTGTGAGACACAGAGAGAGACCCGCGCGAGACACAGTGTACCTCAGTGAGCCGCTCGGTGCTCTAAGGGTCGGAGGTGGGCTCCTCACGCTCCCGCCCACTGACACTCGATTTTTACGTTTTTTACAGGTTTTTAAAGCCTGGAAATTGCTGAAATTGCTGGAAATTGCCAGGACGTTCCAGAACGTCACCCGCAACGAAAGGGTTAAAATGAAAGAATGAGCTAATTTTGAATGAATTTACATGTACAAATTGAAAGTTGATTTGAGAATAACATTTTAAGAAATGATCTTTTAGAGTTTTCTGAATATGCTTTGAAAATTGACCGAGATAAGGCAAGGTTAAATAGATTGTCTCCTTACTTACAGTGGGAACAAGTTGTTTTGGTTGATACTTATTTACAAGGAATTTATTTAAAAGTTTATCAAATATCTGACCAGTATATCCGTTACATTGAAAGAATTTCACAATTAAATAACATGTTGTCTGCTACTACCCTCTCTCTTGTGTAGTTATGTAATCAAAATATGAAGCTTGCATTGTTTTCGTCATTTAATTCATACTTGTATTACAAAACTCCAAATTAAATATAATTATATCCACTTCCCTTTATATTATGTATAAGATTGTGTTTTAAACATATTAGCAATTTCAAAGCAATTTATTTTAAGTGTTTAATTATACTTTTAGACCACTGATGATAGCGTAGTGTTTTACGCAGAAACGTTTGGATCCACTATAATGAAAATAAAGATGATGTTCGCTGCCTCGCTGGTAATTCTTTTCCTACTTATATACTGTATATATATATATATATATACAGTATATATACAGTATATATACAGAATATATATATATATACTGTATATATAAATATAGCTATATGTTTTTTAAGTAAAACGCAATTAACAGACAGCTTATCGAAGTTTGAGTAGTTTTTTTATGATGAAGGTTGACTTTTGACCTCGACCTGTGACCATGACCGTTATATAGGATAGGATTACATTATATGTTTGCAGTGATGTTACCCTGGGAAATCAAATAAGCGTGCCAAATTGAATTAAAGATCATCCGTTAGTTTCAGAGGTATTAACCACTTCTGTAACGGTGATGTCTTTTTAACCCCTACTGTACCATAGGGTACTACCATAAATGTACCCCCCAGTCCCATGCAATGTGGCCAAAATGGCTTCAGAGGCAAGATATAACAACCTCCCACCTCAAAAGATGGAGGCATACTGCCTTTCCTAGCTTGTGGGAGCTTGGATATAGGTTGAGAAGTGTTGCCAAGGTCTTAGAGCAGTGCTCAAATGTCGTGGTAGCAGGTACTGCCTGATACTGGCAGTAAAAATAACTGTATATTACTGACGGCTTGCAGCCGTCGCTTGGATTGGGGAGTGATTTATCTACTGCCGGCACTCTGCCGTCACTGGGATTGTACAGGTTAACTTTACTCTGGCTACTATTAGACGATATATTTCAGTTTAAAAAGGGCCTCCATCTATGAACAGGCTTCGAACTATATTACCTCACCCCTTTTAATACAACAGATCTTTCTTGAACTGCACAAAGTCACATAAGAATAGCTAGAATATAATTATAAAGATGTCGCCGATACAGTAGCGGTTAAAGGCATAGTTGACCTTGACCTTTGACCTCATCTTGACCTTCTTGATGTCTGAAAATTTAACATTTTAATTTGCATTTAAAGCACAACTGTTTCAATGAGTATTGTGAAGCTTGCATGAATAGTAAAGAAATTAGCATACTGACCTTATATTTGACCTTGACCTGTGACTTTGACCTATCAAATGGAATAATGTTTATTCTTGTATGACATTGGCCTAGGTATTCCGAATATACCTAGTGAGAATCTTATAGTTATCATTGTTACGATGATCCACCATCGTAAGTTTATTTAAGTTAATAAATGAATTTCCATAAATTACTATGTTGCCTTGGTCATATATTCAC
The DNA here is from genome assembly GCA_032716605.1 of Paralithodes platypus. NCBI lineage: Eukaryota > Metazoa > Arthropoda > Malacostraca > Decapoda > Lithodidae > Paralithodes > Paralithodes platypus. The sequence goes on along the minus strand of CM064492.1, from coordinate 9,553,591 downwards.
ATGAATATATTATATCCTAATGCCTTGCAGTAATGTCAATAGGACATTAAGTAGTAATCGACATTATCAATCTAATATAGTATTTTGTTCATGTTGCCCAACAACATATTATTTTGTTCAATTACTGGATATTTATCTAAGTACTGTATGTACATGTACCCAACTGCACTATGATAGACTAATGATTACACAACTGGAAGGGGTAATTGATGGGGCGTTAACCTCAAGGGAAAGCCTCTCCAGGAATTACTCCTGAACCTGAATACATTCATATTATCACCAACTCACCAATTAGACTACAAATAAACCTAATTAATTCAATAAATTAAACTAATGAATTCATGTGGTACTCCAAGGATTCGAACCTAGGATACTCACACCGATATTATGGGCACTAACCATTATGCTATCAAGATAGTTAGTTTATGCAAAAGCTCACCATATATTACCTATTATCGAATACTGGATATTAGCCTAAGCATGTACATATAGTCAACTGCACTATGATAGCCGAATGATTACACAAATGGAAGGGGTAATTAATAGGGCCTTAACCTCAAGGGAAGGCCTCGCTAGGAATTACTCCTGAAACTGAATACTTATATGATCACCGTCCCACCAATTCACTTACAAATAATCATAATGAATAAAATCAATGACACTAATGAACTGTGCTTCCGTACTAACTCCCTGCCTAGGCAAACTCTTTCGTCTCTGTCTATCCTCTAACGTCTTCCCTTCATGCTGGAAGTTTGCTCACATTCAACCTGTCCCAAAGAAGGGTGACCACTCTCAACCCTCCAACGATCGTCCAATTGCTCTTATCTCTTGTCTTTCTAAATTTGTTGAAACTATTCTTGCTTCCAAATTTCTTAAGCATTTCTCTTCTCATAATCTGCTCTCAGATCGCCAGTATGGTTCCTTAAGGGTCGCTCTCATCTCTTGGTCATCCTCCTTTCGGGACTTCGGTGATTGCTAATTTCTAAACTACCTCTATCCCTCCATCTGTGCCTTTGTCTCTAATTTCCTTTCCGGCCGTTCCATAGCCGCGGTTGTGGATGGCCATTGTTCACTTCCTCACCCTATGAACTCTGGTGTTCCTCAGGGCTCTGTCCTATCTCCTATTCTCTTTCTAATTTTTATAAATGATCTCTTTAACTGTACCTTAATTCCCATCCATTCATACGCAGACGACTCAACCTTACACTACTCCATTAGTTTTTCAGAACGCCCCAGCCAGCAATCCCTCAACGACAAACGTAATGAAGCCATAGAACTCTTAAATTCTGATCTAAATACTATTTCCAATTAGGGCAGAGAAAACCTTGTTAACTTTAATGCTTCCAAAACCCAATTTCTCCATCTATCTACCTGTCAGGATCTCCCAGCGGACTATCCCTTATTCTTCAACAATGCAATAATCAACCCTTCATCTTCTCTCAATATTCTTGGTGTCTCTTTTTCTTCTGCTCTCATTTGGAGGGACCATATTACCAGTCTTGCTAAGGCAGCCTTCCAGAAGCTGGGTGTGCTCAACCGCCTTAGGGGGTTCTTTTCCCCTGCACAGCTTCTTGCTCTGTACAGGGGCATAGTGCGCCCTTGTATTGAGTATTGTTCACATGTGTGGGGAGGTTCCTCTCACACCGCTCTCCTAGACAAAGTTGAAAGGAAGGCCTTTCGTATCATTAACTCCCGTCCACTCACCAACTCTCTGCAATCTCTCTCTCTCCGCCGCAATGTTGTATCTCTCTCGCTATTCTATCGCTACTATAATAATCAGTGTTCCTCAGAGCTATCCCAGTGCATACCACCTCCTTTACGTAGGGCACGTAGTACCCGTCTTGCAACTCAATCCCACCCCTACTCTGTGCAACTCTCCAACCCAAGAGTGAAACGTTACTCTCAAACTTTCTTCTACTCAACAGCTGTACTCTGGAACTCTCTCCCAGAATCAGTCTTTCCCTCTTCCTATGACTTAAATTGCTTCAAACTCCGTGTGTCCAGGCATTTTGGCTCGAACGTCCCTTGATTTTGGCCCTGTCACTCTTTCAACTATGGGGGAGGCACTCGCTATAGGCAGTTATGCCTTTTGCCTCCCTCAATCACAGAAAAAAAAAAAAAAAAATGTAGCACATGGTGAACTATGGGTTGAGTCAGACCCGGGGGGGTTGGCTGTTGGCTGTATGGTGGTTTCTGAGAGACTAAAGGGCCGGCGTCCGATCGCTTCGCGAAATTACATATGGCTGCCGGCTCATAATAATTATAACCCATAACTTGGTTTCATGATACATCTAGAGCTGATGTAGATATTTATACATAACAGTTAATATTTAACCTACACTTAATAATAAACTACAATACACAAAGAACTAGCCGAAATCGTACATGCGATACGATACCGCCAAATTCAAATGCCCTATTGGACCTAAAACTGTCGGGATCATTACCCTATTCCCGACAATATTATGTGTATGTGTATGAAGGAGAAAAAAGGCAGGCTACCTGTAACGAGTGTTTCCCCCAAAGCCAAAAGAGTGAGTGGCAGAGGGCCATATTCAAGGGACTGTGGGGTCAAATTGTCTGGACGATTTCTGATCGACCTACTTGGAATAGGGTATAGTATGACAGAGAAGATTATAATAAGAGTAACCCATCACATATGCCTCATCTACATAATATCGTAGCCTTCATAATATGTATTAAAGTTACTACTGGTATTAAACTGTGTAAAGGAATGAACAACATAACCAGACCACCAGAATAATGTGTATTAAAGTTACTGCTGGTATTATAACTGTGTAAAGGAATGAACAACCTAACCAGACCACCAGAATAATGTGTATTAAAGTTACTACTGGTATTATAACTGTATAAAGGAATGAACAACATAACCAGACCACCAGAATAATGTATTAAAGTTACTGCTGGTATTATAACTGTGTAAAGGAATGAACAACCTAACCAGACCACCAGAATAATGTGTATTAAAGTTACTACTGGTATTATAACTGTATAAAGGAATGAACAACATAACCAGACCACCAGAATAATGTGTATTAAAGTTACTACTGGTATTATAACTGTGTAAAGGAATGAACAACATAACCAGACCACCAGAATAACGTGTATTAAAGTTACTACTGGTATTATAACTGTGTACAGGAATGAACAACATAACCAGACCACCAGAATAATGTGTATTAAAGTTACTACTGGTATTATAACTGTGTAAAGGAATGAACAACATAACCAGACCACCAGAATAATGTGTATTAAAGTTACTACTGGTATAATAACTGTATAAAGGAATGAACAACATAAGCAGACCATCAGAATAATGTGTATTAAAGTTACTACTGGTATTATAACTGTGTAAAGGAATGAACAACATAACCAGACCACCAGAATAACGTGTATTAAAGTTACTACTGGTATTAAAACTGTGTAAAGGAATGAACAACATAACCAGACCACCAGAATAACGTGTATTAAAGTTACTACTGGTATTATAACTGTGTAAAGGAATGAACAACATAACCAGACCACCAGAATAATGTGTATTAAAGTTACTACTGGTATTATAACTGTGTAAAGGAATGAACAACATAACCAGACCACCAGAATAATGTGTATTAAAGTTACTACTGGTTTTATAACTGTGTAAAGGAATGAACAACATAACCAGACCACCAGAATAATGTGTCTTAAAGTTACTACTGGTATTATAACTGTGTAAAGGAATGAACAACATAACCAGACCACCATAATAACGTGTATTAAAGTTACTACTGGTATTATAACTGTGTAAAGGAATGAACAACATAACCAGACCACCAGAATAGTATGAGTTGGCACTAATGTTTACTACATTATATAATCATGCATAATAACACATAATCCAAAACCAACATAATGAATAAAATATTCTACTCTTTTAGTAGGAACTTTAGTAGTAGTAATTTCCATTACAATTGCGTATACTTGTTTAATATACTGTAGTTGTATAAAGCATACAATTACAATAGTTGGTGTGCATATTCCTATAATTAGTGTTAGCACTATATATGCACTATGAACTGAATAAATAACATCAATTACTAATACAGTACATGAAACAAATTAATAAAATAACATGAATAACATATAGACTCCTATTAATCTGCGGACCAATCTGCTCAATGTCCTCCTTTTGACCACCACCCTTGGCAGCCATGGGTCGACCCTGACCTGGCAACCATGCCAAAGCCTCGTCGCCCACCTTGAACCACCGAAACAACGAAGCTAACGGTCTTTCAACATTCACGTGACCTGCCCGCGGAACATCTTGCACCGCCCGAGTTGTGAGACTCAGGGGCTCGGCACGACCAGTGGGGTATGAACCGAGCTGGTGCTGGAGCGCTGCACACTGCTGCTCAGGCAGGTGCTCTAGCGCTTCCACAGCCACCAAACTCGTGTCCCCCGCCCACTGCTCCGCCGAGACATGACAATCCCTACTCTCCTCCACCTGTGCCTACTGCCCCCCTCTCCTTCTCCACCTTGGCCGCGGCAGACCAACGCAGGGACAGTAGGCTGCTCAGGTGGTTGCCTCACAAACTCCTCCAACAGGTTCACATGACATGTTTCCCCGTCCTCGTGTTTGATCTCGACAGCACCATTACCACACTTCTGAACTTCCGGATCCTCCAACTGCGGTTTACAAATATCTGAGGGAACCAACCTGTCTAGATGCTTCCGAAGCAACCCAAGTCCTCCCCCAATATCAAACTGAGCAACCCTTTTTTCTCTCCGTGTGTATCGTTGCTGCCTCGGAGTCTCTTCCTGCCCTACCTCCTCACTAGCTGTGACAGGTCCTGGGGCCTCTCCAGACTCTAACATAGGTGCCAATAATGAGTTACCAAGAAACACTGTCGGCTCAAAACTCTCCAATTGACCAACACTTTCCGTTTTCTTGTGACCTTTCCTCCGCGGTTTGATAGACTGAGGTGGTGGCTGCAAGGCTCCGGATGTCTGAGAACGCGTTACAACACACGCCATGGTTTGTACGCTACACTTCTCAACCCGCTCCTGTTCCTCCCTACTAACGTCGGCCGCCTTCTCGGCAATGACCAAGGGTGAAACCTTAGAAGCAGGCACCGCAAAGTCGTTGCCGAGGAGGAGGTCGAAGCCCCCAACAGGCAAGTTCTCTACGATTCCGACATCCAGCTCCTTCGCCACACCACCCACCTCCAGCTCCATCCGCACCAGCGGGTAGGACTTCGTAGCATTGATCCCCTGAACTATCACCACCCGAGCAGCGTTAATCGGCCTACCAGTAAAGTTCTTTAACAAGGTCTGAGAAGCCCCCGTATCACGCAATAGCTTAACTCCTCGCCTTTCGCCAGCCTACCTCACAAAACCATGCCCTCTATGACCCCCAAAGACGTCGCGGACAGGGTTCGAACCTTCCGGACTCTTGAACACAGGCTGTGTCCCAACCTCTGACGAACTACCCTTGGCAAACTCAGAAGATATAGGCGACACCCCTATGCTGCGGGCCAATGACACAACCTTGTTTGGTGGCTTGTTCGGACAAGCATTTGCAAAGTGACCCTCCATGTGACATGCAAAGCACTCTTTACTCTTTGGTTTCCCTTGGGAGTGGGAGGTACCATTAGACTTCTTATACGGGACGGTATTTGGTTTATGTTCAGTTTTATTGTCAGTGCTACATGGTTTTGTGTATTTATGTGTATCAAAATTCTTGGGAGGGGTAGGGGTACGATCCTTTGCACCCGACTCACTCCTAGCTGCTTCGCACCCTCGAATTAATGACAGTCGGAGGTCAGCCATTTCTGCTGCCTCCTGGAGAGTTCTAGGATTGTTTTCCTTTATATTTAATGTTAAGTCCCCACCTGTACACTTAAAGAACTGCTCCAAGAGAACCAGCTCCCTCAACTCCTCAAAACTAGCTGCCCTCTCAGAACGCAGCCAATGTCGTAGTGCATCAGACAAGTCCCGGGCGTGTTCTAGGAAGGTACTATCCTTGCCCTTAGTAACACCCCGAAACTTCAAGCGGTAAGTTTCTGGTTGTAACTCATAGGCCCGTAGCACAGCCTTCTTTAGCTCATCATAAACTAAACAGGACTCTAAAGGTAGTGCATCATACGCTTTTAGCCCCTTTCCTAGGAGTCTTGATGAAACTAATGCTGCCCACTTTTCCTGAGGCCACTGGTGTTCCTGACACTTCTTCTCAAATCGCATAAAAAACTCAGTCACACATGATTCATCGAACACAGGAACTAGTTTAAGCAGGTGCGACAATGATTGGTCCCGATGTCTGTTACCTCCCCCAATATTTCGCCCTGTTGCCTCCACTCGAGATCTCTCCAGCTCCCTGTCAGCCCGATACCTAGTAGACTCTGCCTGCAGTTCAGCCTCTCGTACAGCAGCCTCAACCTGAGCTCTAGCAACCTCAACCTTGGCCATCTCAATCCGAAACAACAAATCTGGAGTCAACCCTTGAGGAGGGGAAGGTGCATTTAATGGAGAGGGTCCCTGTGATTGAATTCCACGCTGCCATTGACCATCAACTTGGGGGTATGTACTAAATTCAGGCACCCTGACGTTTGATACGGGGGTAGAGTGGAGGGGGGGCTGGGGACCGGGGCCCCCAGTCGCCTCTCCACCCAGGTCTCTCCCTTCTAAACCCAATATCAAAGTCCTCAGCTGATCTTTCCTCATGCCACTTAAACCCTGGTGACCCTGAAGACCTGCCACACACTTTAAGCCATACTTATTCAGCTTCAACACCCTGGCAGCGGTAAGGGGCACCTCTAAAAATCTTCTAGCACCCTCCTCGCTATCGACTAGCCACTCCACAGGTCTTTCTCCCTCGGAGCCCGTATCGTGACCTGACCCACCACTGTGTTCTGATGTATTAGACATGTTTGTGCACTGCAGTAATTATCACGGTTATAGAATGTGCCTTATCTCCTATGCAAGTATGTATATACTAATGTTATTTAAAGTCTTTAATGTGTTATATTGGTTGCTCCAAAAAAAAAAACTCTATGTCCACTGTATTCTTTTAATCATAAAGAATCTCAAAACAAATGACCACTATATTCCTCTGTTCTGTAAATCCTATGCAAGGTCGCCATTTGTTACGTCCTGGGATATATAAACACTGGGCTCTTTCTATTGGACTAGGTATGCGGCAAAAAGCAACAACGGAAAACGCTAGATCCCACTCTTATCTATAAACCCAGGCAACAAACCACCCTAAACCGTCAAGAGTCCTGCCTGGACAACAAGGTATCCTATGACTCGGTTACAGGGTGCACGCACTATAGACTGCTGATAGTCAAGCAGGCTATATAATAGATCACACAATTAAGTCGACTTAAAGCTTCAAGGAAAAGATAGATAACGGAATTAAATTGCAGAAACAATTTAATAACAAACTAGAAGAAAGTACATTTAACGTTACGTTAATTAATACAACTAATCACCCCTGCGTGAAAGAAGGTGAAAGCAAACAGTCCTCAAAACATCATACAGGTAGACAAGATGCAGGTTTCTAAACTGCATGCGGCTACTGTAGGATCTGATGCTTAGCAAAGAAAGTAAGTTACGGATTTAGAGAACTCTTAACTCATAAGCAGGAATAAATACTAGTGATAGGCCATACAGTGGCATAGGTATAATTAAATAAAGGCAGCAACTCGCAACATAACCACATACAGGGGTGCTTCTCACTCTTAGTCAGGCAAGCCTGCTCGGACAGAGTCTCTAAGCCACACCCTGACTCACAATGCTCACAAAAACGGTAAACTGTGGCACAATAACAAGCATACAGATATAATAAACCCCTAGCTGTTAATCTGCCAGGCGGCAGAGGTCTAGCCGGAAGGATATAGGCTTCGGATACCCGGGCTGAGCCACCTGCTCTAAGCCTAGGGACGTTCCCAAGCCTGTGCGCCAAATTACTCTAATTGAAAGGGTGCTCTCTTGAGAGACTCAGATCCCAAGTATCTGACTCTCTCCTGGCGACCCTAAAACAAACGCAAGACGTGCTAGCGCAGTGCTGAGTGGACTAGGCAAGGGCTCTCACACAACACAACACTAGACACACAGGCACACAGACAAGAAAATGCCCCCAGACTCCCACGGGTATCCTAGTAAAGTCGTGCAGGTCCACAGGACTCTCACCAGCAGACTTTACTTAAAGGATCGCAAAAAGCCCCCCCTCCGGTCTAGCCACTGCTCACCTGCCACAAGAACCCACTAGCAAGCATTAAACCACCAAATATGAGACAACAGAAAAGCTTCCCAGGTCTCATTAACAATTAAATCTCTGCATAAGGCCCAAAATCCTATCTAATTATCTGAGAGCTTGTCGTTAATACAATAATAGATATAAGGTCTATCAAGAGGATGGGATAATTAAATAGATTGGTGAAGTAGTGGAAAGAAGGTATACAAAGTAAGAGAGAAAGTTTCTAAGTGGGGTTGAGAGGGATAGATATCAAGGGGGTCCGAAGGGTACGACAGTGAGGTGAGCTCTGAGTCTTGAATCTGTCTGAACCCCACCCTAGGCATGCGAAATACATCCCATGCTTGGCAACACTCAACACCGTTGCCGGGTCAAAATCGTCTACCCCTTGCGTGAGTCGAAACTAAGCCTAACGTTGCGATCAATTGGCAACAATCAGGCTGGTCCCAAGCTAGTCTCTCCGCGCCCGCGCGAAGCAACGTCCGGTCTCTCTCTCCCGCTCGTCTCCTCCCACTCTCACTAGACTTACATCTTATATATAATAATGAAACAATCAACTATCGAGAATAAAATATACTAAGATGCGTTGGTTAAGAATAAGGGCAGCTTCAAGCTGTGAAACAACTTAAGAATATCCCAGACATTAGTTACATTGTCGTAGGATATATACTAAGGAAAAGCCGGCCGGCCGGCTGCCGCCAGCCGGTTTCTAAACGGCTGGGCAGCCGACACTCGCGCATGCCCGCACGTGGCTACTATGCAGGAGCGTCACAGGATATTGACGTTTTTTTTAGATATAGGAATACTAATCCATGTACTTTCTGTAAAAAACACTCATTCCCACTGTATTCCTTTGGATTCAGGCAACATAGTGGGAAAGAATTGATTATGAATATAAGCTAAAGATATAACATTCTCTAATGGACAAGGTTCAAGCTCAGAATTAAGAATCGCAGTGTTGGGTATGTATAACAAAACACTCGAAACAATGCACTTTACTAAATAATTATTATCATTACCACACATTTGAATAGTAATGACATGTATCATTAAATCATTAAGATTTTCTTAAAATTAATAAGTGAAATAAATAATAAAATATTACCTTCTGTGTGATTTATATACACTGGAAGGGGTAACACTCGTTGTGTGTGATCTCACCGTGGTAGTAGACAGCGCCACCAGACTCACACCCTGAACGTAATAAAAACATGAATACACAAAATATCATAGATAATGTAATTTGAAACACTTGTCCTTTATTAATGAACTCTCAAGACATTCCATGAAATATAACCCTCCAAATATATATAATTTTGTTTTAATCTGCGTTGATGATTAATGTTGTATTATCTCACAGTCTATACTAATACACAACTATTTAAGTTACTAAATATTCCTATGCTAATCAGTGTTAAATTGAAATAAGATGGGTACAGTAATTGTGTTTGGCCACATTGTATTTTGTATCTTGCTTATTACATGCATGCAGAGGGGATGAGGAAGGGGCGGGTAGGAGGGGATCTCCTGCAACCCTACCAGGCACCTTTTTTATTTAGTTACCAGGCAGTTTTACTTTGATTTAGAAAGGGTCCTACGAAACTATAGACATCTAATACCTTCCTCAATCCATTTATGTCTATACGAGCTATATTCGTCTGTGGGTATGTATGTATGTATCCCATAGCTGGGGGTTGCAGACCCGAGACAGAGAGGGTACCTTGATTATTCTAGGAAATCCATCGGGTTGATTAATAAAGCTAGTTGAAATAAGTGTCAAATGCATGCAATAGCTGGCCTATGTTGACAAAACAAAGTGTCCATGAAAGACCTCCTCGATAACCTCACTACAAATATTAGTAGTGAAGTGAAGTAGTGTAGTAAAAAAACTACAACCTTCACCAAAAGCAGGTCGTAGTGTTGGTGGGGATGGATCCCACGTGTTTGATAATTATTTGTGTATACATATTATTACTGTAACATATATCCAATTAAAAGTAAGGTGATGATTAATGAAGAAGGTCGAGGAAATACAATAAATTAACCTGTAGGAAGCGGTGGGTATGAACTCAATTCTTCCTACCAATGTTTATAATTGAGAACCATGGAGGCCACTTCTAAAAAGTTGTGTCATACTTTCGACTGTCGACATCCACAATACTCAACTCCTAAGATATGAACTGTTTATCACAATCTCTTGTGAATATACATGCTTTCATAGAACAGTATACGACTATACTAAGTACTTATATAGTATAGTAGTTATATGCATTATCATAACATAAAGGCGCACAAATACCTGCTATCTTTGTATTATATACAGTATATACGATATTAACCCCTTCCGTACAGGCGACGTCTTTTATATAGTTTCTACCTATATTTAGACGATTGTGTGCAGTTTAAGAAGGATCTATGATAATAAAAACGGTTAAGTGAGACAGTTTAAAGCTTGTTAATTGCTGGAGGCTCTAATTAAACTGCATACAGTTGTCTAAGTATAGCTAGAATAGAATTATAAAGACGTTGCCGGTACAGAAGGGGTTATTGAGTATTGGTGACTTTAACATACAATAAACAACAAATATTTTTGAAAATATTATAATATGTGTTGGCTACAGAAATATTGACACACCGCTAATGATAAATAATGTTGGTGGAGAGCTCCGCATTGCAGCCAATTTCCTACAATACACTGTGGTAAACACTGCATTCAACGCCTCTGTTGGCCACTTTAGGCTGGGAGGATCATATGCTTTCCATAATTTGTTCTAGTGCATTGTAATGGAGAATTATGTTAAGAACGTGGTGTTCCTTAATTTGTTGGTAGGAATAATTCAATGTGACATTAGTCGTTATTAGCTATATTGTGAGGCAAAGTGCTGTACGACGATATATATATATATATATATATATATATATATATATATATATATATATATATATATATATACATATATATATATATATATGAATGTATGTATATATTCAGGCACATTAACCACATAGTCCATAGGTGGGGATGGCCGACTCGAGATAGTTCTCGAACAGAAAATATAATAAATAAATAAATAAATCACACACAGCTAATTTGCCCAGGAGAAGACCCAGAGACCAAAGCCCATTTTGGGGAGTCTAGGACAACTGGCCGTGGCTGTCTGGCCACAGACCAACTCGCCGCGGAAAATTGGCTGAAGACATAACATAACTTAACCTAATTTAATTTGCTGTGGCTAGTTTGATGCGGCAAGTTAGCTGCGGCGAGTTGGTCTGGCCGCAGCCATTTGTCCCATTCCCCATTTTGGGGTCCCCAGCAAAAGATGTTCAAGTCCCAGACCTACCGGAGAGGTTCTGGTTTCAGAAGTCATACATGCAGTGAAGCTCACCACCACACCCACATCACCCACACCCACACCCACACCCACACCCACATCACTTCCAAGTATGGCCCTTCATAATATACACCGGCTCAACAGGCAGGCCGGGTGCCTGACGGACTATTATCTAGTCCAACAGGTGCCCGGCCTTCACTCCTTACGACCGCATTTTCACTCATCTTTCACCATTATCCTTCATTAATTCTTATTGATAACCACTTACCAATGACTGTTCTTCAGTCATCTCTCTATCTTTCAATGCTTTTATTGCAACTTCTCTCCATTTCCTCCGATGTCTTCCTCTCAATTTATTTCCCCTTATGTCTGAAATGCAGCGTCCCGCACATTCAGGCTTGCAAGCGTGAATATAAGTAGTATGAGTGGCAGAGCAAATGAAGTTGTGAAAGTACTCGAACACAGAAGAATATTGCGTGTTCTAACTTCTATATATAATATACAGCCTAGGCCTAGGTCTAGGCTATAATCAGTCACTAATTCCATCAAAATGCCTCAAAGCATGTAGGCCTAGGCTAAATATTGCATGTTCTAACTTCTATGTATAGGCCTAGGCCTATAATCACACTCATTTTATTAGTGTCAAGTAGAAAGTGTTAATTTTGAAAGTATCATATAGGCCTAGACTAAATTTAGCCTACAATACAATTTTATTAAATTTTTATCTGAAGCTAGGCCTTTATTCTGAGCATTAAAATTAATAGGCCTAGGCTACTTTCTATTAAATTACTTCATCTATCTAAAGTAGACCTAGCCAGGCGTATATAGCCAATTGCCATTACCAAAGGGGGGACCGCGAATGAATCGCCTCCTTGCACCTCTATGATCCGGCGTACCTCCTCCTGAATGGTGCGGAATTGCGAATACTGATTATTACTGTAGCACTCTCCCCATAAACAAGGTGCCCCAACGTTTTACTGCCCATGTGGACAAACTAAGTGGCCTATGCTATATATATTAACCCTTTCACTGCGGGTGACGTTCTTGAATGTTTTGGCAATTTACAGCAATTTCCAGGCTTTAAAAGCCTGTATGTATATCCTTGAGGTCCATGGAAGTTGGGCAACGTTATTTTTAAGTAAATATATATATTTATTGACATTAGAGATTGAATTTATTGATTTACCATTGATTCTGTAGTTTAAATTTAAAATTAATAAAAAACGGTTTGCGTTTGCATATTTGCATTTGAGGACTAGAAATTTCACAAGGTTTGCACATTTGTGTTTACTGAAGTTATGTTCTGGGTTTGCTGATTTGTGTTTGCTGACTTGACTTTTTGTTTGTGGTGCCCAGCTCTGGCACAAGAGCTATTCACATTGAAGTAGTTAGCAGTATGACCTGTGACAGCTTTATCCATGCGTTCCGGAGATTTTGTAGTAGGCAGGGATTTCCACAGATAATGTTAAGCGCCAATGCTGCTACATTTGTGGGAGCTTCCAGACACTTGGAAGACATCCAAAGCGATCCCAGTCTTCAGGCTCATCTTGCCGAAATCCGATGTAAATGGCGTTTTATCCCAGCACGCGCGCCTTGGTTCGGAGCTATTTGGGAGAGAGCCATAGGTACTGTGAAGGCTGGGCTTAAAAAAGTACTAGGTCGTGCTCTAGTCTCCTTTGAGGAACTAACTACAGTACTGTCCTATTGGAGCTGGAGGATACCGTGAATGATCGCCCTTTAACATATGTCTCGGGTGATCTGGAGGACCCTTGCCCTATTACTCCATCCATGCTGGTTAAAGGTCGTAGACTTCGTGACTTCCCAAAGGACCTAATTCAGCTAGAAGAGCTGCAGGATCCTAGTTACGATAGTAAAGCAGCGATACACAGCAGGTACAATTACATCAATAAGTTGATCCGGGACCTATGGAAGCGTTGGTCTAGTGAATACTTGGCATCACTACGAGAAGCCTATAAGAAAAAAAGAAGCTCATCAAGCAGTGTATGGCCAAAGATAAATGATATCATGCTTATACATGACGAGGGACCTCGTGTCCTTTGCAAACTTGGTAGGGTAGTTAGACTCTATCCCGGACGAGATGATCTGGTACGAGTGGTCCAGATTAGAACAAAAACTGGCCTGACCACTCGACCCATCGTCAAGTTGTATCCATTGGAACAGGAAATCGAAAGCATTTCGATCCCTCAACCGGCGGTGACTGGTGATTGTGTTAGCTCTCACGACTCCACCCCTATGTCACCAGCGGTAGCTGAACCATCTGCCAGTAACGATCCTGTTGGAAGATTACCTTTTCGCCAAGCCGCTGTTAGCTCTTCACAGCTTTGGAGATCTAACATCGCTGCGGGAATATTGTAGATAATGTATATAATGGTGGTGGGAATGTGTCGAGACTCGTAAGTAACTCGACAGTTTAGGTTAAGTTAACATACTGGAAGTTCAAATTCGGTGCCAGTATTAGGCTAAGTTATATATCTATATAAAAGATATATATTTAGTATTAAGTCTTTATGGGTTTATTATCCATTATTATATCGGGATGTTCGGGTGGATGGGACTCGTTAGCCTTGGTCGGCAACTCATCTAGGGGAGACAACCTTATACAAATCCGGGTGGATGGGACTCGTCAGCCTTGGTTGGCAACCTGTCTAGGGGAGTAAACCTGATACAAATCCGTACTGCTTACCTAAGGGTAAGGCAGGTTAGTGGATGGATTAGCCGAACACCACTGTAGAAAAATAGTGCTAACAAGATACACAGAGGGCCTCTGAGTCGGACGGATCCTAAATTGAGTGGTCAATCCTGTAAGTCCTTCACTAAACTGGCTCGGGTTGTCCCTCTCACAGGGAATAGGTCCGCTGTATAGGTCTGTGTATGGCCACCCTCGTAAGGGGAGTAAGGCGTCCGGCAATAGATAGATAGATAGATATCGGGTTGTCATTATAATAAATCCGGTATATCTTGTAGTTAGTTAAATGACGCATAGGTAGATAAGATAACTGCGCATGCGTCATATTCGGAAATCTGAGGGTCCCTCGCTCCAAGACAAACTAGAATCGCTTTCGCTACGACCTCATCAAGATCTTCTAGCCGCTCCAATACAACCACCTGTTTCCTGCTAAGTCATCATAATTCTTATATTTTAGTGGCCACTATATCTTCTATCTATTCCTACCACTATCATTGAGCTATCTATCCCTATCAACAAATAAAAGCAAGTTAACTCCTGTGAGTTTATAGGTAAATTCCGCTTTGTTTACTATCAAATTCTCACAAGGGGAGGAGGAGAACCCAAACAAAGGGTATCCGAGAGCCCTGATCCGATGCTTCACATGTAGACAGACCGGACACCTAGCTAGGAACTGTTCCAACCGTCCACAAGCCCCAACCCCTAGATTTGACCCCAGACCCGCACTTCCAAACGATCGACCTCTACCAAGGGGAACCGATCCAAACCGGGGAGGAATGCTTCCGGTAGAATACAGGGAGACAAAAAGCCAGCCAAAAGTCACGATGCCGGAAGAGAGAGAACATTTTCTGTTAAACCTCACATAGAATGGCGGTATAGTGAGGTCAACATCTTAGAGAGACAAACGCCTTGTGAAACTATAGTCATAAATGGGAAAGCCGCCAACATGCTAATTTATACGGGGGCAAACAAGTTGTCTTTTAGATAATTTTGTAAAAACAAATCAGAAAGAAATGGGCCCCTTCAATCAAACCAGTATTCAGTTGTCAGGAGCCGGGGGTCAACCACTGACGATCCTAGGGAGAACTAATACGGTGGTAGTACAATGGAAAGGAATTAAATTCACCACCGATTTCTGTGTTTTATCGGGAAAATCGAATAGTGGAGTCGATGGGTATCTGGGGATAGATCTCATGAGTCAGTTGGGGGTAACTATCCAGTGTGGGCCGAAAGACACAACGACCACCCTCCGACCTCAAATAGTAGCTACCACAGGAAAACTGTCTATCCCCCCTAGATCTTGGAAAATTATAGAGATTCCTCCAACCCCAGGCATGACTGCCGGGATTTTTTAACCTGATGCACATAATAAGGTGAGAATTTCTCCTACCTTTATTACTACCGACCAGAGGAAACTAGTTCTAGCCAACTTTGGCGATGACACGATTAATTATCAAAAAGGAAAACTGTTAGGACAAGTCACACCCGCTCAACCCACCACTGTTGGAACTAATGGACCTGTGAACTTACCTGAAATTCCGAAACAATTAACGTCAAATCAAGCCAATACCTTACATGAATTGCTCTGGATGTACCGAGATGTGTTTGCTCAAAACGAAGGGGACCACGGATCGGCCCGAACCCGATACACCCACGAGATACACACTCAAGGGCCTCCTATTAGGCAACCCTATAGACGACAAAATCCCATTATGAGACAAAAAGAAAAGGTACAAGTCGAGGAAATGATTAAGCAGGGGAATCCTACAGTCCGTGGTCATCTCCAGTAGTCCTAGTAAAAAAAAAGATGGGTCTACTCGGTTCTGTGTAGATTAATTATCGAAAATTAAACTATGTCACCATCAAAGACGCGCAGCCCCTACCTCGTATTGATGACTTGTTAGAATCACTCAATGGGTCAACCTGGTTCTCTACCCTAGACCTACTGAGTGGATACTGGCAAGTACCAGTTAGGTCAGGGGACCACGAGAAAACTGCATTTGCCACGAGCAAAGGCAAACTCTACCAGTTTACCGTCTTGCCTTTCGGAGTTTGCAATGGACCCACCAGTTTCACTAGAGTCATGGACGAAGTATTGAGGGGATTAACCTGGAAAACTTGTTTAGCTTACTTGGATGATATTATAATCTTTTCCTCTAGTTGGGAGGAACATATTCACCGAAGTGTTAGAAAGAATCAGGGGGGCAGGACTTAAACTGAAGCTTTCAAAATGCCAATTAGGGGCCCATGAGGTGGCACATCTAGGGCACGTGGTTTCCAGTAAAGGTATCCAACCGGACCCACATAAAGTGAGATCTATTGCCGAAATCTAACCCCCGTCCTCTGTCAAAGAGATCCGAGCGTTTCTGGGAATGGCATCCTATTATCGAAGGTTCATACCCAACTTTTCAAAAATTGCTCGTCCCATGACTCAGAGACTGGAAAAAAGGAGGAGGTTCGACTGGGTTCAGAATTGTCAGATAGCTTTTGATCACCTGAAACAAAAATTAACTTCTAACCCCATAGTTTGTCACCCGGACTTTACCAAGCCGTTTCAGCTATACACTGATGTTCTGATGAAGGGCTCGGAGCCGTATTGGCCCAGAAAGTGGACGGAAAGGAAAGCATAGTAGCCTGTGCTAGCCGGACGCTGAATAAGGGCGAAAAGAATTACAGCGTTACAAAAAAGGAATGTCTGGCTCTAGTGTGGGCTGTACAATATTTCCGTCCATATCTAGCCAGGGTCCATTTTGAAGTTATCACGGACCACCATAGCTTGCAATAGCTCAGGCAAATGAAAACGGAAGACGGACTATTTGTCAGGTGGAAGGGGATTTTGGAAGAATACTCTTTTGAAGTTAGACATAGACCAGGTAAACTACACACTAATGCCGATGACCTGTCTCGACTACCGGTAGCACCCGTCCAACACACTGAACCTAACAGGGAAGAGCATGACCCTAGGTATGGCGACAAAGTAAAATTCTCGGAGGGAGCCTGGAGGGTTTCTAAAGATCGGGTCGTACTTGATTATTCGGAGGCTAGATACATGATCCAAATCCTTCACGGACAAGAAGGAAGGGGGGCTCATTTGGGACAGTCTCGAGTTCTAAAGCAATTTAATGAAAGGTACTGGACCAAGAGGGCCGACCAGATTGTTAAAGAAGTTGTTAAAAATTGTTTGGGATGTCAAAGGGGCAAAGATGGACGGGGATCTAGACAGTTGCCCGGACATATTACGGCCGGTAAACCATGGGACAAATTATCGGTGGACATTATGGGACCTCTGTCCCGACAGACGAACAAAAGGTACATCTTAACCTGCAGTGGCGTATATAGGGGGGGGGGGTGCGCCCCACTCGACCCCCCCTTTTGTCCCAGTAGGCCTATATTATTCGTCAGGTTGGACGGTTGGTCAACTTGGTCGTGTACAGAACGTGTGAGTTCTGACTGGGAGTGCTGTGTGGCGCGCCCTGCAGTCTGTCACGTCTGTGGATCTGATGTGAGGGGAACAGACTACCGTCAGACGGATAGAAATTAGTGGTGTAATGGTGTTCAGCTCTGTGGCTTGTGTTGTGTAGTTCAAATGTTGTGAGTTTCGTTATTCAGGAATGTGTCATGGCTCGGGCTTTGCCAAGCTAAATATTATATTTATATGCATATGGCTAGCAAAGACCGTAATAGAAAAAACAAAATTATTAATAGACAAAACATTATAGGCTAGAAGTGTGACCCGATAGAATATGTGTGACCATTTAATATCAAATTAGTGCAATATATCCCTGCTGAGGCCTCAAAAAGACCCCAAAAAAGCTTGATTTTCAAAAAAATCCTGGAGGGGCTTACAGCGCACCCCCCCAGAACCCCCAGCTGTAGAGGCTCGCTTCGCTCGCCCACCCATTATATAAAATTTAAAATAATGGTTCCACCCCTATTCCCCCCCCCCCCCCTTCCCAAGGACCTATATACGCCACTGTTAACCTGTGTCGATGTCTTTTCCAAATACACGGTTGCTTGTGCTATTCCGGACAAGAAAGTCGAAACTGTGGCTAAGGTTATTTTAGAAAAGGTAATTTTTGTATATGGCACCCCTGGAGGTATTCTGAGTGACAGGAGAAAATGTTTTAATAATGAAATCTGGCAACATTGGGAGAAATCTCCCCGTATTACCCCTGTGGTAAACTATCAATGGAAGTTAAATATTACTAAGCTATAATGAATATAATAAAATCAATCTAAATTAAAACTACTCCATATCTAAATTGAATTCAATCTGAAACAAGCTAATCCAAAGGTCTCACATAATAATTTATATATAGGGTAAGGTTAAAAGGGTTAATATTAGCCAGGAATTAACTCACCAATATTTCCACGTGGCAATGAGGCAAGGGAGAACGTTTTACCCAATATGGCGGACAATGGGGAGGCAAGACACCGGTCCCAAGACTCGAGTCAAGTGAAAGAAAGAATAAATGATTACATGGGAATGGACATGAATACTATGCTTATCTGTCAGTCAGTCATGGCGTCGATGAGAGCGTCATGATGGTGTAGCTGTTTGTATTGCTGTCAGTGTATTGTGATTAGAGGCACAATAGCGCGATCAACTGAAGGCGGAAATTAGATGTTAACTGGTTGGTTTTCGTGAAGGGTCTGGGCTGGCTTCCTCAGAGGCACACCTTGCTGCCTGGGCAAACGCCAGGAGCCTAATTTATCGTACCGCATCTAGGTTGCTCTATACGATAAATTATATTAATATATATGAAAAATTCATATATACAACATAAGACCATGTCAATATTGCTTAATAGCATATTAGGCCTTTACAATCTTAACTTACTTACAATCATATAATATACGATCAACTCGTCCTACGCCGTGCAGTGGGAACGACCGTGACGTCACAGAGACATACGGGATCACAAAAGAGTCATAGCATATCGTATTTATACGATAACCCTCAAGGGAATGCTGTATGTGAAAAGAACCATAGGGTGTTAGCCAATTGTATCCAGGTTAGTCTGAGCTCACAAGGGGAGAAAATCGTCCGAGGTTGGCCTGAACTTCTGCCAGAAATTGTCGGGGGGGGGGTGTAAATACCACGGTTTATAGGACTACTGGATCCCTATGAGATTATCTTTGGAATCACGCAGAAATTGCCTCAAGAACGATTATTGCCCTACCCCAGTCCTTCCGCCAAATTTTCCCAACCAGGACAATATTTGAAGGAACAAGGGGAGCGACAACAGCAAGTTCATGATCATATTGCCCAGCAACAGCCTAAATAATCCTTATTACCGGGGGGAATATATTCTGGTGAAGAGACATGATCCCACCCGAGCTGGTAAACTGGAAGAGAAATACGAGGGTCCCTTCAGGGTTGTAGAGATAAACGGGCCCTATCAAGTGTTGTACTTGCATCATGGGGATATTGTGTCAGCTACCCATATTCGTCATACTAAACGATATGAAGGTATTTTACCACCTGATTATGGGTGAGTGGAGTAGCGAGGAAGGGAGCGAAGAGGAGATAGAATTCGGGGTTGATGACCCTAGTACTTCCTCAGCTCGACCAAATGTTGGGGATCCTAATCTGAACAGGAACTATTCGAAGGACTCTCCGCTCTGGTGGTCACATAGTCGCAAAATTAATGAGAGTCTCCCTGAGTTTGGGCCAGAGGGAAATGTAGGAGACGAAGAGACCGCACCCAGTGAAGAAAATGATTACTATGAGCTTACCGAGGATGAAAAGTCTACGGTCCCCGACAGCGAAGTTTCAGATCCCCCTACAGATTTAAAAAACACTTTAACTGTTTGCGACATATATGATGCGATCGCGTCATATGGAACTTATAACCAAAAACTCATATGACGCGATCGCGTCATATGGACTTATCTCCATGCCTCTCCAATAAGTTTATGATGCGATTTTGCGTCCGTAAGTAAGTCCGATAAGTTAGCTTACGATAAAACCGTTGGTGGCAACCTCAGCCTCCTCCGATAATTCTAACGGCCGCAGTGTTGTTGTGAGTGTAGTGCGAGGCAGTGGCAATGATCCCGGGGGCTCCCGCCTCCTCGGACTTATTGGAACATAATATGTCTGAAGGAGTTAAGTAGTGAGGAAGAGTGTTTTCGAGACGGGGTAGAGACGAGAGACGTATTTCTTGAAGGCAAACGTATAAATGGCTCTCCCTCAGCTAAAGTAAATGAATCTAAAGAAAATCCCTTGCCTAATGTTCCGGATAAAACCCCAGCTAGAGCGTCTAAATTCACAGGCCCCGCCGAAACCCTTACTCGTAGTGGTAGGAATAGCCGTCCACCAATCAGGTACCCGGACGAGGCTATAAATAGGATCCCCTGGGCACGTGCCTGCCAGTTGCAAGGCACCATGCCTTTCCCCTCTGACCCTAAGTACCGACTCAGTCGACTAGTAGCAATGGTCGATGGAAAAGGACAAAGAATAAACACTACTAGGGCCTTCAAACAGCTTCTCAGTGATCCCGGGCAAGTTATAGTAGCCAAAGCTGCCGTGGGGAATCAAAATCCTGCACTCCAGCTACACAGATGCCTTGTGAGCGCAGTGGACTGGTGGAGTGGCAGCCGGATGGCCAAAATTTTAGGGGAACAGTGTTGCGGCGATCAGGAGCTCGCTTTTTAAGTTAGTAGGGGGTGATAAAGTAGAAAAGCCCTCCACCAATCACCGCACTCCCTTCTATTTGCTTTCCTCGCCAGCTGATTTTGATAGTTCTAAATATCAACACGCCACACCTTCCCAGCCAGCCAATCAGCGGCCTCCATTTTCGGAGCACAGAGCTGAACTTCCCACCTCACCTCAAAAGTCGCTCTCATTCTCTTCCCGGACAGTTTCCTCGGGTTACAATAGATCTAATACTTCGATGCCAGCCCTATACTCCCGTATGCCACTGAAAAAAAAATTGCAACCAGCTTCCAGGGATTTATTTTGAAGAGGAGAAAGTGGAGGCGGAGAAGGCGAGAAATCAAAGCGAGCGTGCCGCTCAGCCAATCACAGCGCGGGAGAGCGGGGGGCAGGACTATAAAGGGAAGGGTGGGGCATGTTTCAGACAAGAATGCTTGGTTGAAGGTGGATGAGGTGATAAGGATTGGAGACTACACCCATATGCTGAAACTTAGATTAAAGAACACAGCTATGGCAGACAAGGTACTGGAACATGGGGTGCTTGCTTTCAACATGAGTATCTCACCAACACAGTGCTCCAAAGAAATATTTGCGAATCTGCTAACATGTTTTAAGTGCCTTGCTGTGGAAGAACACCAGACAAAAGACTGCCAACATGAGGATACAGTTTGTTCGGAGTGTGGACAAATGGGACACAAGTGGGAGTCTTGCACGAGTCAAAGCAAAAGCTGTATAAATTGTATTAGGGATGGAAGACCAAAGACTGATCATAGGGCACTAGCTATGGCTTGTCCTATAAGAAAGGAAAAAATGAAAAATAAACAAAATTCACAAGTGCAGGATAAACTCATCAATGAAAATAAAACTTTTGCTTCAATTGTAAAAGAAGTTAATAAACAGAGTCAGCCACCAACACCAAATACAATTCAACTCAGTGAATTTCAACATACTAAGATTTTAATGTGCATTATGCATGCACATGTCCTTAATGTTTGCACTCCTGGAACATATAGAACTGAACTAAACAAAATGCTTGTAAAAAATAACCTACCAGAAATGTGGTTCCCTGATAATCCAGATTCAGGAAATATATTTCATGCTACATACACTGACAAAAGACCATCACAACCTGAAAATGCAGAAGGAGACACAGCTGAATTAAGAATGGATGCACAGGAGGGACAATCAACAACTGAATTCGACTTTTGTGATCTAATCAGTCCGCCTACAATGCATGCTCCAGGTGCACCAGAGAGTATTTCGGCAGCAGAGAGAGAATGTCCAGATAGGCTGTCTATTGGGTCCGAAACAGGAACTATAACTAAACAACAACGGAAGAAATCAACATGGGAAGCTGAACAACTGGATTTGACTTTCTATGTTGGACCAGAACACAACCTACCAGCTAAACTTATTCATAAAGAAATAATGATAGCAATTACAAGGGGTACAATAAAGTGGATCTATATAATAGGGCATATGATGAGAGACTAGTGACGGGATTATTGCATGCCGATCAAATAAGCTACACAAAGGCAGCATTTAAAAAGGTTGACAAATCAACATTCAAGAAAAAGAGAAATGGCCTTGAGACAAGAAGTCCTCAAGGTCATCAATACAAGAAAGCGCAACGCTGAAATGGAAAAAAGGTATACAATTTTGCAACATAATGTAAGACATTGGCGTACACATAAAGTACAATTATTAAATATTTATGCAAACATAGATCCTGATGTGATATTATTAAATAGTCATGGTCAGAAAGATGATGAAAAAATTAAAATTTTAAATTACATCACTTCTCAATCAAATAAAAGTAACGAAATTAATGATGGTACCGCAATAGCAATTAAAAGACACATAAAACACAAAATAATAAACAACTTCAATAGTGACTGCTTAGCAATTATACCATTAATTACAAATTAAAATCCTCCATTAGGAGAAATAATAGTTTCTACGATTCCAAGAAGACCGCATTTACCACATTTAGATATGATTAACCTAATAAATTATAATCAACCAACGTATATAATAGGAGATTTTAATGCAAGACATACCATATTCGGCAATAATGATATGAATAACGTAGGTAGAGGAATTAACACATTGATCAACACTGGTAGATTAAGATTTATTGGCCCACACTTCTATACTTTTCTTGGACATAGAACCACAAGCAATCCAGATATAATACTAACCAATAATAAAACATATCATAATTACCATATCCAACAAGGTCCGATCACCATTAGTGATCATGTACCTATCATATTTACATTATCAACTAGCCCAATTCAAATACCTGTACAAGAAAGATTTGCCATGAGTAAAGCCAGATGGGATGAGTATAAAGGAGACTTAAATAACTATGAAATTCCTAACCTAGAAAACAGGTTACAGACAATCATTCTGGCTATAGGAGCGATCACTGGATTTAGCAGAGCAGTCATACACAATACGAACAGGAGTGATGGAACTGTCCTTTTTAATCCCATGGTGAGCAAAGTAATGGATGTTATCCCCATACTCACTGAGATCTACTGCCGCATAAGTCTCGCAATAATTCGGATCCTTGACAAACTGCTTCTGAAGGCCACGTAACCTACCAAGAAGTGCTAGATGGAAATTAGTAGGTAATTTACTCTTATTATCATTCCAAGGGAGCCTTACTACATACTGACCCCTGCCAGAGTCATACGTTACAGTCTCTTCATACGAGCTTAACTCGATCAAATTCATGTGGGTCAATTCCAATATTGTCCAAGTCCCATAGCTTGTCTATATCAGTACATGTATTATCAGGCACATTTGGCCTAATATATTTATCTATGGGGCTTACTGCTACCTTGAGGACCGTAACCACCTCCACCTGTGTGTCTTGAGAGGAAGTGGCATAGGAGCCAGAAATGGCATACCCTTGGATCGTGGGGAGCATTATTAGCTTATCTACCCGCCGATATCCAGGGTGAACCAGGTCGTAGTAATAATCAGCTCCGACCAGTAGCATAATACCATTGTTAGCAGAGAGTTGATCATCAGCCAGTTTATAACCCTTGCTTCTGAGATATTTCAAATGTGGTTGAATCTCTGATGCTATATATAAACTGGGTAGTGTGTCGACCACAACAGCCTGAAACATAGGAAATCTCCACTATATCATAGTCACTGGAATCTACTTCACCAGTGAAACCGTGGAGACGCAAATTCTCTTGACCCTTGCTGGTACACTTGCTGGGGTAATGACGACCGCAGAACGAATTACCTCTGTGAGCACTGGTCAAGTAAGGTGCGCGTCATTATAGGCTAATTATTACTCCTAACTACTGGCAGCATCATAGTAGGAAGCAATTGACATTCTCGAGAAGCAATGGACATGGCAGATACTTTATCACCCTCGCTCTTACTTTTCTCATGTAACTCTTTGGTGGTTCTCCCCTTTTCTTTGCCGTCGTGCCAATCAGACTGGGTGCAAAGGGAAAACCAAAGGTTTCCCCTTGCAATACTGACAAGGTTTGATGTAGGAATTGGTGCAAGTACTTTTGAAGTGGTCTCTTGCCAGACAGCTGGTACATAACTTAAGCGATTTAGCCTTGCCAATTTTCTGTGTAGCCTTAGGATACTTAGGACACTGGTACCACAGATGACCGTGGACACTGCACAACTTGCAACCTAATGATATTGGCCTTTTCTGTTTAGGAGAAGTCTGTACCGGGAAAGCTGCAGTGGATGGCGACATCTCCACGGGTCGATAGTGTCCAGTACTCTCCATGTTAAACACTTCAGTCTGGTACACCTGCACCAACGCTTCCACGTTTAGTGGAGAGTCGCTTAGTTGACGTCTTACGATTTCCTTTAAGGGAGAGGGTATCTTGTTCAAGATATTTACACTAAATATTTCCTCCTTGGTGATGGCCATTGTCCCCATAGATCGGAGGAGGCTCTCAAAGGAGGCATAGTACTCCTTTAGGTCCGTCACATCATAGGATGGAGGAGCTAGAGTGAAAAATTTAGTAATTAATGCGGTCTTGATGACTTCCTCTCTCCCGTAAGTTCCTTTCAGCAACTCCACTGCAGACTCGTAGCTTGTAGCTTCTAGCTTGTACCCATCGATCAACTTCAATGCCTCCCCTTTCAATTGGCCACAGAGATATGTGAACCTTTGGATGGATGTGAGTGTTTTATTCCGATGGACGGAACACTCAAAGATATCCCAAAATCCAGTCCAGGTAGCCAAATCCCCGGAAAAGGTAGGCAAAGTAAGCTTGGGCAGGTTAAAACCAGTCGCCTTTGGTGTACCGGTATCCTTAACAGAGGGTGATTCTTGTGTGGAAGATAATCTGGCTAAGGCTGTATTAACGTCCTCAAAGTACTCAAGATCTGCTGACATTACTTCTTCCACATAGTCAGTAATTGTCAATAAACCATATACCTGCTGAGCATAATTATCATAAGTGGCTAGCGATTTAGTTACAGTAGCAGATTTACCCTTAATTTGATCAGCCGAGGCACTTAATAAAAATTCATCAAGATCTCTTAAACACCTATTTAAACTTCCCTTCATCCCTCCCTTCAGAATCCTAAACTTCTTTATATCTGTCATCGGTAAAGTCTGAATCTAGGCCCTTAACTCTCTAAACTATAAAGCAAACTAGTTACACAAATTAATTTAAATTAAAAAATGTGGCAATAGCATTGCCACTCCCAATTTGAAAACGGTCATTAGGCTACTAGCTGCAGTAGGATGAATTAATTGAATTAATAAGTAGCAGAAAGAAACGGGCTAGAGAAAGAAGGGTAAATGAAAAGAACTGATTAGTAATAAGTATTAGGCCTAGCCCAGCTGCCCATCTCACAATCATGAGGTCTGTTGGCTGTCAATCGCTTAGGAATCAACAGAGACCGAACCCCATGACCGTAATTAGGCAACTAGGCTATACAATTTAATTAAATGAGTCACATGAGAACCCTCCCCACCAGCAAAATCTAAATCGAGTCCCACCACGACAACATAATCAGATCACCAGACTACCAAAGAGAAATTAAATGTAACCACAGACACCCGGGGGCCATGCCTAGCCTATGAGTGCGAATTGGTACCAGACGAAACTACCCCTACCCCAATCACCAGCCCAACTAACCCACCAAAAAACGCCAAGGAACATACGCCCAAAAAAAACTGGAAACTAGCCCCAAAAAAGTATAGGGACGGTGCCTATCTGGAAAAAAACAGGCGGGAATAAGCCGGGTCTACACTAGGGAAAGGGCAGTCGCGCGAGGCGGCAACCATTTGTAAGCCCACAAGCGTCAAGGAAGTAAACATAACGTTACTACGGTAAGGAAGCCTTAGGGCACGAAGGACCATTATTTGTCAGGAATTTAGATAAAGAGGTTAAATTGCGTATCACTGGTACATGAAAATATCCCAACAAATAGTTATATAATTACCAACGAAGTATTCGATGGGTGTAATCCAGTCCCCCACACACGGCTAATTCAATTGCATGACATGTAGGAATGTTCACATAATACAATATCGATACAATGAACTTAGGTTAGAGGACTGGTAATGTAGGACTGTTGATATAGATTAGTAATCCCTTTCGGGACTTCGGTGAGACTTTTTCTATTGCACTAGACATATCGAAAGCCTTCGATAGAGTCTGGCATAAATCTTTAATTTCTAAACTACCCTCCTTCGGTTTCTATCTCTCCATCTGTGCCTTTGTCTCTAATTTCCTTTCCGGCCGTTCCATAGCCGCGGTTGTGGACGGCCATTGTTCACTTCCTCACCCTATAAACTCCAGTGTTCCTCAGGGCTCTGTCCTATCTCCTATTCTCTTTCTAATTTTTATAAATGATCTCCTTAACTGTACCTTAATTCCCATCCATTCATACGCAGACGACTCAACCTTGCACTACTCCATTAGTTTTTCAGAACGCCCCAGCCAGCAATCCCTCAACGACAAACGTAATGAAGCCATAGAACTCTTAAATTCTGATCTAAATACTATTTCCAATTGGGGCAGAGAAAACCTTGTTAACTTTAATGCTTCGAAAACCCAATTTCTCCATCTATCTACCCGTCAGGATCTCCCAGCGGACTATCCCTTATTCTTCAACAATACAAATATCAACCCTTCATCTTCTCTCAATATTCTTGGTGTCTCTTTTTCTGCTGCTCTCATTTGGAAGGACCATATTACCAGTCTTGCTAAGGCAGCCTCCCAGAAGCTGGGTGTGCTCAACCGCCTTAGGGGGTTCTTTTCCCCTGCACAGCTTCTTGCTCTGTACAGGGGCATAGTGCGCCCTTGTATTGACTATTGTTCACATGTGTGGGGAGGTTCCTCTCACACCGCTCTCCTAGACAAAGTTGAAAGGAAGGCCTTTCGTATCATTAACTCCCGTCCACTCACCAACTCTCTGCAATCTCTCTCTCTCCGCCGCAATGTTGCATCTCTCTCGCTATTCTATCGCTACTATAATAATCAGTGTTCCTCAGAGCTATCCCAGTGCATATCACCTCCTTTACGTAGGGCACGTGGTACCCGTCTTGCAACTCAATCCCACCCATACTCAGTGCAACTCTCCAACCCAAGAGTGAAACGTTACTCTCAAACTTTCTTCTACTCAACAGCTGTACTCTGGAACTCTCTCCCAGAATCAGTCTTTCCCTCTTCCTATGACTTAAATTGCTTCAAACTCCGTGTGTCCAGGCATTTTGGCTCGAACGTCCCTTGATTTTGGCCCTGTCACTCTTTCAACTATGGGAGAGGCACTCGCTATAGGCAGTTATGCCTTTTGCCTCCCTCAATCACAGAAAAAAAAAAAAAAATGTAGCACATGGTGAACTATGGGTTGAGTCAGACCCGGGGGGGGGGGGGGGAGATGTTGGCTGTATGGTGGTTTCTGAGAGACTAAAGGGCCGGCGTCCGATCGCTTCGCGAAATTACATATGGCTGCCGGCTCATAATAATTATAACCCATAACTTGGTTTCATGATACATCTAGAGCTGATGTAGATATTTATACATAACAGTTAATATTTAACCTACACTTAATAATAAACTACAATACACAAAGAACTAGCCGAAATCGTACATGCGATACGATACCGCCAAATTCAAATGCCCTATTGGACCTAAAACTGTCGGGATCATTACCCTATTCCCGACAATATTATGTGTATGTGTATGAAGGAGAAAAAAGGCAGGCTACCTGTAACGAGTGTTTCCCCCAAAGCCAAAAGAGTGAGTGGCAGAGGGCCATATTCAAGGGACTGTGGGGTCAAATTGTCTGGACGATTTCTGATCGACCTACTTGGAATAGGGTATAGTATGACAGAGAAGATTATAATAAGAGTAACCCATCACATATGCCTCATCTACATAATATCGTAGCCTTCATATAATATGTATTAAAGTTACTACTGGTATTAAACTGTGTAAAGGAATGAACAACATAACCAGACCACCAGAATAATGTGTATTAAAGTTACTGCTGGTATTATAACTGTGTAAAGGAATGAACAACCTAACCAGACCACCAGAATAATGTGTATTAAAGTTACTACTGGTATTATAACTGTATAAAGGAATGAACAACATAACCAGACCACCAGAATAATGTGTATTAAAGTTACTGCTGGTATTATAACTGTGTAGAGGAATGAACAACCTAACCAGACCACCAGAATAATGTGTATTAAAGTTACTACTGGTATTATAACTGTATAAAGGAATGAACAACATAACCAGACCACCAGAATAATGTGTATTAAAGTTACTACTGGTATTATAACTGTGTAAAGGAATGAACAACATAACCAGACCACCAGAATAACGTGTATTAAAGTTACTACTGGTATTATAACTGTGTACAGGAATGAACAATATAACCAGACCACCAGAATAATGTGTATTAAAGTTACTACTGGTATTATAACTGTGTAAAGGAATGAACAACATAACCAGACCACCAGAATAATGTGTATTAAAGTTACTACTGGTATAATAACTGTATAAAGGAATGAACAACATAACCAGACCATCAGAATAATGTGTATTAAAGTTACTACTGGTATTATAACTGTGTAAAGGAATGAACAACATAACCAGACCACCAGAATAACGTGTATTAAAGTTACTACTGGTATTATAACTGTGTAAAGGAATGAACAACATAACCAGACCACCAGAATAACGTGTATTAAAGTTACTACTGGTATTATAACTGTGTAAAGGAATGAACAACATAACCAGACCACCAGAATAATGTGTATTAAAGTTACTACTGGTTTTATAACTGTGTAAAGGAATGAACAACATAACCAGACCACCAGAATAATGTGTCTTAAAGTTACTACTGGTATTATAACTGTGTAAAGGAATGAACAACATAACCAGACCACCATAATAACGTGTATTAAAGTTACTACTGGTATTATAACTGTGTAAAGGAATGAACAACATAACCAGACCACCAGAATAGTATGAGTTGGCACTAATGTTTACTACATTATATAATCATGCATAATAACACATAATCCAAAACCAACATAATGAATAAAATATTCTACTCTTTTAGTAGGAACTTTAGTAGTAGTAATTTCCATTACAATTGCGTATACTTGTTTAATATACTGTAGTTGTATAAAGCATACAATTACAATAGTTGGTGTGCATATTCCTATAATTAGTGTTAGCACTATATATGCACTATGAACTGAATAAATAACATCAATTACTAATACAGTACATGAAACAAATTAATAAAATAACATGAATAACATATAGACTCCTATTAATATAGAAAGTGCCCGGTATAAACTAAATATATAATAAATAAATATATCACATAACATAACAATATTCTTGAACTCCACTGCCTTGGACTTGATTGATTAATTTGGAGAGGTTAGCTACACTGAGAGGGGTCGTAGTGTAGTTATCTTGATCTCTTGCATTTAACCCATTCAATGCCGGTGACGTTTATTTGATTTGATTTAAGCTGCATTTAATCGATTTTATGAAGATCAGGAAAGATATATGGTGGATGAAAGGATTCAATGAGATAGCCATTAAACCTTTTAATTGGTAGACGTCCTTCCTAGACTGAATACAATCGTCTGATTACATACAATCGCCAGAATATAATAAAACAGGACGTCACCAGCATTGCATTAGTTAATTATTTCAGTTTGTTTATGCGAGTTCTCTATTAAGTTGGTTAACTTCAATAATAGTTTCCATCTTAGGAATAATATAACAATGTATTATTATTGTATTTTATATCCTTTGAAAATTATGAAGCAGTTTTACAGTATATCCTGGTTTAGACGATCTTATACAATTACATGTGGGAATTATAAGGGTAAAGACTGTCTCAATTAACCCTCTAACTTCCAAATACCCTGCCTAATCTGAATTAAATCGCCTAATAATAGCCAGGAAACAGATACAAAATACATCATCGTATCCTCTAAGGGTTAATGATTGAAGAAGGCTTTCAAATAGTATAGTTGTAGTGAAGGTGTTGATATTGGTTGAGGCTTCTAGACTTGGTAGAGTGGATACTGGTCCGGTCTTTGATGAATTCACTACATAGGAATGATGCATAATAATATTTGACTACGAGAGACTCTTCCTAAGTTGGATAAAATTTTGTGGTGGTATTACTATACAGAATTAAGCAGACAGAGATGGAGTATGATTATTTGGTCTAATAGGTAAAATGTAGCCCAGTATTATACTGTAATCAGTAATTGTAATCAGTAACTTACCAACGGTATCTTAGACGAGCTGGCAGATGATGAGGGCTGTGCCACCACAGCTATTCCATCCATGTAACTTATTGTTCTGAATAAAGGCACAATTGTCCTCTGCATCTGGTTCACCAGTGGCCCAGTCTTCTTCTCGTGGCTCCTGTCCAGTTAACCATGTGTTGTCTCTTATCCCCACCCACGCTGCTTCTGAATATTTTTACCATGATTACACCACGTTACACACACTGTTTATCCACACATATATGGTTACATACTTATGCAACTACTCTTACATACACACACACACACCTATCATTCCTGTATTATGAAAACACCAATTAATTACAATAAGACATAATCTGGTTGGTACTACTGATTATTGACTTTGGTTTATAACGAATGTTATAATGCATGTTGGCTACCATACACACTATTAACATTTCCTTCTGATGCATTATTTAATGCCTTTATTTATAATTGCATATTTAATGTTTCATTGTACAAACCAAAGTAATTTACTTCCTGAAGTCTTCAATGAGGCGTAAGCATTGATGATTGTGAAATCAGGTTTCATGGCGAGATCACCCCCTAGTCGTTGACATCGTTGCCGACCCTCGCACCACGTCGTCGTAGGGGTGTTGATGAAGTAGTAACACGAGTCCAGAAAAGGTTCAAACGGAGCCACACATGGGTTTCCTGAAAAACATCACGAATATACACACTGAGATAATATAGTTGGAGGGGAGGGTTTTTTCTGGACCCCCTTCTCTCTCATTTTAACCCCATTATTTGTGAGAGTTTAGAGCGTTCGCTACATTAGCTTAGCAATGTTAAGGCCATTTGTGCCATTTAAGTGACGATATTATCCTGGCGAGTGATAGCGAGTCTGCAATAAAGGAGGAACCGGCCTTTGCCGGGATATATCTGAATGAGGGGGTTTGGGAGTATCTCTCACGTTTGATCTTGGGAGAAAACTAAAGAAAATATTAAATATATAAACAAATAATCAAATATAGATAATAATAATAATAATTATAATAATGTAGAATTATTATAGATATATATTCTAAGCGTAGTAGGGAAGGTATACAGTAGGGTAGTGATTGAGAGAGTGAGAGTGAGAACGGAGAAATGGATAGGCGACGAGCAGGGAGGTTTTAGGAAGGGAAGAGGATGTGTAGATCAGATTTTTACCCTGAATTGTGTTGTGGAGAAATATCTGGAGAAGAAACAAAAGGTGTATGTTGCCTTTATGGACTTGGAGAAGGCCTATGACAGAGTGGATAGAGAAGGTTTGTGGAAAGTACTTAGAATATACGGAGTAGAGGGCAAGTTGCTGAAAGCAGTGAAGAGCATGTATGAGGGTGCAAAGGCGGCAGTACGTGTGGAGAGTGAGCAGAGCGAGTTCTTTGACCTGAATGTTGGTTTGAAACAGGGGTGTGTGATGTCCCCGTGGTTGTTTACTGTATATATGGATGGAGTCATTAAAGAAATACTATCAAGAGCAGTGGATGTTGGTGTATCGCTGAAAAGGGAGGGAATTGAGTGGAAGCTACCTATACTGCTGTTTGTGGATGATACAGTTCTGATGAGTGATAATGAATGGGAGTTGCAGGGTCTGGTAAATGAGTTTGGAACAGTGTGCGGAAAACGGAATTTGAAGGTAAATGCGGGGAAGAGCAAGGTTATGGTCTTCGAAAGGGGTGAAGTCACAGAGTGTGAGGTGAAGCTGAACGGTCAGGCTATGGAGATCGTCAACTCTTTTAAGTATCTGGGCAGTGTGTTGAGTCTATACTCAACACACTGCCCAGATACTTATGGGACCTATGGGATCTATATGGGACTATGGATGAAGAAGTGCGGGAGAGGGTACAACAGGGGAAGAGGGTTGTAGGAACGCTAAAAGCAGTAACAAGAAATAGGGTAGTCAGTATGTAAGTGAAGAAGTCCTTGCATGACAGTGTGGTAATCCCGACACTGACTTACTCAACACACTGCCCAGATACTTAAAAGAGTTGACGATCTCCATAGCCTGACTGTTCAGCTTCACCTAACACTCTGTGACTTCACCCCTTTCGAAGACCATAACCTTGCTCTTCCCCGCATTTACCTTCAAATTCCGTTTTTCGCACACTGTTCCAAACTCATTTACCAGACCCTGCAACTCCAATTCATTATCACTCATCAGAACTGTATCATCTGCAAACAGCAGTATAGGTAGCTTCCACTCAATTCCCTCCCTTTTCAGCGATACACCAACATCCACTGCTCTTGATAGTATTTCTTTCATGACTCCATCCATATATACAGTAAACAACCACGGGGACATCACACACCCCTGTTTCAAACCAACATTCAGGTCAAAGAACTCGCTCTGCTCCACACATACTGCCGCCTTTGCACCCTCATACATGCTCTTCACTGCTTTCAGCAACTTGCCCTCTACTCCGTATATTCTAAGTACTTTTCACAAACCTTCTCTATCCACTCTGTCATAGGCCTTCTCCAAGTCCATAAAGGCAACATACACCTTTTGTTTCTTCTCCAGATATTTCTCCACA
This sequence comes from Paralithodes platypus, assembly GCA_032716605.1. Taxonomy (NCBI): domain Eukaryota; kingdom Metazoa; phylum Arthropoda; class Malacostraca; order Decapoda; family Lithodidae; genus Paralithodes; species Paralithodes platypus. The sequence continues at coordinate 9,520,316 of CM064492.1, read as the reverse complement.
ACACAATTCAGAGTAAAAATCTGATCTACACATCCTCTTCCCTTCCTAAAAACCTCCCTGCTCGTCGCCTATCCATTTCTCCGTTCTCACTCTCACTCTCTCAATCACTACCCTACTGTATACCTTCCCTACTACGCTTAGAAGACATATTCCTCGGTGGTTACCACACACTCCTCTTTCCCCTTTGCCCTTATATGTGGTATGGGAGAGCGAAAAGAAGAGTAGTGGAGGAGGAGGTGGTGATCAGGAGGTCAGAGGTGTGTGAAGCCATGAAAAGAGTGAAGATTGGAAAAGCATCAGGAATAGATGGAGTGTATGTGGAAATGCTGTGGTATGGTGGTGAGATAGTCATCGAATGGGTATGGAAAATGTGTAAACTAGCATGGGAGAAGGGAAGTGTGCCTGATGACTGGAAGACAGGCATAATAGTCCCCCTGTATAAAGGTAAAGGGGAAATTGGATTGTGTGGTAACCACCGGGGAATAGGTCTCCTAAACGTAGTAGGGAAGGTGTACAGTAGGGTAGTGATCGAGAGAGTGAGAGCGAGAACGGAGAAATGGATAGTTGATGAGTAGGGCAGGTTTAGGAAGGGAAGAGGATGTGTAGATCAGATGTTTGCCCTGAAAGGTGTTGTGGAGAAATATCTGGAAAAGGGACAAAAGTTGTATGCTGCCTGTATGGACTTGGAGAAGGCCTTTGACAGAGTTGATAGCGAAGGTATGTGGAAAGTAGTCAGAACATACGGAGTTGACAGCAAGTTGCTGAAAGCAGTGAAGAACATGTTTGAGGGTGCAAAGGCATCGGTGTGTCTGCAGAATGAACAGAGCAAGTTCTTTGATCTGAATGTTGGGTTAAAGCAAGGGTGTCCCCAAGGTTGTTTAATATGTATATGGATGAAGTCATGAAAGAAATACAAGGAAGAGCAGTGTATGTTGGTGTACCACTGATAAGGGATGGAAACGAGTGAAAGGTTCCTGTACTGCTGTTTGCTGATGATACAATTTTGATGAGCGATAGTGAATGGGAGTTGCAGGGCCTAGTAAATATGTTTGAAACAGTGTGTGAAAAGTGTTATCTGACGCTAAATGCGGAGACGTGCAAAGGTATGGTCTTTGAAAGAGGTGCAGCAACAGAGTGTGAGGTGAGGTTGAACGCTCAGGCTTTGTAGAATGTCAGCTCATATAAGTATTTGGGCAGTGTGTTTAGTAAAAATTGGAGAATGGATGAAGAAGTGCGGGACAGGGTTGTAGGAATGCTAAGAGCAGTAACAAGAAATAAGGTGGTCAATATGGAAGTAAAGAAGTCCTAGCATGACAGTGTGGTAATCCCGACATTGACTTACGGGAAACCTCGATGTTGGTGAAGAGACTCAAATCAAGAGTGAGAGTGGTGGAAATGAGATACTTGAGAAGTGTGCGCAGAATTACATGGAGGAATAGACAGACGTATGAGGAAATACGAGAGAGATCTGGTGTGGATGTACTGTAGATGTGCTGGAAAGTGAGAAAAGGAACACCTTGAGAAGGTGCGGCCATGTGCAACGTATGGGAAGCGAGAAAATGACTAACAGAGTGTGCGAGAGTGAGGAGGTATATGCATGAAAGCGGTGCTGGATGGGAGGAAGGACGTTGACTGATTGGGAACAGAGGTGCATGGGTGCATTTCGTTTGTGGCCACCCCTTTGGGGATCACGGCATCCGGCAATAGATAGATATATAAATAGACCTTGACCTTTGACCTTCAGTATTAGAATATATATATAATGTATATATATATTTATATATATATATATATATATATATATATTTGAAACGCTGCGCAATAGAGAACGGGTAAATATTCACTGATCTTTGTTAAGTTGTTCCCGAGGAACACACCTATAAGTGATATATCATATAGGTGTGTTCCTCGGGAACCGTAGTTTAAGTAGGAAAAGAATTACCAGCGAGGCAGCGAACATCATCTTTATTTTCATTATAGTGGATTCAAACGTTTCGGCATAAAACACTACGCTATCATCAGTGGTCTAAAAGTATAATTAAACACTTAAAATAAATTGCTTTGAAATTGCTAATATGTTTAAAACACAATCTTATACATAATATAAAGGGAAGTGGATATAATTATATTTAATTTGGAGTTTTGTAATACAAGTATGAATTAAATGACGAAAACAATACAAGCTTCACATTTTGATTAGATAACTACGCAAGAGGGAGAGGAGTAGCAGACAACATATTATTTAATTTGGGCTTATTTACGTTTATATGGAGGGATTATAGGTTTGATTCCCGAAGGGAAGTAGAGAAAACCTAATATTTAGTAGGGGCCCCGGAATCACTGACGATGTTGCTTATTAGTATAATAGTCAACACCCGCGTCAGTCGTTTGAATCAACCGCCGCGAGGAAGAACAAGAGTCATCTTCATAAGTGCAACGCTACTTCTCTTATGGTGTCGTCACAGATCGGGTACCCACTATGAAAAAACTTCGTAAAAAATAAGAGAACACAAAAGGAAAAAGAATTTTCCACTTTAACACTGTTATTCACAAGCTTCCCACATTCGGTGGATTTTCTTGCGTTGTGGCTTCTTACCGCCTCTCGGCAAGCACAATAATTCCTCCTTCAATGAAATACCAAGATAAACTCCAAATATCAGCGAATGGGAAGGGGATGGCTGGGAGAGACGTCGTCGTCAATGATTCCGGGGCTGGTTTTCTCTACTTCCCTTCGGGAATCAAACCTATAATTTAATAGTGGCCATTGACGATGTTGCCTGAATTCCAAGACTGGAGGGGGACATTCGCAAATATCAAAACTCTCAATAACCGCATGGTTAAGCCAAGAAACCTTATAACAGGAAAAAGAAATAGTAATTGTTTTGTTGTGCATACAACTGTATAAATAGGAAAGAGTGTGAGCAGTGCGTTGCTTCAAAGAAGCCTGCTCCAACAACAGAATCCTCTTCCATGAGGTATTTGTTGTAGCGTGTGACACAGAGAGTTAAATGCAAAAAAAAACTTGTCACCTCGACCTGTAACCTGTGCTGAGCTCAGCTTGGTCCTTAGGTCCATTTATTGAGTCACTTCGACCAATACTAAACTTAGTGAATATAGTGCAAACTAGGCTGGAACATGTGTTGAGTCATTTCGACCAATACCAATCTTGCGTAATCTAGTGCAACTAGCATAGAACATGCAATTTGCATATATAGCCATACTGAACATCTCGAGTCACCTCGACCAAATACCAACTTTTCGTAAACTAGTGCCACTAGCAAAGAAAACTGAACGTACATATACAGTATAATGAACAGTAGTGTAACACAATCTTTTATTATTCGTAAACTACATGAGCTTTAACCCGGGAACTACGGGAAGACTCTTAAGAGTTCCCCCGGCGGACTGCGGGAAGGCTCTTAAGAGTCAGGGAAAAAAAAATCGATTTTAAACACCGGAAACAAAATATATATTTTTATTTGTTTATTTGTTTATTTTTGTTTTGCCCCTGGGCCATGCAAAATATCACTTCTCTACCTCCCCTCCTTCCCCACTTTCCTCCCCTCCTTCAGTTATCACCTATTTTCCCTGTTATTCCCTTATTCTGAGGTATATTTTCGTGCTAACATTAGCGAGTTGCAAGCAGGGCATTGTCATCACTGTTAGCAAGCGAGTGCAAGAGAGAGAGAGAGAGTATCGATCGACAGTGTCTCTCCAGCCTTGGGGAAAAGTGGCGGGAAAGGAGGTTGCCTCATCCATTCATTATGCAACTCCCGGCCTGTATCACCGATTTTGACCATCCAAACACTGTTTTCACTTGTTTTATTGTTGTAACAGGTTAATACCTTTATAATCAACCTATAATAGGCGCATATGGATAAGTATTAATGCTATTTATGGTAAAATGAATATTTTAGTGATGGAAACAGCTCAAATACATGCGCACAGGCAGAGGTGTCTAATTACCCCCATGCATACTTCAGAGGTTAATTAAGCTTTGCAAACTTAAAATTAATACATCAGATTTAATAATTAAACAAATTTTCCCGAGCTTCTTAGCTCGTGCATATCTATTTGGGCTTGGCCCGGCATCAATAACGCCTAGCTTGCCCTGCATTAACTTGTAATCCTGTGGAAGGGGGTTCATCTCTTATACTGGGATCCGCATACCTGCCCCCCTTTTTCTTAAGCCCTTATTGGGCGTCCACATCACAGTACTAAAGGCTGGAATTACAAGGAAAACAACAGAAGGAGTGTGCCTTTGTGCAGACGATAAGAAAAAAGGGCGGGACCGAGTTTGTAACCAAAAAAGGGAAAAAACACATGCAAAGAAAAAAGTCTGCACCGGAGGGCGCCTCCTGTGACTACCACGTCCTCTGCCCACTTGGTGTGGAGCGAGGACACGTAGGAACCTGGAAAAAACTTAGAGAGCTAGAAAAACAACTGGCTATATTAGTTAGCCCGCCGGGGGATGTCAAAACAATTTCTAGTCTAAGAGGATCGAACAAGATACCTGTGGGACATGAGCTGTAGGACCTGAATGGCCCCGACCCCGGCTTCCCCCGGCGGTAAATGTACCTCAGTCTGAACTTTTTTGCCTCATACCACTAAAAAATAGTTCACGATTACTTAGGGGTCAGAGAAAACTCCGGTTCAGCACGGCTGGCCATATATTAAGGAGGGACAGGCTTCTAGTCTAAGCCGGAGGGAAAACAAAGAGCCTGGGATTGAAGGGGAAAACTGTCACTTTTGAAGAGTGATTGTTTGCGGCAATTACAGAAAATTTAAGAGAGCTGATATGTTTGGAAGGCTAAGGATGAGACTGACATAGAGAGATCTCTGGTGCGTAAGGACTGCTAACAGCGTTAAGTTATCGCTAGGCCTTACTGAAAGTATAAGCCTAAGTAACGAAAAGCGCACGCTTTTGCCAGATCAATATAAGCCGCTCTACTGGCCGTGTGTAAGGAGAACGGGGCTGTAATTTCATATGGAACAAAATAAGGGCGAGAGAGCCCATCACGGTTTTCATCTATCACATGTAAGAAGAAAAGTGGGGGGAAAGTAAATAACTGATTCGGCCTTAAGAGGTTATCGTAAAGTGGAGTAAATAACTGCTTCTGGCTATCGTAAAAGAGGGGACCTGCCGCTAAGCTGTCCCTGACCCCGGTAAAACATCTCAGTACATGCGCACAGCTCGAATAAGCATATGGAAAGAGGAAGAAGTCCTCTCTAATAGTGGAGATGGGAATAACATCCCGCCGGGACGAACTTCCAGCCCCCCGCGGCGGGACTCTTCCCAAAAAGGGAGAACCCCAACAAGGCTTGCTGAGGGCTTAAAATATGTGTATTCATGAAGTGAGCATAACGAGAGTGAATACTGATTCGCGTTGTACCGCACGTAACGTAAACAGAGGGGCATCCTGGGGAATTGACAAGTGTAACTGTAATAGAGACCCCTGAGGATACCGTCCTCCAACCCATCTAGATGTACTGACTAGTAGGACATCATCCTAAAGACATCCTGGTAGCCGCTTGCCGGCGGACGGTTGTCTGGCTTATACCCCAAGTTACTGTGAGAGAGGCGGCCCTTCCTGGTGTAGGCCTGCTGCAGAGTTAACGGCGTACGCACACCAGGCCTGGGCCGGGGATCGTGTGTGTCCCTCTGTGTAATTTCTATGTATCACATCCCTTATGCAGAGGGTTGTATCATTCTGTTATGCAATGCTGGGTGAGGCAAAGTCGAGTGACTTCCTTTCTGACGAGCACATTGCGGTGACTGGCGCAGTCCGGTCGCGCAGAAGAGATAAGGTGGCGCAGACACCCTTAGGAATTAACACCTCGTCGAACCTCGGAACCCCATTGCACTAGCACTGCCGATGGAGAGAGGGGGAAGGAGGACACACGACCCATTACTTAAAGCATGTTATTTTAATGTACTAGATAGTGGGAGGGGAAACCGTCCGTTGGCCGCTTGGAGCCTTCGGGGAGACCTGATGGGGGTTCCCTATATTCGATATCCTCCTAACCTTCACATCTCCCTGTCTAGCTAATCATGAGCTTCGCGGTGGAGACCAGAGAGAACCAAATCCTATAATAAGCATTCATAGGTCTCCTGAGCCATACCAAGTCTGAGGAGCTGTCGTGACCTGACTGCCTCAAATAAGGCTGTCTGGATTTCTGTGAAAGTTGTCGCCAGGGAAGGGAGGAGATATTATTGAGAAGCCTTAGCTAATTCCTCCTTCCGCCGTTGGGGCGTAACCCTAGTAAACAGGAAGCTAAAAACTTCCTGTGGGCCTTATCTCTGACGAGAAAATTACCTTTGGAGTTCAAGAGGTTCAGAAGCAAAGAGGGGCAAAGGAAAAACCTCTGCAGATGAGGGGCGATGAAAAAATCAAAATAGGGAGGGGGACCCCTCCCGGTTGTTCTATTAGCCAGTCAAACTCAGTAATGGAGGGGAAACTGGGGACAGAGGGTTAGATGGGTTATCGCAAATTGTGGGTGTTCCTGATCCCACGTTACCCATGGTTCATCGCTCATCCCACCCAGAATTGGGTGAGGTGGGAAAGTGACCGTAGGTAAGTACTTGACCGCTTATCCGGCGGGTATTCCGGGTAAGTGTTGTCCCGCCGCAATACCGTTTCCTGATCCTGACAACTAGCGTTCAAGCGAAAATATTTCTATTTCCCGGCATAGGGACATGGCATATGTTATGTCGAGAATTTTTTGGGAGATATTTTAAGGCTTAGGAAACAACATTGGATAAAAACTGAGATGATCGATTGTACTACTATCGAGTCGATCTGAGAAACAACCCCTGGGACTGATGCTACCAAGATCGCCCATCCGTTCGTGGTATGTTGACCGGGAGACAGTGAACTCCGGTGGGATAAGTCCCTAGAGTTTATAGTGAGAGCAATTGTGCCTCTCACACCCCCTACTTTAGTGAAATAGATGAGGATCCATCCTCGATTTCAACATTCAAGTGGGATTGAAAGCTAGAGGTCATTGAGTAATGAACTTAGGCCTCTGAATTAACATCCACTTTGGCCTTACTAAGTCCGTAATGAGTTATTCGGAAGTATGCCTAACACGGGGCGAAGCGCCGGGAGGGCTGGTATGATTAAACAAAACGAGACTTTAATCCATGGAATCAGTGAGAAGAGGTCTACTAGGTATACCGTGTACACCATTGCCAACTCAAATCCGAAGGGTTAGACTAACCCTAGATCGCCAACCCGCCTCGACGGGACGCAGGGATCAGCCACTTATACATAGAGTTTTGTGGTGAACCTGAACCGTTCCCACTAGGCCTGGAGCCGTGCAATTGCAAGTACCTATAATAGGGCAAAACAAAATCTAGATACCCAGCAAGCTGATGTCTATAGATAAGCTTGTAAAACGGTCCATTCACCGGCAGTATAAAATAACACATCGTACTTGTAAGAGTTATGTTGTTAAATTAACGCTGAATGTATCCAAACTCTTTATCCGTAAGAACTCTTATCCTATTATATATTCGTGAACAAAAGAAGGTAAAAAATGTTTTGCATCTGTTTTCTTCATTTTAGGATGAGAGTCGTCTCGCCGGCCGAGGTTCAACGTAAACAAACGAGCCGTCCCGCCGGCCTAAGTGCTTGACAATTATGAGCCGTATGACTGGCTTAAGTAATCGCAGGAACCATTAACCGAGATACTGACCGGCTTTTCTTAACTTAGATTTTTTAAAGAAAGAAAATTTTACTTACCCTAGCCGGAGACCTAGGTTCCATTACTCGGGAGTGTCCTTCGAGAACATTGTCCGGCGAAGCCTGGAGGGTTCTTGTATCGGGGGGGAGGGGTGCATGGAGGCTGAGTCATAACCAATGGCTAATTGCTCAGCTAAGTGGTGAGTATTGATTGCCGAGATGCAACGTTATCCCTGATTCTGGGGAATTGTTTGTTTTGAAAGTTAGCAACTGTAAACAATTCCCATACTGTAGTCATTTAGGTATCTATCGATCCTGGCCGCCAGGCCCAACTGATCTATACAAAAAAATCACCCAATCTGCACCAGGATCTATGCCCACCGGGCATTGCTGGGAATTCCAGAGGCAAACTTAGATGCAGCCTGTCGTAATCTTAGAGTGCAAGTAATTAAAACTTTAAGATGCAAAACAATGGTTCCGTGTGGAGGCAAAAGTAAATTTTTTGACTAAACCACTGACTCCTGAGAAAAGGAGGCTGGGGGGGGCCCAGCCTCCTTTTCTCCCTTCTCCACCGCGGGAACGGGATGGTCCCTTGCCGTGCTGATCTGGAAAGAATTTCCAGGAATCAATGCTCATAAGGATAACCTGAGAGGAGTTAATAACATGCTAGTGCAAGTCCGCCGGAAAGTTAGAAAAACAGTCACTATTAGTCTAACCTTCGACCGGACCTGATTCTGTCAAATAGTGGAATTATTTGGTGTAGAAAATGCCTACCTGTGACTAACGTCACTGGCCCAAAAACCGTGTAGATTATAGCATATAATCTGACCTTCTCAACTGGATCGCCGCAGGGCGATGAAGCCGTAGGTCCTGGGTATATAGACTCCCTCATCCTGGCGGACTCGCTGAGCGATTAGCGTTTTTATGTGACCCGAGGTTACCCGTGAAATGGGCTTGTGTCGTATGTCAGAGAGGGTAATTCTCTTTGCGCTCGGCAAACAATCAGGGCAAATTCCCTTGGCGGGCCGAGTACAAGAGCCCTTTAATAAGTAGCACTTCCCGTCGGGAGGCATGTAGGAAAGCCCACACGCCGGGACATTCGGAGGGTTTTTTAACTACTTGTAAAATAGAACCCGGCGGCCCTGCTAATAAAAAAAACGCCGGAAAAACCATCCACAATTGTCCAGAGGCATCGACTTCACACAGATGCCAATCTATGACCTGAGTCATCGTTGTTTAGGCCAGTTGGTGGCGAGTATCTGCGTGCTTTTATAAAAAATTGCTAGCAGGCGCCGGTATGTGTACATCTAGCCGCCGTAAAAGACGGGGTAAACACAACAAAGGGCTGTTCACACAGAAGACGGAGAGCCATCCTATGACATGAGTCATTGTTTAGGCCAGTTGGCGGCGGGTATCTGCGTGCTATTTATGAAAAATTTCTAGCAGGCGCCGGTACGTTTACACCTAGCCGCCGTGAAAGACGGAGTAAACACAACAATGAGCCGGGCGGCACGCCGAAATCTTTATCTTTGCCGGACATCCCTCCTTCTATATATAATTTCAAAATTATGTTTTTTGAATCTAACTTTACACAACTCTGCGTGTTCCTTTACTGCAGAATGAGGAGGCGACTGCAGCCTACGACCTGTTTTGCTCGACTGACCTAGGTGCTCGTCGGTTCTATTTTTGAAGGCACGAAAAATGCTCCCCAAATACCCAGCCTGGTAACTTGGGCATGTACAGTATATTTATAGATAACCGATGAGCACAGATCAGACGGCATGCGGTCTTTAACCCATTGGCTGCGGCTATGTTTGGGCTATTTAGGGCATATTCAGGCACTCCTGAATGATAAATCAAGCATCTGCATTAAATGAAGTGCATTCTGCCGAAAACTAGACGAAAATAGCTTCAAAACTACACCAGAACGGGCCCCGTACGTGGTCTGGTTCACCCGCAGTGGTGCCAGTGAAACGCGGAAAACCCGCTATTTGGTAGCACACGCTCGCTTGGCTACACTGCTGTGAGACACAGAGAGAGACCCGCGCGAGACACAGTGTACCTCAGTGAGCCGCTCGGTGCTCTAAGGGTCGGAGGTGGGCTCCTCACGCTCCCGCCCACTGACACTCGATTTTTACGTTTTTTACAGGCTTTTAAAGCCTGGAAATTGCTGTAACTTGCCAGGACGTTCCAGAACGTCACCCGCAACGAAAGGGTTAAAATGAAAGAATGAGCTAATTTTGAATGAATTTACATGTACAAATTGAAAGTTGATTTGAGAATAACATTTTAAGAAATGATCTTTTAGAGTTTTCTGAATATGCTTTGAAAATTGACCGAGATAAGGCAAGGTTAAATAGATTGTCTCCTTACTTACAGTGGGAACAAGTTGTTTTGGTTGATACTTATTTACAAGGAATTTATTTAAAAGTTTATCAAATATCTGACCAGTATATCCGTTACATTGAAAGAATTTCACAATTAAATAACATGTTGTCTGCTACTACCCTCTCTCTTGTGTAGTTATGTAATCAAAATATGAAGCTTGCATTGTTTTCGTCATTTAATTCATACTTGTATTACAAAACTCCAAATTAAATATAATTATATCCACTTCCCTTTATATTATGTATAAGATTGTGTTTTAAACATATTAGCAATTTCAAAGCAATTTATTTTAAGTGTTTAATTATACTTTTAGACCACTGATGATAGCGTAGTGTTTTACGCAGAAACGTTTGGATCCACTATAATGAAAATAAAGATGATGTTCGCTGCCTCGCTGGTAATTCTTTTCCTACTTATATACTGTATATATATATATATATACAGTATATATACAGTATATATACAGAGTATATATATATATACTGTATATATAAATATAGCTATATGTTTTTTAAGTAAAACGCAATTAACAGACAGCTTATCGAAGTTTGAGTAGTTTTTTTATGATGAAGGTTGACTTTTGACCTCGACCTGTGACCATGACCGTTATATAGGATAGGATTACATTATATGTTTGCAGTGATGTTACCCTGGGAAATCAAATAAGCGTGCCAAATTGAATTAAAGATCATCCGTTAGTTTCAGAGGTATTAACCACTTCTGTAACGGTGATGTCTTTTTAACCCCTACTGTACCATAGGGTACTACCATAAATGTACCCCCCAGTCCCATGCAATGTGGCCAAAATGGCTTCAGAGGCAAGATATAACAACCTCCCACCTCAAAAGATGGAGGCATACTGCCTTTCCTAGCTTGTGGGAGCTTGGATATAGGTTGAGAAGTGTTGCCAAGGTCTTAGAGCAGTGCTCAAATGTCGTGGTAGCAGGTACTGCCTGATACTGGCAGTAAAAATAACTGTATATTACTGACGGCTTGCAGCCGTCGCTTGGATTGGGGAGTGATTTATCTACTGCCGGCACTCTGCCGTCACTGGGATTGTACAGGTTAACTTTACTCTGGCTACTATTAGACGATATATTTCAGTTTAAAAAGGGCCTCCATCTATGAACAGGCTTCGAACTATATTACCTCACCCCTTTTAATACAACAGATCTTTCTTGAACTGCACAAAATCACATAAGAATAGCTAGAATATAATTATAAAGATGTCGCCGATACAGTAGCGGTTAAAGGCATAGTTGACCTTGACCTTTGACCTCATCTTGACCTTCTTGATGTCTGAAAATTTAACATTTTAATTTGCATTTAAAGCACAACTGTTTCAATGAGTATTGTGAAGCTTGCATGAATAGTAAAGAAATTAGCATACTGACCTTATATTTGACCTTGACCTGTGACTTTGACCTATCAAATGGAATAATGTTTATTCTTGTATGACATTGGCCTAGGTATTCCGAATATACCTAGTGAGAATCTTATAGTTATCATTGTTACGATGATCCACCATCGTAAGTTTATTTAAGTTAATAAATGAATTTCCATAAATTACTATGTTGCCTTGGTCATATATTCACATGAATATATTATATCCTAATGCCTTGCAGTAATGTCAATAGGACATTAAGTAGTAATCGACATTATCAATCTAATATAGTATTTTGTTCATGTTGCCCAACAACATATTATTTTGTTCAATTACTGGATATTTATCTAAGTACTGTATGTACATGTACCCAACTGCACTATGATAGCCTAATGATTACACAACTGGAAGGGGTAATTGATGGGGCGTTAACCTCAAGGGAAAGCCTCTCCAGGAATTACTCCTGAACCTGAATACATTCATATTATCACCAACTCACCAATTAGACTACAAATAAACCTAATTAATTCAATAAATTAAACTAATGAATTCATGTGGTACTCCAAGGATTCGAACCTAGGATACTCACACCGATATTATGGGCACTAACCATTATGCTATCAAGACAGTTAGTTTATGCAAAAGCTCACCATATATTACCTATTATCGAATACTGGATATTAGCCTAAGCATGTACATATAGTCAACTGCACTATGATAGCCGAATGATTACACAAATGGAAGGGGTAATTAATAGGGCCTTAACCTCAAGGGAAGGCCTCGCTAGGAATTACTCCTGAAACTGAATACATTTATATGATCACCGTCCCACCAATTCACTTACAAATAATCATAATGAATAAAATCAATGACACTAATGAACTGTGCTTCCGTACTAACTCCCTGCCTAGGCAAACTCTTTCGTCTCTGTCTATCCTCTAACGTCTTCCCTTCATGCTGGAAGTTTGCTCACATTCAACCTGTCCCAAAGAAGGGTGACCACTCTCAACCCTCCAACGATCGTCCAATTGCTCTTATCTCTTGTCTTTCTAAATTTGTTGAAACTATTCTTGCTTCCAAATTTCTTAAGCATTTCTCTTCTCATAATCTGCTCTCAGATCGCCAGTATGGCTTCCTTAAGGGTCGCTCTACTGGTGATCTTCTTTCATATCTTACTATCTCTTGGTCATCCTCCTTTCGGGACTTCGGTGAGACTTTTTCTATTGCACTAGACATATCGAAAGCCTTCGATAGAGTCTGGCATAAATCTTTAATTTCTAAACTACCCTCCTTCGGTTTCTATCCCTCCATCTGTGCCTTTGTCTCTAATTTCCTTTCCGGCCGTTCCATAGCCGCGGTTGTGGATGGCCATTGTTCACTTCCTCACCCTATGAACTCTGGTGTTCCTCAGGGCTCTGTCCTATCTCCTATTCTCTTTCTAATTTTTATAAATGATCTCTTTAACTGTACCTTAATTCCCATCCATTCATACGCAGACGACTCAACCTTACACTACTCCATTAGTTTTTCAGAACGCCCCAGCCAGCAATCCCTCAACGACAAACGTAATGAAGCCATAGAACTCTTAAATTCTGATCTAAATACTATTTCCAATTAGGGCAGAGAAAACCTTGTTAACTTTAATGCTTCCAAAACCCAATTTCTCCATCTATCTACCCGTCAGGATCTCCCAGCGGACTATCCCTTTTTCTTCAACAATGCAATAATCAACCCTTCATCTTCTCTCAATATTCTTGGTGTCTCTTTTTCTTCTGCTCTCATTTGGAGGGACCATATTACCAGTCTTGCTAAGGCAGCCTTCCAGAAGCTGGGTGTGCTCAACCGCCTTAGGGGGTTCTTTTCCCCTGCACAGCTTCTTGCTCTGTACAGGGGCATAGTGCGCCCTTGTATTGAGTATTGTTCACATGTGTGGGGAGGTTCCTCTCACACCGCTCTCCTAGACAAAGTTGAAAGGAAGGCCTTTCGTATCATTAACTCCCGTCCACTCACCAACTCTCTGCAATCTCTCTCTCTCCGCCGCAATGTTGTATCTCTCTCGCTATTCTATCGCTACTATAATAATCAGTGTTCCTCAGAGCTATCCCAGTGCATACCACCTCCTTTACGTAGGGCACGTAGTACCCGTCTTGCAACTCAATCCCACCCCTACTCTGTGCAACTCTCCAACCCAAGAGTGAAACGTTACTCTCAAACTTTCTTCTACTCAACAGCTGTACTCTGGAACTCTCTCCCAGAATCAGTCTTTCCCTCTTCCTATGACTTAAATTGCTTCAAACTCCGTGTGTCCAGGCATTTTGGCTCGAACGTCCCTTGATTTTGGCCCTGTCACTCTTTCAACTATGGGGGAGGCACTCGCTATAGGCAGTTATGCCTTTTGCCTCCCTCAATCACAGAAAAAAAAAAAAAAAAAATGTAGCACATGGTGAACTATGGGTTGAGTCAGACCCGGGGGGGGGGGGGGGGAGATGTTGGCTGTATGGTGGTTTCTGAGAGACTAAAGGGCCGGCGTCCATTCGCTTCGCGAAATTACATATGGCTGCCGGCTCATAATAATTATAACCCATAACTTGGTTTCATGATACATCTAGAGCTGATGTAGATATTTATACATAACAGTTAATATTTAACCTACACTTAATAATAAACTACAATACACAAAGAACTAGCCGAAATCGTGCATGCGATACGATACCGCCAAATTCAAATGCCCTATTGGACCTAAAACTGTCGGGATCATTACCCTATTCCCGACAATATTATGTGTATGTGTATGAAGGAGAAAAAAGGCAACCTAACCTAACCTAACCTAACCTAACCTAACCTAACCTAACCTAACCTAACCTAACCTAACCTAACCTAACCTAACCCCCACACCCCCCCCCTACCCTACAAAAAATATTTGGGGGGTAACCCACCTGACCACCCTACCCCTCCTTGCTCCCCCACCCCCCACCCCAACCTTCCCATCCTTGCTCCCCCCCCCCCCCCCCCCACCCCCACACTCCAACCTTCCCATCCTTGCTCCCCCCCCCCCCCCACCCCCACCCCTCCCCTACCTAACCTAACTTACCTAACCTAACCTAACTAACCTAACCTAACTAACCTAACCTAACTAACCTAACCTAACCTAACTTACCTAACCTAACTTACCTAACCTAACCTAACTAACCTAACCTAACCTAACCTAACCTAAAGAACACGCCCCTAGCGGGGCTTGGTCCTAAAGAACACGCCCCTAGCGGGGCTTGGTCCTAAAGAACACGCCCCTAGCGGGGCTTGGTCCTAAAGAACACGCCCCTAGCGGGGCTTGGTCCTAAAGAACACGCCCCTAGCGGGGCTTGGGCCTAAAGAACACGCCCCTAGCGGGGCTTGGCCCTAAAGAACACGCCCCTAGCGGGGCTTGGCCCTAAAGAACACGCCCCTAGCGGGGCTTGGCCCTAAAGAACAGGCCCCTAGCGGGGCGTGGAAAAACTAATAAAAACTTGGATAAAAACTAATAACAAACTTTGAAAAATAATAAAAAACTTTGGAAAAACTAATAAAAAACTTTGAAAAATAGTAAAAAAACTTTGGAAAAACTAATAAAAACTTGGATAAAAAGTAATAAAAAACTTTGAAAAATAATAAAAAACTTTGGAAAAACTAATAAAAACTTGGATAAAAAGTAATAAAAAACTTTGAAAAATAATAAAAAACTTTGAAAAAACTAATAAAAACTTGGATAAAAAGTAATAAAAAACTTTGAAAAATAATAAAAAACTTTGGAAAAACTAATAAAAACTTTTATAAAAACTAATAAAAAACTGAAAAATAATAAAAAACTTTGGAAAAACTAATAAAAACTTGGATAAAAACTAATAAAAACTGAAAAATAATAAAAAACTTTGGAAAAACTAATAAAAACTTGGATAAAAACTAATAAAAAACTTTGAAAAATAATAAAAACACTGGAAAAACTAATAAAAAACTGAAAAATAATAAAAAACTTTGGAAAAACTAATAAAAACTTGGATAAAAACTAATAAAAAACTTTGAAAAATAGTAAAAAAACTTTGGAAAAACTAATAAAAACTTGGATAAACAATAATAAAAAACTTTGAAAAATAATAAAAAACTGGAAAAATCAATAAAAACTTGGATAACTAATAAAAAACTTTGAAAAATAATAAAAAAACTGGAAAAATTAATAAAAACTTGGATACAAAATAATAAAAAACTTGGAGAAAATAATAAAAAACTTTGGAAAAACTAATACAAACTTGGATAAAAACTAATAAAAAACTTGGAGAAAATAATAAAAAACTTTGGAAAAACTAATACAAACTTGGATAAAAACTAATAAAAAACTTGGAAAAATAATAAAAAACTGGAAAAACTAATAAAAACGGATAAAAACTAATAAAAAACTTTGGGGAAAAAAACACTTGGGGGGGGGGGGGGAATTAGGTTAAGTTAGGTTAGGTTAGGTTAGGTTAGTTAGGTTAGGTTAGGTAAGTTAGGTTAGGTAAGTTAGGTTAGGTAAGTTAGGTTAGGTAAGTTAGGTTAGGTTAGGTTAGGTTAGGTAAGTTAGGTTAGGTTAGGTAAGTTAGGTTAGGTTAGGTTAGTTAGGTTAGGTTAGGTTAGGTTAGTTAGGTTAGGTTAGTTAGGTTAGGTTTGTTAGGTTAGGTTAGGTAAGTTAGGTAAGTTAGGTTAGCTAAGTTAGGTAAGTTAGGTTAGGTAAGTTAGGTTAGGTTAGGTAAGTTAGGTTAGGTTAGGTAAGTTAGGTTAGGTTAGGTAAGTTAGGTTAGGTTAGGTAAGTTAGGTTAGGTTAGGTAAGTTAGGTTAGGTTAGTTAGGTTAGGTAAGTTAGGTTAGGTTAGTTAGGTTAGGTTAGTTACGTCAGGTAAATTAGGTTAGGTTAGGTAAGTTAGGTAAGTTAGGTTAGGTAAGTTAGGTTAGGTAAGTTAGGTTAGGTTAGGTTAGGTTAGTTAGGTTAGGTTAGTTACGTTAGGTAAGTTAGGTTAGGTTAGGTAAGTTAGGTTAGGTTAGGTTAGTTAGGTTAGGTTAGTTAGGTTAGTTAGGTTAGGTTAGTTAGGTTAGGTTAGGTTAGGTTAGTTAGGTTAGGTTAGGTTAGGTTAGTTAGGTTAGGTTAGGTTAGGTAAGTTAGGTTAGGTTAGGTTAGGTTAGGTTAGGTTAGGTTAGTTAGGTTAGGTTAGGTAAGTTAGGTTAGGTTAGGTAAGTTAGGTTAGTTAGGTTAGGTTAGGTAAGTTAGGTAAGTTAGGTTAGGTTAGGTAAGTTAGGTTAGGTTAGGTTAGGTTGGGGAGGGGTGGGGGGCGGGGGGGGGGGGGGGAGCAAGGATGGGAAGGTTGGAGTGTTGGGGTGGGGGGGGGGGGGGGGGGGGAGCAAGGATGGGAAGGTTGGAGTGTGGGGGTGGGGGGGGGAGCAAGGATGGGAAGGTTGGGGTGGGGGGTGGGGGAGCAAGGAGGGGTAGGGTGGTCAGGTGGGTTACCCCCCAATTTTTTTTTGTAGGGTAGGGGGGGGTGTGGGGGGTGCGAGTGTTTCCCCCAAAGCCAAAAGAGTGAGTGGCAGAGGGCCATATTCAAGGGACTGTGGGGTCAAATTGTCTGGACGATTTCTGATCGACCTACTTGGAATAGGGTATAGTATGACAGAGAAGATTATAATAAGAGTAACCCATCACATATGCCTCATCTACATAATATCGTAGCCTTCATATAATATGTATTAAAGTTGCTACTGGTATTAAACTGTGTAAAGGAATGAACAACATAACCAGACCACCAGAATAATGTGTATTAAAGTTACTGCTGGTATTATAACTGTGTAAAGGAATGAACAACCTAACCAGACCACCAGAATAATGTGTATTAAAGTTACTACTGGTATTATAACTGTATAAAGGAATGAACAACATAACCAGACCACCAGAATAATGTGTATTAAAGTTACTGGTATTATAACTGTGTAAAGGAATGAACAACCTAACCAGACCACCAGAATAATGTGTATTAAAGTTACTACTGTTATTATAACTGTATAAAGGAATGAACAACATAACCAGACCACCAGAATAATGTGTATTAAAGTTACTACTGGTATTATAACTGTGTAAAGGAATGAACAACGTAACCAGACCACCAGAATAACGTGTATTAAAGTTACTACTGGTATTATAACTGTGTACAGGAATGAACAACATAACCAGACCACCAGAATAATGTGTATTAAAGTTACTACTGGTATTATAACTGTGTAAAGGAATGAACAACATAACCAGACCACCAGAATAATGTGTATTAAAGTTACTACTGGTATAATAACTGTATAAAGGAATGAACAACATAACCAGACCATCAGAATAATGTGTATTAAAGTTACTACTGGTATTATAACTGTGTAAAGGAATGAACAACATAACCAGACCACCAGAATAACGTGTATTAAAGTTACTACTGGTATTATAACTGTGTAAAGGAATGAACAACATAACCAGACCACCAGAATAACGTGTATTAAAGTTACTACTGGTATTATAACTGTGTAAAGGAATGAACAACATAACCAGACCACCAGAATAATGTGTATTAAAGTTACTACTGGTATTATAACTGTGTAAAGGAATGAACAACATAACCAGACCACCAGAATAATGTGTATTAAAGTTACTACTGGTTTTATAACTGTGTAAAGGAATGAACAACATAACCAGACCACCAGAATAATGTGTCTTAAAGTTACTACTGGTATTATAACTGTGTAAAGGAATGAACAACATAACCAGACCACCATAATAACGTGTATTAAAGTTACTACTGGTATTATAACTGTGTAAAGGAATGAACAACATAACCAGACCACCAGAATAGTATGAGTTGGCACTAATGTTTACTACATTATATAATCATGCATAATAACACATAATCCAAAACCAACATAATGAATAAAATATTCTACTCTTTTAGTAGGAACTTTAGTAGTAGTAATTTCCATTACAATTGCGTATACTTGTTTAATATACTGTAGTTGTATAAAGCATACAATTACAATAGTTGGTGTGCATATTCCTATAATTAGTGTTAGCACTATATATGCACTATGAACTGAATAAATAACATCAATTACTAATACAGTACATGAAACAAATTAATAAAATAACATGAATAACATATAGACTCCTATTAATCTGCGGACCAATCTGCTCAATGTCCTCCTTTTGACCACCACCCTTGGCAGCCATGGGTCGACCCTGACCTGGCAACCATGCCAAAGCCTCGTCGCCCACCTTGAACCACCGAAACAACGAAGCTAACGGTCTTTCAACATTCACGTGACCTGCCCGCGGAACATCTTGCACCGCCCGAGTTGTGAGACTCAGGGGCTCGGCACGACCAGTGGGGTATGAACCGAGCTGGTGCTGGAGCGCTGCACACTGCTGCTCAGGCAGGTGCTCTAGCGCTTCCACAGCCACCAAACTCGTGTCCCCCGCCCACTGCTCCGCCGAGACATGACAATCCCTACTCTCCTCCACCTGTGCCTACTGCCCCCCTCTCCTTCTCCACCTTGGCCGCGGCAGACCAACGCAGGGACAGTAGGCTGCTCAGGTGGTTGCCTCACAAACTCCTCCAACAGGTTCACATGACATGTTTCCCCGTCCTCGTGTTTGATCTCGACAGCACCATTACCACACTTCTGAACTTCCGGATCCTCCAACTGCGGTTTACAAATATCTGAGGGAACCAACCTGTCTAGATGCTTCCGAAGCAACCCAAGTCCTCCTCCAATATCAAACTGAGCAACCCTTTTTTCTCTCCGTGTGTAACGTTGCTGCCTCGGAGTCTCTTCCTGCCCTACCTCCTCACTAGCTGTGACAGGTCCTGGGGCCTCTCCAGACTCTAACATAGGTGCCAATAATGAGTTACCAAGAAACACTGTCGGCTCAAAACTCTCCAATTGACCAACACTTTCCGTTTTCTTGTGACCTTTCCTCCGCGGTTTGATAGACTGAGGTGGTGGCTGCAAGGCTCCGGATGTCTGAGAACGCGTTACAACACACGCCATGGTTTGTACGCTACACTTCTCAACCCGCTCCTGTTCCTCCCTACTAACGTCGGCCGCCTTCTCGGCAATGACCAAGGGTGAAACCTTAGAAGCAGGCACCGCAAAGTCGTTGCCGAGGAGGAGGTCGAAGCCCCCAACAGGCAAGTTCTCTACGATTCCGACATCCAGCTCCTTCGCCACACCACCCACCTCCAGCTCCATCCGCACCAGCGGGTAGGACTTCGTAGCATTGATCCCCTGAACTATCACCACCCGAGCAGCGTTAATCGGCCTACCAGTAAAGTTCTTTAACAAGGTCTGAGAAGCCCCCGTATCACGCAATAGCTTAACTCCTCGCCTTTCGCCAGCCTACCTCACAAAACCATGCCCTCTATGACCCCCAAAGACGTCGCGGACAGGGTTCGAACCTTCCGGACTCTTGAACACAGGCTGTGTCCCAACCTCTGACGAACTACCCTTGGCAAACTCAGAAGATATAGGCGACACCCCTATGCTGCGGGCCAATGACACAACCTTGTTTGGTGGCTTGTTCGGACAAGCATTTGCAAAGTGACCCTCCATGTGACATGCAAAGCACTCTTTACTCTTTGGTTTCCCTTGGGAGTGGGAGGTACCATTAGACTTCTTATACAGGACGGTATTTGGTTTATGTTCAGTTTTATTGTCAGTGCTACATGGTTTTGTGTATTTATGTGTATCAAAATTCTTGGGAGGGGTAGGGGTACGATCCTTTGCACCCGACTCACTCCTAGCTGCTGCTTCGCACCCTCGAATTAATGACAGTCGGAGGTCAGCCATTTCTGCTGCCTCCTGGAGAGTTCTAGGATTGTTTTCCTTTATATTTAATGTTAAGTCCCCACCTGTACACTTAAAGAACTGCTCCAAGAGAACCAGCTCCCTCAACTCCTCAAAACTAGCTGCCCTCTCAGAACGCAGCCAATGTCGTAGTGCATCAGACAAGTCCCGGGCATGTTCTAGGAAGGTACTATCCTTGCCCTTAGTAACACCCCGAAACTTCAAGCGGTAAGTTTCTGGTTGTAACTCATAGGCCCGTAGCACAGCCTTCTTTAGCTCATCATAAACTAAACAGGACTCTAAAGGTAGTGCATCATACGCTTTTAGCCCCTTTCCTAGGAGTCTTGATGAAACTAATGCTGCCCACTTTTCCTGAGGCCACTGGTGTTCCTGACACTTCTTCTCAAATCGCATAAAAAACTCAGTCACACATGATTCATCGAACACAGGAACTAGTTTAAGCAGGTGCGACAATGATTGGTCCCGATGTCTGTTACCTCCCCCAATATTTCGCCCTGTTGCCTCCACTCGAGATCTCTCCAGCTCCCTGTCAGCCCGATACCTAGTAGACTCTGCCTGCAGTTCAGCCTCTCGTACAGCAGCCTCAACCTGAGCTCTAGCAACCTCAACCTTGGCCATCTCAATCCGAAACAACAAATCTGGAGTCAACCCTTGAGGAGGGGAAGGTGCATTTAATGGAGAGGGTCCCTGTGATTGAATTCCACGCTGCCATTGACCATCAACTTGGGGGTATGTACTAAATTCAGGCACCCTGACGTTTGATACGGGGCCCCCAGTCGCCTCTCCACCCAGGTCTCTCCCTTCTAAACCCAATATCAAAGTCCTCAGCTGATCTTTCCTCATGCCACTTAAACCCTGGTGACCCTGAAGACCTGCCACACACTTTAAGCCATACTTATTCAGCTTCAAAACCCTGGCAGCGGTAAGGGGCACCTCTAAAAATCTTCTAGCACCCTCCTCGCTATCGACTAGCCACTCCACAGGTCTTTCTCCCTCGGAGCCCGTATCGTGACCTGACCCACCACTGTGTTCTGATGTATTAGACATGTTTGTGCACTGCAGTAATTATCACGGTTATAGAATGTGCCTTATCTCCTATGCAAGTATGTATATACTAATGTTATTTAAAGTCTTTAATGTGTTATATTGGTTGCTCCAAAAAAAAAACTCTATGTCCACTGTATTCTTTTAATCATAAAGAATCTCAAAACAAATGACCACTATATTCCTCTGTTCTGTAAATCCTATGCAAGGTCGCCATTTGTTACGTCCTGGGATATATAAACACTGGGCTCTTTCTATTGGACTAGGTATGCGGCAACAAGCAACAACGGAAAACGCTAGATCCCACCCTTATCTATAAACCCAGGCAACAAACCACCCTAAACCGTCAAGAGTCCTGCCTGGACAACAAGGTATCCTATGACTCGGTTACAGGGTGCACGCACTATAGACTGCTGATAGTCAAGCAGGCTATATAAAAGATCACACAATTAAGTCGACTTAAAGCTTCAAGGAAAAGATAGATAACGGAATTAAATTGCAGAAACAATTTAATAACAAACTAGAAGAAAGTACATTTAACGTTACGTTAATTAATACAACTAATCACCCCTGCGTGAAAGAAGGTGAAAGCAAACAGTCCTCAAAACATCATACAGGTAGACAAGATGCAGGTTTCTAAACTGCATGCGGCTACTGTAGGATCTGATGCTTAGCAAAGAAAGTAAGTTACGGATTTAGAGAACTCTTAACTCATAAGCAGGAATAAATACTAGTGATAGGCCATACAGTGTATAATGGCATAGGTATAATTAAATAAAGGCAGCAACTCGCAACATAACCACATACAGGGGTGCTTCTCACTCTTAGTCAGGCAAGCCTGCTCGGACAGAGTCTCTAAGCCACACCCTGACTCACAATGCTCACAAAAACGGTAAACTGTGGCACAATAACAAGCATACAGATATAATAAACCCCTAGCTGTTAATCTGCCAGGCGGCAGAGGTCTAGCCGGAAGGATATAGGCTTCGGATACCCGGGCTGAGCCACCTGCTCTAAGCCTAGGGACGTTCCCAAGCCTGTGCGCCAAATTACTCTAATTGAAAGGGTGCTCTCTTGAGAGACTCAGATCCCAAGTATCTGACTCTCTCCTGGCGACCCTAAAACAAACGCAAGACGTGCTAGCGCAGTGCTGAGTGGACTAGGCAAGGGCTCTCACACAACACAACACTAGACACACAGGCACACAGACAAGAAAATGCCCCCAGACTCCCACGGGTATCCTAGTAAAGTCGTGCAGGTCCACAGGACTCTCACCAGCAGACTTTACTTAAAGGATCGCAAAAAGCCCCCCCTCCGGTCTAGCCACTGCTCACCTGCCACAAGAACCCACTAGCAAGCATGAAACCACCAAATATGAGACAACAAAAAAGCTTCCCAGGTCTCATTAACAATTAAATCTCTGCATAAGGCCCAAAATCCTATCTAATTATCTGAGAGCTCGTCGTTAATACAATAATAGATATAAGGTCTATCAAGAGGATGGGATAATTAAATAGATTGGTGAAGTAGTGGAAAGAAGGTATACAAAGTAAGAGAGAAAGTTTCTAAGTGGGGTTGAGAGGGATAGATATCAAGGGGGTCCGAAGGGTACGACAGTGAGGTGAGCTCTGAGTCTTGAATCTGTCTGAACCCCACCCTAGGCATGCGAAATACATCCCATGCTTGGCAACACTCAACACCGTTGCCGGGTCAAAATCGTCTACCCCTTGCGTGAGTCGAAACTAAGCCTAACGTTGCGATCAATTGGCAACAATCAGGCTGGTCCCAAGCTAGTCTCTCCGCGCCCGCGCGAAGCAACGTCCGGTCTCTCTCTCCCGCTCGTCTCCTCCCACTCTCACTAGACTTACATCTTATATATAATAATGAAACAATCAACTATCGAGAATAAAATATACTAAGATGCGTTGGTTAAGAATAAGGGCAGCTTCAAGCTGTGAAACAACTTAAGAATATCCCAGACATTAGTTACATTGTCGTAGGATATATACTAAGGAAAAGCCGGCCGGCCGGCTGCCGCCAGCCGGTTTCTAAACGGCTGGGCAGCCGACACTCGCGCATGCCCGCACGTGGCTACTATGCAGGAGCGTCACAGGATATTGTGTTTTTTTTTAGATATAGGAATACTAATCCATGTACTTTCTGTAAAAAACACTCATTCCCACTGTATTCCTTTGGATTCAGGCAACATAGTGGGAAAGAATTGATTATGAATATAAGCTAAAGATATAACATTCTCTAATGGACAAGGTTCAAGCTCAGAATTAAGAATCGCAGTGTTGGGTATGTATAACAAAACACTCGAAACAATGCACTTTACTAAATAATTATTATCATTACCACACATTTGAATAGTAATGACATGTATCATTAAATCATTAAGATTTTCTTAAAATTAATAAGTGAAATAAATAATAAAATATTACCTTCTGTGTGATTTATATACACTGGAAGGGGTAACACTCGTTGTGTGTGATCTCACCGTGGTAGTAGACAGCGCCACCAGACTCACACCCTGAACGTAATAAAAACATGAATACACAAAATATCATAGATAATGTAATTTGAAACACTTGTCCTTTATTAATGAACTCTCAAGACATTCCATGAAATATAACCCTCCAAATATATATAATTTTGTTTTAATCTGCGTTGATGATTAATGTTGTATTATCTCACAGTCTATACTAATACACAACTATTTAAGTTACTAAATATTCCTATGCTAATCAGTGTTAAATTGAAATAAGATGGGTACAGTAATTGTGTTTGGCCACATTGTATTTTGTATCTTTCTTATTACATGCATGCAGAGGGGATGAGGAAGGGGCGGGTAGGAGGGGATCTCCTGCAACCCTACCAGGCACCTTTTTTATTTAGTTACCAGGCAGTTTTACTTTGATTTAGAAAGGGTCCTACAAAACTATAGACATCTAATACCTTCCTCAATCCATTTATGTCTATACGAGCTATATTCGTCTGTGGGTATGTATGTATGTATCCCATAGCTGGGGGTTGCAGACCCGAGACAGAGAGGGTACCTTGATTATTCTAGGAAATCCATCGGGTTGATTAATAAAGCTAGTTGAAATAAGTGTCAAATGCATGCAATAGCTGGCCTATGTTGACAAAACAAAGTGTCCATGAAAGACCTCCTCGATAACCTCACTACAAATATTAGTAGTGAAGTGAAGTAGTGTAGTAAAAAAACTACAACCTTCACCAAAAGCAGGTCGTAGTGTTGGTGGGGATGGATCCCACGTGTATTTGTGTATACATATTATTACTGTAACATATATCCAATTAAAAGTAAGGTGATGATTAATGAAGAAGGTCGAGGAAATACAATAAATTAACCTGTAGGAAGCGGTGGGTATGAACTCAATTCTTCCTACCAATGTTTATAATTGAGAACCATGGAGGCCACTTCTAAAAAGTTGTGTCATACTTTCGACTGTCGACATCCACAATACTCAACTCCTAAGATATGAACTGTTTATCACAATCTCTTGTGAATATACATGCTTTCATAGAACAGTATACGACTATACTAAGTACTTATATAGTATAGTAGTTATATGCATTATCATAACATAAAGGCGCACAAATACCTGCTAACTTTGTATTATATACAGTATATACGATATTAACCCCTTCCGTACAGGCGACGTCTTTTATATAGTTTCTACCTATATTTAGACGATTGTGTGCAGTTTAAGAAGGATCTATGATAATAAAAACGGTTAAGTGAGACAGTTTAAAGCTTGTTAATTGCTGGAGGCTCTAATTAAACTGCATACAGTTGTCTAAGTATAGCTAGAATAGAATTATAAAGACGTTGCCGGTACAGAAGGGGTTATTGAGTATTGGTGACTTTAACATACAATAAACAACAAATATTTTTGAAAATATTATAATATGTGTTGGCTACAGAAATATTGACACACCGCTAATGATAAATAATGTTGAAGGAGAGGGAGGGTGGAGAGCTCCGCATTGCAGCCAATTTCCTACAATACATTGTGGTAAACACTGCATTCAACGCCTCTGTTGGCCACTTTAGGCTGGGAGGATCATATGCTTTCCATAATTTGTTCTAGTGCATTGTAATGGAGAATTATGTTAAGAACGTGGTGTTCCTTAATTTGTTGGTAGGAATAATTCAATGTGACATTAGTCGTTATTAGCTATATTGTGAGGCAAAGTGCTGTACGACGATATATATATATATATATATATATATATATATATATATATATATATATATACATATATATATATATATATATGAATGTATGTATATATGCAGGCACATTAACCACATAGTCCATAGGTGGGGATGGCCGACTCGAGATAGTTCTCGAACAGAAAATATAATAAATAAATAAATCACACACAGCTAATTTGCCCAGGAGAAGACCCAGAGACCAAAGCCCATTTTGGGGAGTCTAGGACTGCCGTGGCTGTCTGGCCACAGACCAACTCGCCGCGGAAAATTGGCTGAAGACATAACATAACTTAACCTAATTTAATTTGCTGTGGCTAGTTTGATGCGGCAAGTTAGCTGCGGCGAGTTGGTCTGGCCGCAGCCATTTGTCCCATTCCCCATTTTGGGGTCCCCAGCAAAAGATGTTCAAGTCCCAGACCTACCGGAGAGGTTCTGGTTTCAGAAGTCATACATGCAGTGAAGCTCACCACCACACCCACATCACCCACACCCACACCCACACCCACATCACTTCCAAGTATGGCCCTTCATAATATACACCGGCTCAACAGGCAGGCCGGGTGCCTGACGGACTATTATCTAGTCCAACAGGTGCCCGGCCTTCACTCCTTACGACCGCATTTTCACTCATCTTTCACCATTATCCTCCATTAATTCTTATTGATAACCACTTACCAATGACTGTTCTTCAGTCATCTCTCTATCTTTCAATGCTTTTATTGCAACTTCTCTCCATTTCCTCCGATGTCTTCCTCTCAATTTATTTCCCCTTATGTCTGAAATGCAGCGTCCCGCACATTCAGGCTTGCAAGCGTGAATATAAGTAGTATGAGTGGCAGAGCAAATGAAGTTGTGAAAGTACTCGAACACAGAAGAATATTGCGTGTTCTAACTTCTATATATAGTATACAGCCTAGGCCTAGGTCTAGGCTATAATCAGTCACTAATTCCATCAAAATGCCTCAAAGCATGTAGGCCTAGGCTAAATATTGCATGTTCTAACTTCTATGTATAGGCCTAGGCCTATAATCACACTCATTTTATTAGTGTCAAGTAGAAAGTGTTAATTTTGAAAGTATCATATAGGCCTAGACTAAATTTAGCCTACAATACAATTTTATTAAATTTTTATCTGAAGCTAGGCCTTTATTCTGAGCATTAAAATTAATAGGCCTAGGCTACTTTCTATTAAATTACTTCATCTATCTAAAGTAGACCTAGCCAGGCGTATATAGCCAATTGCCATTACCAAAGGGGGGACCGCGAATGAATCGCCTCCTTGCACCTCTATGATCCGGCGTACCTCCTCCTGAATGGTGCGGAATTGCGAATACTGATTATTACTGTAGCACTCTCCCCATAAACAAGGTGCCCCAACGTTTTACTGCCCATGTGGACAAATTAAGTGGCCTATGCTATATATATTAACCCTTTCACTGCGGGTGACGTTCTTGAATGTTTTGGCAATTTACAGCAATTTCCAGGCTTTAAAAGCCTGTATGTATATCCTTGAGGTCCATGGAAGTTGGGCAACGTTATTTTTAAGTAAATATATATATTATTGACATTAGAGATTGAATTTATTGATTTACCATTGATTCTGTAGTTTAAATTTAAAATTAATAAAAACGGTTTGCGTTTGCATATTTGCATTTGAGGACTAGAAATTTCACAAGGTTTGCACATTTGTGTTTACTGAAGTTATGTTCTGGGTTTGCTGATTTGTGTTTGCTGACTTGACTTTTTGTTTGTGGTGCCCAGCTCTGGCACAAGAGCTATTCACATTGAAGTAGTTAGCAGTATGACCTGTGACAGCTTTATCCATGCGTTCCGGAGATTTTGTAGTAGGCAGGGATTTCCACAGATAATGTTAAGCGCCAATGCTGCTACATTTGTGGGAGCTTCCAGACACTTGGAAGACATCCAAAGCGATCCCATTCTTCAGGCTCATCTTGCCGAAATCCGATGTAAATGGCGTTTTATCCCAGCACGCGCGCCTTGGTTCGGAGCTATTTGGGAGAGAGCCATAGGTACTGTGAAGGCTGGGCTTAAAAAAGTACTAGGTCGTGCTCTAGTCTCCTTTGAGGAACTAACTACAGTACTGTCCTATTGGAGCTGGAGGATACCGTGAATGATCGCCCTTTAACATATGTCTCGGGTGATCTGGAGGACCCTTGCCCTATTACTCCATCCATGCTGGTTAAAGGTCGTAGACTTCGTGACTTCCCAAAGGACCTAATTCAGCTAGAAGAGCTGCAGGATCCTAGTTACGATAGTAAAGCAGCGATACACAGCAGGTACAATTACATCAATAAGTTGATCCGGGACCTATGGAAGCGTTGGTCTAGTGAATACTTGGCATCACTACGAGAAGCCTATAAGAAAAAAAGAAGCTCATCAAGCAGTGTATGGCCAAAGATAAATGATATCATGCTTATACATGACGAGGGACCTCGTGTCCTTTGCAAACTTGGTAGGGTAGTTAGACTCTATCCCGGACGAGATGATCTGGTACGAGTGGTCCAGATTAGAACAAAAACTGGCCTGACCACTCGACCCATCGTCAAGTTGTATCCATTGGAACAGGAAATCGAAAGCATTTCGATCCCTCAACCGGCGGTGACTGGTGATTGTGTTAGCTCTCACGACTCCACCCCTATGTCACCAGCGGTAGCTGAACCATCTGCCAGTAACGATCCTGTTGGAAGATTACCTTTTCGCCAAGCCGCTGTTAGCTCTTCACAGCTTTGGAGATCTAACATCGCTGCGGGAATATTGTAGATAATGTATATAATGGTGGTGGGAATGTGTCGAGACTCGTAAGTAACTCGACAGTTTAGGTTAAGTTAACATACTGGAAGTTCAAATTCGGTGCCAGTATTAGGCTAAGTTATATATCTATATAAAAGATATATACTATTTAGTATTAAGTCTTTATGGGTTTATTATCCATTATTATATCGGGATGTTCGGGTGGATGGGACTCGTTAGCCTTGGTCGGCAACTCATCTAGGGGAGACAACCTTATACAAATCCGGGTGGATGGGACTCGTCAGCCTTGGTTGGCAACCTGTCTAGGGGAGTAAACCTGATACAAATCCGTACTGCTTACCTAAGGGTAAGGCAGGTTAGTGGATGGATTAGCCGAACACCACTGTAGAAAAATAGTGCTAACAAGATACACAGAGGGCCTCTGAGTCGGACGGATCCTAAATTGAGTGGTCAATCCTGTAAGTCCTTCACTAAACTGGCTCGGGTTGTCCCTCTCACAGGGAATAGGTCCGCTGTATAGGTCTGTGTATGGCCACCCTCGTAAGGGGAGTAAGGCGTCCGGCAATAGATAGATAGATAGATATCGGGTTGTCATTATAATAAATCCGGTATATCTTGTAGTTAGTTAAATGACGCATAGGTAGATAAGATAACTGCGCATGCGTCATATTCGGAAATCTGAGGGTCCCTCGCTCCAAGACAAACTAGAATCGCTTTCGCTACGACCTCATCAAGATCTTCTAGCCGCTCCAATACAACCACCTGTTTCCTGCTAAGTCATCATAATTCTTATATTTTAGTGGCCACTATATATCTTCTATCTATTCCTACCACTATCATTGAGCTATCTATCCCTATCAACAAATAAAAGCAAGTTAACTCCTGTGAGTTTATAGGTAAATTCCGCTTTGTTTACTATCAAATTCTCACAAGGGGAGGAGGAGAACCCAAACAAAGGGTATCCGAGAGCCCTGATCCGATGCTTCACATGTAGACAGACCGGACACCTAGCTAGGAACTGTTCCAACCGTCCACAAGCCCCAACCCCTAGATTTGACCCCAGACCCGCACTTCCAAACGATCGACCTCTACCAAGGGGAACCGATCCAAACCGGGGAGGAATGCTTCCGGTAGAATACAGGGAGACAAAAAGCCAGCCAAAAGTCACGATGCCGGAAGAGAGAGAACATTTTCTGTTAAACCTCACATAGAATGGCGGTATAGTGAGGTCAACATCTTAGAGAGACAAACGCCTTGTGAAACTATAGTCATAAATGGGAAAGCCGCCAACATGCTAATTTATACGGGGGCAAACAAGTTGTCTTTTAGATAATTTTGTAAAAACAAATCAGAAAGAAATGGGCCCCTTCAATCAAACCAGTATTCAGTTGTCAGGAGCCGGGGGTCAACCACTGACGATCCTAGGGAGAACTAATACGGTGGTAGTACAATGGAAAGGAATTAAATTCACCACCGATTTCTGTGTTTTATCGGGAAAATCGAATAGTGGAGTCGATGGGTATCTGGGGATAGATCTCATGAGTCAGTTGGGGGTAACTATCCAGTGTGGGCCGAAAGACACAACGACCACCCTCCGACCTCAAATAGTAGCTACCACAGGAAAACTGTCTATCCCCCCTAGATCTTGGAAAATTATAGAGATTCCTCCAACCCCAGGCATGACTGCCGGGATTTTTTAACCTGATAAGGTGAGAATTTCTCCTACCTAATAGTAATAATACTACCGGTAGTAATTATCGGTAGTAATAATACTACCGACCAGAGGAAACTAGTTCTAGCCAACTTTGGCGATGACACGATTAATTATCAAAAAGGAAAACTGTTAGGACTTGTCACACCCGCTCAACCCACCACTGTTGGAACTAATGGACCTGTGAACTTACCTGAAATTCCGAAACAATTAACGTCAAATCAAGCCAATACCTTACATGAATTGCTCTGGATGTACCGAGATGTGTTTGCTCAAAACGAAGGGGACCACGGATCGGCCCGAACCCGATACACCCACGAGATACACACTCAAGGGCCTCCTATTAGGCAACCCTATAGACGACAAAATCCCATTATGAGACAAAAAGAAAAGGTACAAGTCGAGGAAATGATTAAGCAGGGGAATCCTACAGTCCGTGGTCATCTCCAGTAGTCCTAGTAAAAAAAAAGATGGGTCTACTCGGTTCTGTGTAGATTAATTATCGAAAATTAAACTATGTCACCATCAAAGACGCGCAGCCCCTACCTCGTATTGATGACTTGTTAGAATCACTCAATGGGTCAACCTGGTTCTCTACCCTAGACCTACTGAGTGGATACTGGCAAGTACCAGTTAGGTCAGGGGACCACGAGAAAACTGCATTTGCCACGAGCAAAGGCAAACTCTACCAGTTTACCGTCTTGCCTTTCGGAGTTTGCAATGGACCCACCAGTTTCACTAGAGTCATGGACGAAGTATTGAGGGGATTAACCTGGAAAACTTGTTTAGCTTACTTGGATGATATTATAATCTTTTCCTTTAGTTGGGAGGAACATATTCACCGAAGTGTTAGAAAGAATCAGGGGGGCAGGACTTAAACTGAAGCTTTCAAAATGCCAATTAGGGGCCCATGAGGTGGCACATCTAGGGCACGTGGTTTCCAGTAAAGGTATCCAACCGGACCCACATAAAGTGAGATCTATTGCCGAAATCTAACCCCCGTCCTCTGTCAAAGAGATCCGAGCGTTTCTGGGAATGGCATCCTATTATCGAAGGTTCATACCCAACTTTTCAAAAATTGCTCGTCCCATGACTCAGAGACTGGAAAAAAGGAGGAGGTTCGACTGGGTTCAGAATTGTCAGATAGCTTTTGATCACCTGAAACAAAAATTAACTTCTAACCCCATAGTTTGTCACCCGGACTTTACCAAGCCGTTTCAGCTATACACTGATGTTCTGATGAAGGGCTCGGAGCCGTATTGGCCCAGAAAGTGGACGGAAAGGAAAGCATAGTAGCCTGTGCTAGCCGGACGCTGAATAAGGGCGAAAAGAATTACAGCGTTACAAAAAAGGAATGTCTGGCTCTAGTGTGGGCTGTACAATATTTCCGTCCATATCTAGCCAGGGTCCATTTTGAAGTTATCACGGACCACCATAGCTTGCAATAGCTCAGGAAAATGAAAACGGAAGACGGACTATTTGTCAGGTGGAAGGGGATTTTGGAAGAATACTCTTTTGAAGTTAGACATAGACCAGGTAAACTACACACTAATGCCGATGACCTGTCTCGACTACCGGTAGCACCCGTCCAACACACTGAACCTAACAGGGAAGAGCATGACCCTAGGTATGGCGACAAAGTAAAATTCTCGGAGGGAGCCTGGAGGGTTTCTAAAGATCGGGTCGTACTTGATTATTCGGAGGCTAGATACATGATCCAAATCCTTCACGGACAAGAAGGGCTCATTTGGGACAGTCTCGAGTTCTAAAGCAATTTAATGAAAGGTACTGGACCAAGAGGGCCGACCAGATTGTTAAAGAAGTTGTTAAAAATTGTTTGGGATGTCAAAGGGGCAAAGATGGATCTAGACAGTTGCCCGGACATATTACGGCCGGTAAACCATGGGACAAATTATCGGTGGACATTATGGGACCTCTGTCCCGACAGACGAACAAAAGGTACATCTTAACCTGCAGTGGCGTATAGGGGGCCGCCCCACTCGGCCCCCCCTTTTGTCCCAGTAGGCCTATATTATTCGTCAGGTTGGACGGTTGGTCAACTTGGTCGTGTACAGAACGTGTGAGTTCTGACTGGGAGTGCTGTGTGGCGCGCCCTGCAGTCTGTCACGTCTGTGGATCTGATGTGAGGGGAACAGACTACCGTCAGACGGATAGAAATTAGTGGTGTAATGGTGTTCAGCTCTGTGGCTTGTGTTGTGTAGTTCAAATGTTGTGAGTTTCGTTATTCAGGAATGTGTCATGGCTCGGGCTTTGCCAAGCTAAATATTATATTTATATGCATATGGCTAGCAAAGACCGTAATAGAAAAAACAAAATTATTAATAGACAAAACATTATAGGCTAGAAGTGTGACCCGATAGAATATGTGTGACCATTGAATATCAAATTAGTGCAATATATCCCTGCTGAGGCCTCAAAAAGACCCCAAAAATGCTTGATTTTCAAAAAAATGCTGGAGCGCACCCCCCCAGAACCCCCAGCTGTAGAGGCTTGCTTCGCTCGCCCACCCATTATATAAAATTTAAAATAATGGATTCACCCCTATGCCCCCCCCCCCCCCCCTTCCCAAGGACCTATATACGCCACTGTTAACCTGTGTCGATGTCTTTTCCAAATACACGGTTGCTTGTGCTATTCCGGACAAGAAAGTCGAAACTGTGGCTAAGGTTATTTTAGAAAAGGTAATTTTTGTATATGGCACCCCTGGAGGTATTCTGAGTGACAGGAGAAAATGTTTTAATAATGAAATCTGGCAACATTGGAGCCTAATTTATTGTACCGCATCTAGGTTGCTCTATACGATAAATTATATTAATATATATGAAAAATTCATATATACAACATAAGACCATGTCAATATTGCTTAATAGCATATTAGGCCTTTCCAATCTTAACTTACTTACAATCATATAATATACGATCAACTCGTCCTACGCCGTGCAGTGGGAACGACCGTGACGTCACAGAGACATACGGGATCACAAAAGAGTCATAGCATATCGTATTTATACGATAACCCTCAAGGGAATGCTGTATGTGAAAAGAACCATAGGGTGTTAGCCAATTGTATCCAGGTTAGTCTGAGCTCACAAGGGGAGAAAATCGTCCGAGGTTGGCCTGAACTTCTGCCAGAAATTGTCGGGGGGGGGGTGTAAATACCACGGTTTATAGGACTACTGGATCCCTATGAGATTATCTTTGGAATCACGCAGAAATTGCCTCAAGAACGATTATTGCCCTACCCCAGTCCTTCCGCCAAATTTTCCCAACCAGGACAATATTTGAAGGAACAAGGGGAGCGACAACAGCAAGTTCATGATCATATTGCCCAGCAACAGCCTAAATAATCCTTATTACCGGGGGGAATATATTCTGGTGAAGAGACATGATCCCACCCGAGCTGGTAAACTGGAAGAGAAATACGAGGGTCCCTTCAGGGTTGTAGAGATAAACGGGCCCTATCAAGTGTTGTACTTGCATCATGGGGATATTGTGTCAGCTACCCATATTCGTCATACTAAACGATATGAAGGTATTTTACCACCTGATTATGGGTGAGTGGAGTAGCGAGGAAGGGAGCGAAGAGGAGATAGAATTCGGGGTTGATGACCCTAGTACTTCCTCAGCTCGACCAAATGTTGGGGATCCTAATCTGAACAGGAACTATTCGAAGGACTCTCCGCTCTGGTGG
This sequence comes from Paralithodes platypus, assembly GCA_032716605.1. Classification (NCBI taxonomy): domain Eukaryota; kingdom Metazoa; phylum Arthropoda; class Malacostraca; order Decapoda; family Lithodidae; genus Paralithodes; species Paralithodes platypus. The sequence continues at coordinate 9,486,480 of CM064492.1, read as the reverse complement.
TCACATAGTCGCAAAATTAATGAGAGTCTCCCTGAGTTTGGGCCAGAGGGAAATGTAGGAGACGAAGAGACCGCACCCAGTGAAGAAAATGATTACTATGAGCTTACCGAGGATGAAAAGTCTACGGTCCCCGACAGCGAAGTTTCAGATCCCCCTACAGATTTAAAAAAGACTTTAACTGTTTGCGACATATATGATGCGATCACGTCATATGGAACTTATAACCAAAAACTCATATGACGCGATCGCGTCATATGGACTTATCTCCATGCCTCTCCAATAAGTTTATGATGCGATTTTGCGTCCGTAAGTAAGTCCGATAAGTTAGCTTACGATAAAACCGTTGGTGGCAACCTCAGCCTCCTCCGATAATTCTAACGGCCGCAGTGTTGTTGTGAGTGTAGTGCGAGGCAGTGGCAATGATCCCGGGGGCTCCCGCCTCCTCGGACTTATTGGAACATAATATGTCTGAAGGAGTTAAGTAGTGAGGAAGAGTGTTTTCGAGACGGGGTAGAGACGAGAGACGTATTTCTTGAAGGCAAACGTATAAATGGCTCTCCCTCAGCTAAAGTAAATGAATCTAAAGAAAATCCCTTGCCTAATGTTCCGGATAAAACCCCAGCTAGAGCGTCTAAATTCACAGGCCCCGCCGAAACCCTTACTCGTAGTGGTAGGAATAGCCGTCCACCAATCAGGTACCCGGACGAGGCTATAAATAGGATCCCCTGGGCACGTGCCTGCCAGTTGCAAGGCACCATGCCTTTCCCCTCTGACCCTAAGTACCGACTCAGTCGACTAGTAGCAATGGTCGATGGAAAAGGACAAAGAATAAACACTACTAGGGCCTTCAAACAGCTTCTCAGTGATCCCGGGCAAGTTATAGTAGCCAAAGCTGCCGTGGGGAATCAAAATCCTGCACTCCAGCTACACAGATGCCTTGTGAGCGCAGTGGACTGGTGGAGTGGCAGCCGGATGGCCAAAATTTTAGGGGAACAGTGTTGCGGCGATCAGGAGCTCGCTTTTTAAGTTAGTAGGGGGTGATAAAGTAGAAAAGCCCTCCACCAATCACCGCACTCCCTTCTATTTGCTTTCCTCGCCAGCTGATTTTGATAGTTCTAAATATCAACACGCCACACCTTCCCAGCCAGCCAATCAGCGGCCTCCATTTTCGGAGCACAGAGCTGAACTTCCCACCTCACCTCAAAAGTCGCTCTCATTCTCTTCCCGGACAGTTTCCTCGGGTTACAATAGATCTAATACTTCGATGCCAGCCCTATACTCCCGTATGCCACTGAAAAAAAAATTGCAACCAGCTTCCAGGGATTTATTTTGAAGAGGAGAAAGTGGAGGCGGAGAAGGCGAGAAATCAAAGCGAGCGTGCCGCTCAGCCAATCACAGCGCGGGAGAGCGGGGGGCAGGACTATAAAGGGAAGGGTGGGGCATGTTTCAGACAAGAATGCTTGGTTGAAGGTGGATGAGGTGATAAGGATTGGAGACTACACCCATATGCTGAAACTTAGATTAAAGAACACAGCTATGGCAGACAAGGTACTGGAACATGTGCTTGCTTTCAACATGAGTATCTCACCAACACAGTGCTCCAAAGAAATATTTGCGAATCTGCTAACATGTTTTAAGTGCCTTGCTGTGGAAGAACACCAGACAAAAGACTGCCAACATGAGGATACAGTTTGTTCGGAGTGTGGACAAATGGGACACAAGTGGGAGTCTTGCACGAGTCAAAGCAAAAGCTGTATAAATTGTATTAGGGATGGAAGACCAAAGACTGATCATAGGGCACTAGCTATGGCTTGTCCTATAAGAAAGGAAAAAATGAAAAATAAACAAAATTCACAAGTGCAGGATAAACTCATCAATGAAAATAAAACTTTTGCTTCAATTGTAAAAGAAGTTAATAAACAGAGTCAGCCACCAACACCAAATACAATTCAACTCAGTGAATTTAAACATACTAAGATTTTAATGTGCATTATGCATGCACATGTCCTTAATGTTTGCACTCCTGGAACATATAGAACTGAACTAAACAAAATGCTTGTAAAAAATAACCTACCAGAAATGTGGTTCCCTGATAATCCAGATTCAGGAAATATATTTCATGCTACATACACTGACAAAAGACCATCACAACCTGAAAATGCAGAAGGAGACACAGCTGAATTAAGAATGGATGCACAGGAGGGACAATCAACAACTGAATTCGACTTTTGTGATCTAATCAGTCCGCCTACAATGCATGCTCCAGGTGCACCAGAGAGTATTTCGGCAGCAGAGAGAGAATGTCCAGATAGGCTGTCTATTGGGTCCGAAACAGGAACTATAACTAAACAACAACGGAAGAAATCAACATGGGAAGCTGAACAACTGGATTTGACTTTCTATGTTGGACCAGAACACAACCTACCAGCTAAACTTATTCATAAAGAAATAATGATAGCAATTACAAGGGGTACAATAAAGTGGATCTATAATAATAGGGCATATGATGAGAGACTAGTGACGGGATTATTGCATGCCGATCAAATAAGCTACACAAAGGCAGCATTTAAAAAGGTTGACAAATCAACATTCAAGAAAAAGAGAAATGGCCTTGAGACAAGAAGTCCTCAAGGTCATCAATACAAGAAAGCGCAACGCTGAAATGGAAAAAAGGTATACAATTTTGCAACATAATGTAAGACATTGGCGTACACATAAAGTACAATTATTAAATATTTATGCAAACATAGATCCTGATGTGATATTATTAAATAGTCATGGTCAGAAAGATGATGAAAAAATTAAAATTTTAAATTACATCACTTCTCAATCAAATAAAAGTAACGAAATTAATGATGGTACCGCAATAGCAATTAAAAGACACATAAAACACAAAATAATAAACAACTTCAATAGTGACTGCTTAGCAATAAAATTATACCATTAATTAAAAATTAAAATCTCCCATTAGGAGAAATAATAGTTTCTACGATTCCAAGAAGACCGCATTTACCACATTTAGATATGATTAACCTAATAAATTATAATCAACCAACGTATATAATAGGAGATTTTAATGCAAGACATACCATATTCGGCAATAATGATATGAATAACGTAGGTAGAGGAATTAACACATTGATCAACACTGGTAGATTAAGATTTATTGGCCCACACTTCTATACTTTTCTTGGACATAGAACCACAAGCAATCCAGATATAATACTAACCAATAATAAAACATATCATAATTACCATATCCAACAAGGTCCGATCACCATTAGTGATCATGTACCTATCATATTTACATTATCAACTAGCCCAATTCAAATACCTGTACAAGAAAGATTTGCCATGAGTAAAGCCAGATGGGATGAGTATAAAGGAGACTTAAATAACTATGAAATTCCTAACCTAGAAAACAGGTTACAGACAATCATTCTGGCTATAGGAGCGATCACTGGATTTAGCAGAGCAGTCATACACAATACGAACAGGAGTGATGGAACTGTCCTTTTTAATCCCATGGTGAGCAAAGTAATGGATGTTATCCCCATACTCACTGAGATCTACTGCCGCATAAGTCTCGCAATAATTCGGATCCTTGACAAACTGCTTCTGAAGGCCACGTAACCTACCAAGAAGTGCTAGATGGAAATTAGTAGGTAATTTACTCTTATTATCATTCCAAGGGAGCCTTACTACATACTGACCCCTGCCAGAGTCATACGTTACAGTCTCTTCATACGAGCTTAACTCGATCAAATTCATGTGGGTCAATTCCAATATTGTCCAAGTCCCATAGCTTGTCTATATCAGTACATGTATTATCAGGCACATTTGGCCTAATATATTTATCTATGGGGCTTACTGCTACCTTGAGGACCGTAACCACCTCCACCTGTGTGTCTTGAGAGGAAGTGGCATAGGAGCCAGAAATGGCATACCCTTGGATCGTGGGGAGCATTATTAGCTTATCTACCCGCCGATATCCAGGGTGAACCAGGTCGTAGTAATAATCAGCTCCGACCAGTAGCATAATACCATTGTTAGCAGAGAGTTGATCATCAGCCAGTTTATAACCCTTGCTTCTGAGATATTTCAAATGTGGTTGAATCTCTGATGCTATATATAAACTGGGTAGTGTGTCGACCACAACAGCCTGAAACATAGGAAATCTCCACTATATCATAGTCACTGGAATCTACTTCACCAGTGAAACCGTGGAGACGCAAATTCTCTTGACCCTTGCTGGTACACTTGCTGGGGTAATGACGACCGCAGAACGAATTACCTCTGTGAGCACTGGTCAAGTAAGGTGCGCGTCATTATAGGCTAATTATTACTCCTAACTACTGGCAGCATCATAGTAGGAAGCAATTGACATTCTCGAGAAGCAATGGACATGGCAGATACTTTATCACCCTCGCTCTTACTTTTCTCATGTAACTCTTTGGTGGTTCTCCCCTTTTCTTTGCCGTCGTGCCAATCAGACTGGGTGCAAAGGGAAAACCAATGTTTCCCCTTGCAATACTGACAAGGTTTGATGTAGGAATTGGTGCAAGTACTGTTGAAGTGGTCTCTTGCCAGACAGCTGGTACATAACTTAAGCGATTTAGCCTTGCCAATTTTCTGTGTAGCCTTAGGATACTTAGGACACTGGTACCACAGATGACCGTGGACACTGCACAACTTGCAACCTAATGATATTGGCCTTTTCTGTTTAGGAGAAGTCTGTACCGGGAAAGCTGCAGTGGATGGCGACATCTCCACGGGTCGATAGTGTCCAGTACTCTCCATGTTAAACACTTCAGTCTGGTACACCTGCACCAACGCTTCCACGTTTAGTGGAGAGTCGCTTAGTTGACGTCTTACGATTTCCTTTAAGGGAGAGGGTATCTTGTTCAAGATATTTACACTAAATATTTCCTCCTTGGTGATGGCCATTGTCCCCATAGATCGGAGGAGGCTCTCAAAGGAGGCATAGTACTCCTTTAGGTCCGTCACATCATAGGATGGAGGAGCTAGAGTGAAAAATTTAGTAATTAATGCGGTCTTGATGACTTCCTCTCTCCCGTAAGTTCCTTTCAGCAACTCCACTGCAGGACTCGTAGCTTGTAGCTTCTAGCTTGTACCCATCGATCAACTTCAATGCCTCCCCTTTCAATTGGCCACAGAGATATGTGAACCTTTGGATGGATGTGAGTGTTTTATTCCGATGGACGGAACACTCAAAGATATCCCAAAATCCAGTCCAGGTAGCCAAATCCCCGGAAAAGGTAGGCAAAGTAAGCTTGGGCAGGTTAAAACCAGTCGCCTTTGGTGTACCGGTATCCTTAACAGAGGGTGATTCTTGTGTGGAAGATAATCTGGCTAAGGCTGTATTAACGTCCTCAAAGTACTCAAGATCTGCTGACATTACTTCTTCCACATAGTCAGTAATTGTCAATAAACCATATACCTGCTGAGCATAATTATCATAAGTGGCTAGCGATTTAGTTACAGTAGCAGATTTACCCTTAATTTGATCAGCCGAGGCACTTAATAAAAATTCATCAAGATCTCTTAAACACCTATTTAAACTTCCCTTCATCCCTCCCTTCAGAATCCTAAACTTCTTTATATCTGTCATCGGTAAAGTCTGAATCTAGGCCCTTAACTCTCTAAACTATAAAGCAAACTAGTTACACAAATTAATTTAAATTAAAAAATGTGGCAATAGCATTGCCACTCCCAATTTGAAAACGGTCATTAGGCTACTAGCTGCAGTAGGATGAATTAATTGAATTAATAAGTAGCAGAAAGAAACGGGCTAGAGAAAGAAGGGTAAATGAAAAGAACTGACTAGTAATAAGTATTAGGCCTAGCCCAGCTGCCCATCTCACAATCATGAGGTCTGTTGGCTGTCAATCGCTTAGGAATCAACAGAGACCGAACCCCATGACCGTAATTAGGCAACTAGGCTATACAATTTAATTAAATGAGTCACATGAGAACCCTCCCCACCAGCAAAATCTAAATCGAGTCCCACCACGACAACATAATCAGATCACCAGACTACCAAAGAGAAATTAAATGTAACCACAGACACCCGGGGGCCATGCCTAGCCTATGAGTGCGAATTGGTACCAGACGAAACTACCCCTACCCCAATCACCAGCCCAACTAACCCACCAAAAAACGCCAAGGAACATACGCCCAAAAAAAACTGGAAACTAGCCCCAAAAAAGTATAGGGACGGTGCCTATCTGGAAAAAAACAGGCGGGAATAAGCCGGGTCTACACTAGGGAAAGGGCAGTCGCGCGAGGCGGCAACCATTTGTAAGCCCACAAGCGTCAAGGAAGTAAACATAACGTTACTACGGTAAGGAAGCCTTAGGGCACGAAGGACCATTATTTGTCAGGAATTTAGATAAAGAGGTTAAATTGCGTATCACTGGTACATGAAAATATCCCAACAAATAGTTATAATATAATTACCAACGAAGTATTCGATGGGTGTAATCCAGTCCCCCACACACGGCTAATTCAATTGCATGACATGTAGGAATGTTCACATAATACAATATCGATACAATGAACTTAGGTTAGAGGACTGGTAATGTAGGACTGTTGATATAGATTAGTAATCCCTTTCGGGACTTCGGTGAGACTTTTTCTATTGCACTAGACATATCGAAAGCCTTCGATAGAGTCTGGCATAAATCTTTAATTTCTAAACTACCCTCCTTCGGTTTCTATCTCTCCATCTGTGCCTTTGTCTCTAATTTCCTTTCCGGCCGTTCCATAGCCGCGGTTGTGGACGGCCATTGTTCACTTCCTCACCCTATAAACTCCAGTGTTCCTCAGGGCTCTGTCCTATCTCCTATTCTCTTTCTAATTTTTATAAATGATCTCCTTAACTGTACCTTAATTCCCATCCATTCATACGCAGACGACTCAACCTTGCACTACTCCATTAGTTTTTCAGAACGCCCCAGCCAGCAATCCCTCAACGACAAACGTAATGAAGCCATAGAACTCTTAAATTCTGATCTAAATACTATTTCCAATTGGGGCAGAGAAAACCTTGTTAACTTTAATGCTTCGAAAACCCAATTTCTCCATCTATCTACCCGTCAGGATCTCCCAGCGGACTATCCCTTATTCTTCAACAATACAAATATCAACCCTTCATCTTCTCTCAATATTCTTGGTGTCTCTTTTTCTGCTGCTCTCATTTGGAAGGACCATATTACCAGTCTTGCTAAGGCAGCCTCCCAGAAGCTGGGTGTGCTCAACCGCCTTAGGGGGTTCTTTTCCCCTGCACAGCTTCTTGCTCTGTACAGGGGCATAGTGCGCCCTTGTATTGACTATTGTTCACATGTGTGGGGAGGTTCCTCTCACACCGCTCTCCTAGACAAAGTTGAAAGGAAGGCCTTTCGTATCATTAACTCCCGTCCACTCACCAACTCTCTGCAATCTCTCTCTCTCCGCCGCAATGTTGCATCTCTCTCGCTATTCTATCGCTACTATAATAATCAGTGTTCCTCAGAGCTATCCCAGTGCATATCAACCTCCTTTACACGTGGTACCCGTCTTGCAACTCAATCCCACCCATACTCAGTGCAACTCTCCAACCCAAGAGTGAAACGTTACTCTCAAACTTTCTTCTACTCAACAGCTGTACTCTGGAACTCTCTCCCAGAATCAGTCTTTCCCTCTTCCTATGACTTAAATTGCTTCAAACTCCGTGTGTCCAGGCATTTTGGCTCGAACGTCCCTTGATTTTGGCCCTGTCACTCTTTCAACTATGGGGGAGGCACTCGCTATAGGCAGTTATGCCTTTTGCCTCCCTCAATCACAGAAAAAAAAAAAAAATGTAGCACATGGTGAACTATGGGTTGAGTCAGACCCCGGGTGGGGGGGGGGGGGGAGATGTTGGCTGTATGGTGGTTTCTGAGAGACTAAAGGGCCGGCGTCCGATCGCTTCGCGAAATTACATATGGCTGCCGGCTCATAATAATTATAACCCATAACTTGGTTTCATGATACATCTAGAGCTGATGTAGATATTTATACATAACAGTTAATATTTAACCTACACTTAATAATAAACTACAATACACAAAGAACTAGCCGAAATCGTACATGCGATACGATACCGCCAAATTCAAATGCCCTATTGGACCTAAAACTGTCGGGATCATTACCCTATTCCCGACAATATTATGTGTATGTGTATGAAGGAGAAAAAAGGCAGGCTACCTGTAACGAGTGTTTCCCCCAAAGCCAAAAGAGTGAGTGGCAGAGGGCCATATTCAAGGGACTGTGGGGTCAAATTGTCTGGACGATTTCTGATCGACCTACTTGGAATAGGGTATAGTATGACAGAGAAGATTATAATAAGAGTAACCCATCACATATGCCTCATCTACATAATATCGTAGCCTTCATATAATATGTATTAAAGTTACTACTGGTATTAAACTGTGTAAAGGAATGAACAACATAACCAGACCACCAGAATAATGTGTATTAAAGTTACTGCTGGTATTATAACTGTGTAAAGGAATGAACAACCTAACCAGACCACCAGAATAATGTGTATTAAAGTTACTACTGGTATTATAACTGTATAAAGGAATGAACAACATAACCAGACCACCAGAATAATGTGTATTAAAGTTACTGCTGGTATTATAACTGTGTAGAGGAATGAACAACCTAACCAGACCACCAGAATAATGTGTATTAAAGTTACTACTGGTATTATAACTGTATAAAGGAATGAACAACATAACCAGACCACCAGAATAATGTGTATTAAAGTTACTACTGGTATTATAACTGTGTAAAGGAATGAACAACATAACCAGACCACCAGAATAACGTGTATTAAAGTTACTACTGGTATTATAACTGTGTACAGGAATGAACAATATAACCAGACCACCAGAATAATGTGTATTAAAGTTACTACTGGTATTATAACTGTGTAAAGGAATGAACAACATAACCAGACCACCAGAATAATGTGTATTAAAGTTACTACTGGTATAATAACTGTATAAAGGAATGAACAACATAACCAGACCATCAGAATAATGTGTATTAAAGTTACTACTGGTATTATAACTGTGTAAAGGAATGAACAACATAACCAGACCACCAGAATAACGTGTATTAAAGTTACTACTGGTATTATAACTGTGTAAAGGAATGAACAACATAACCAGACCACCAGAATAACGTGTATTAAAGTTACTACTGGTATTATAACTGTGTAAAGGAATGAACAACATAACCAGACCACCAGAATAATGTGTATTAAAGTTACTACTGGTTTATAACTGTGTAAAGGAATGAACAACATAACCAGACCACCAGAATAATGTGTCTTAAAGTTACTACTGGTATTATAACTGTGTAAAGGAATGAACAACATAACCAGACCACCAGAATAACGTGTATTAAAGTTACTACTGGTATTATAACTGTGTAAAGGAATGAACAACATAACCAGACCACCAGAATAGTATGAGTTGGCACTAATGTTTACTACATTATATAATCATGCATAATAACACATAATCCAAAACCAACATAATGAATAAAATATTCTACTCTTTTAGTAGGAACTTTAGTAGTAGTAATTTCCATTACAATTGCGTATACTTGTTTAATATACTGTAGTTGTATAAAGCATACAATTACAATAGTTGGTGTGCATATTCCTATAATTAGTGTTAGCACTATATATGCACTATGAACTGAATAAATAACATCAATTACTAATACAGTACATGAAACAAATTTATAAAATAACATGAATAACATATAGACTCCTATTAATATAGAAAGTGCCCGGTATAAACTAAATATATAATAAATAAATATATCACATAACATAAAAAAATTCTTGAACTCCACTGCCTTGGACTTGATTGATTAATTTGGAGAGGTTAGCTACACTGAGAGGGGTCGTAGTGTAGTTATCTTGATCTCTTGCATTTAACCCATTCAATGCCGGTGACGTTTATTTGATTTGATTTAAGCTGCATTTAATCGATTTTATGAAGATTAGGAAAGATATATGGTGGATGAAAGGATTCAATGAGATAGCCATTAAACCTTTTAATTGGTAGACGTCCTTCCTAGACTGAATACAATCGTCTGATTACATACAATCGCCAGAATATAATAAAACAGGACGTCACCAGCATTGCATTAGTTAATTATTTCAGTTTGTTTATGCGAGTTCTCTATTAAGTTGGTTAACTTCAATAATAGTTTCCATCTTAGGAATAATATAACAATGTATTATTATTGTATTTTATATCCTTTGAAAATTATGAAGCAGTTTTACAGTATATCCTGGTTTAGACGATCTTATACAATTACATGTGGGAATTATAAGGGTAAAGACTGTCTCAATTAACCCTCTAACTTCCATATACCCTGCCTAATCTGAATTAAATCGCCTAATAATAGCCAGGAAACAGATACAAAATACATCATCGTATCCTCTAAGGGTTAATGATTGAAGAAGGCTTTGAAATAGTTTAGTTGTAGTGAAGGTGTTGATATTGGTTGAGGCTTCTAGACTTGGTAAAGTGGATACTGGTCCGGTCTTTGATGAATTCACTACATAGGAATGATGCATAATAATATTTGACTACGAGAGACTCTTCCTAAGTTGGATAAAATTTTGTGGTGGTATTACTATACAGAATTAAGCAGACAGAGATGGAGTATGATTATTTGGTCTAATAGGTAAAATGTAGCCCAGTATTATACTGTAATCAGTAATTGTAATCAGTAACTTACCAACGGTATCCCCTTAGAAGAGCTGGCAGATGATGAGGGCTGTGCCACCACAGCTATTCCATCCATGTAACTTATTGTTCTGAATAAAGGCACAATTGTCCTCTGCATCTGGTTCACCAGTGGCCCAGTCTTCTTCTCGTGGCTCCTGTCCAGTTAACCATGTGTTGTCTCTTATCCCCACCCACGCTGCTTCTGAATATTTTTACCATGATTACACCACGTTACACACACTGTTTATCCACACATATATGGTTACATACTTATGCAACTACTCTTACATACACACACACACACCTATCATTCCTGTATTATGAAAACACCAATTAATTACAATAAGACATAATCTGGTTGGTACTACTGATTATTGACTTTGGTTTATAACGAATGTTATAATGCATGTTGGCTACCATACACACTATTAACATTTCCTTCTGATGCATTATTTAATGCCTTTATTTATAATTGCATATTTAATGTTTCATTGTACAAACCAAAGTAATTTACTTCCTGAAGTCTTCAATGAGGCGTAAGCATTGATGATTGTGAAATCAGGTTTCATGGCGAGATCACCCCCTAGTCGTTGACATCGTTGCCGACCCTTGCACCACGTCGTCGTAGGGGTGTTGATGAAGTAGTAACACGAGTCCAGAAAAGGTTCAAACGGAGCCACACATGGGTTTCCTGAAAAACATCACGAATATACACACTGAGATAATATAGTTGGAGGGGAGGGTTTTTTCTGGACCCCCTTCTCTCTCATTTTAACCCCATATTTGTGAGAGTTTAGAGCGTTCGCTACATTAGCTTAGCAATGTTAAGGCCATTTGTGCCATTTAAGTGACGATATTATCCTGGCGAGTGATAGCGAGTCTGCAATAAAGGAGGAACCGGCCTTTGCCGGGATATATCTGAATGAGGGGGTTTGGGAGTATCTCTCACGTTTGATCTTGGGAGAAAACTAAAGAAAATATTAAATATATAAACAAATAATCAAATATAGATAATAATAATAATTATAATAATGTAGAATTATTATAGATATATATTCTAAGCGTAGTAGGGAAGGTATACAGTAGGGTAGTGATTGAGAGAGTGAGATTGAGAACGGAGAAATGGATAGGCGACGAGCAGGGAGGTTTTAGGAAGGGAAGAGGATGTGTAGATCAGATTTTTACCCTGAATTGTGTTGTGGAGAAATATCTGGAGAAGAAACAAAAGGTGTATGTTGCCTTTATGGACTTGGAGAAGGCCTATGACAGAGTGGATAGAGAAGGTTTGTGGAAAGTACTTAGAATATACGGAGTAGAGGGCAAGTTGCTGAAAGCAGTGAAGAGCATGTATGAGGGTGCAAAGGCGGCAGTACGTGTGGAGAGTGAGCAGAGCGAGTTCTTTGACCTGAATGTTGGTTTGAAACAGGGGTGTGTGATGTCCCCGTGGTTGTTTACTGTATATATGGATGGAGTCATTAAAGAAATACTATCAAGAGCAGTGGATGTTGGTGTATCGCTGAAAAGGGAGGGAATTGAGTGGAAGCTACCTATACTGCTGTTTGTGGATGATACAGTTCTGATGAGTGATAATGAATGGGAGTTGCAGGGTCTGGTAAATGAGTTTGGAACAGTGTGCGGAAAACGGAATTTGAAGGTAAATGCGGGGAAGAGCAAGGTTATGATCTTCGAAAGGGGTGAAGTCACAGAGTGTGAGGTGAAGCTGAACGGTCAGGCTATGGAGATCGTCAACTCTTTTGGGCAGTGTGTTGAGTCTATACTCAACACACTGCCCAGATACTTATGGGACCTATGGGATCTATATGGGACTATGGATGAAGAAGTGCGGGAGAGGGTACAACAGGGGAAGAGGGTTGTAGGAACGCTAAAAGCAGTAACAAGAAATAGGGTAGTCAGTATGGAAGTGAAGAAGTCCTTGCATGACAGTGTGGTAATCCCGACACTGACTTACGGAAGCGAAGCATGGATGTTGGTTGAGAGACTCAGACCAAGAGTGAGAGCAGTGGAAATGAATTACTTAAGGAGTGCATGCGGAGTTACATGGAGGGATAGGCATTACGAAGTAAGAAGGAGTTGTGGTGTGGAGGTAGATGTGCTGGAAAGTGTGAAAAGGAACAACTTGAGATGGTTCGGCCATATGGAACGTATGGAAAGCGAGAGAATGACTAAGAGGGTGTACGAGAGCGAGGTGGAGGGACAGAGAGGGAGAGGTAGACCGAATGAGAGGTGGAAGGATGGAGTGAGGAAGTACATGAACGAAGGCGATGCTGATTGGGGACAGAGGTGCATGGGGGCGGTTCGTTCGTGGCCACCCCTTCGGGGATCACGGCGTCAGGCAATAGATAGATAGATAGATGAATATGGTGTAATTGAAATTAATATCATAACATTAACAGAAATAGTGACCATAATCTGTGGCCTTCACCATTCATTTTGACCTTTGAATAACACAAACACAATATTTGGACAATCGTCGCATTAACCAACCGCATGTGCCTGACAAAGTTGGTGATGATACATTAAACCGTTCAGTACCGGTTCTGTTCTTTTCATTAACCAACCGCATGTGCCTGACAAAGTTGGTGATGATACATTAAACCGTTCAGTTACGGTTCTGTTCTTTTCATTAACCAACCGCATGTGCCTGACAAAGTTGGTGATGATACATTAAACCGTTCAGTTACGGTTCTGTTCTTTTCATTAACCAACCGCATGTGCCTGACAAAGTTGGTGATGATACATTAAACCGTTCAGTACCGGTTCTGTTTTTTTCATTAACCAATCGCATGTGCCTGACAAAGTTGGTGATGATACATTAAACCGTTCGGTACCGGTTCTGTTCTTTTCATTAACCAACCGCATGTGCCTGACAAAGTTGGTGATGATACATTAAACCGTTCAGTACCGGTTCTGTTCTTTTCATTAACCAACCGCATGTGCCTGACAAAGTTGGTGATGATACATTAAACAGTTCAGTACCGGTTCTGTTCTTTTCATTAACCAACCGCATGTGCCTGACAAAGTTGGTGATGATACATTAAACCATTCAGTACCGGTTCTGTTCTTTTCATTAACCAACCGCATGTGCCTGACAAAGTTGGTGATGATACATTAAACTGTTCAGTACCGGTTCTGTTCTTTTCATTAACCAACCGCATGTGCCTGACAAAGTTGGTGATGATACATTAAACCGTTCAGTACCGGTTCTGTTCTTTTCATTAACCAACCGCATGTGCCTGACAAAGTTGGTGATGATACATTAAACCGTTCAGTACCGGTTCTGTTCTTTTCATTAACCAACCGCATGTGCCTGACAAAGTTGGTGATGATACATTAAACCGTTCAGTACCGGTTCTGTTCTTTTCATTAACCAATCGCATGTGCCTGACAAAGTTGGTGATGATACATTAAACCGTTCGGTACCGGTTCTGTTCTTTTCATTAACCAACCGCATGTGCCTGACAAAGTTGGTGATGATACATTAAACCGTTCAGTACCGGTTCTGTTCTTTTCATTAACCAACCGCATGTGCCTGACAAAGTTGGTGATGCTACATTAAACCGATCAGTACCGGTTCTGTTCTTTTCATTTTATACTGGATAATAATAGACGACTCTATTCAGTTTAACCCATATAGTACCAGTGACATCCTTTTCATTATATTGTGGCAATGACTAGACGATTTCATTAAGCTTAGGAAGGACGTCTACCCATTAAGAGGCTGCAGACTATCTCAATTAATCCTTTTAGCTACCATAATCCTTCCTGAGCTTTATAAAATCATATGAACATAAGAAATTGGGAGTCTGCAGAAAGCCGATCGGCCCACACAAGGCAGATCCCTGTCACACCCATCCTCCATTACAAGGCCTAATTATAGACTCAACTCACCAACACCTTGAGAACCGACCCCACCAAAACGGTCAGAGATCAACACAAGATTACGGGGGTCTGCAGAGCGCCGATTGGCCCACACCCGGCAGATCCCTCTTCATACCCAATCCATCTCGTCCATATGCCTATCTAGTTTTAACTTAAAGCTCCCTATCGTTCTCGATCATACCATATTACTCAGTAGCCTATTCCACATGTCTACAACTCTGTTACCAAACCAATATTTGCCTATATCTTTTCTGAAAAGAAATTTATCTAATTTGAAACCATTTGTTCGAGTTATTTCGCTATCACTGACGTTCAGTACATTTTCATGTCCCCTTTATTAATCCCACTAACCCACTTGAACACTTCTATCATATCCCCTCTAACTCTGCGTCTTTATAACGAATGTAAGCCTACTTTTTTCAACCTTTCTTCATATGGTAGATTTCTCATATTATGAATAATTTGTTTCATTCTTTGCTGTACTCTCTCCAACGAATATATGTACATTCTGTAATAAGGACACCAAACTTGGACAGCATAATCCATATGAGGTCTCACTAATGATAGGTAAAGTTGTAAGATAACATCGGCAGTTCTGTTACTCGCACTCCTTGAGATGAACCCGAGAATCCGGTTTGCCGTGTTACGAACGCTTATACACTGTTTTCTAGGCTTCAAATCGTTGCTGACAAACACACCCAATTCTTTCTCGTAGTCTGAGTTTTCTAATTTTGTATTAGCTAGTCTATATTTTGCATTAGTATTTGTCTTAACAATCTTTAATACCTTGCATTTGTCAATGTTAAAATTCATCTGCCAATTTACTGACAATTCGTGTAAGGTATCTAGATCCATTTGGAGGCACTCTATGTCGCTATCTGAATCTATTGTTTTCCCCATTTTGGTATCGTCTGCGAATTTACTTAGCCTACTAGTTATATCTAAATCAAGGTCATTTATGTATATAACAAACAACAGAGGACCCAATACAGATCCCTGGGGGACACCACTGTTGACTGCTCCCCATTCTGACTTAGTACCATTTATGCTGACTCTCTCCTTCCTACTAATTAGCCATGACCTAATCCATCCCAACAGCGACCCATCTATTCCTTGCTCCTCAACCTTTGTCATCAATCTCTCATGAGGGACTCTGTCGAATTCTTTACTGAAATCTAAATATATTATATCATTATGACTTGTCATTATCTAATGCTTCATATACCTATGAGAAAAAACTAAGCAAATTAGTAAGGCAAGAAGGCAAGAACATGGAGTGAATCCATGCTGAGAAGAATTTATTAAGTTAATTAAATGTTTCTAAGTGGTTTCTAATTTGCCTAGCAATAATTGACTCTAGTAGCTTTCCTATGATTGATGTGAGACTAATGGGACGGTAATTGGATGCTATTGATTTATCACCTTTTTTGAAGATTGGAACTACATTTGCAAGCTTCCAAGCTTTTGGAACTAAGCCTGTTTCTAATGACTTGTTAAATAGAAACGTTAATGGGTAACTTAACTCATCTCTGCATTCTTTTGATACTCTAGCATATATCTCATCAGAACCATGCGATTTCTGAGGTTTCAGTCTGTCAATTTCCTTAAGCACATCATTTCTACTTATAGTAACCGTACTTAACCTATTTTCTATACTATCGCTATATACCTTTCGGACTTCTGGAAACTGTGCCAAATTTCCATTAGTGAAAACGGAAAGAAATTGACTATTTAATGTACTGCACATTTCTAAATAATTTTCTGTCATTTCTCCTATTGAAGTTTTAAGGGGAACAATTACATCTCTCTAAATCGTCTAAATGTAGCTAATATAAAAGAAACAAGACGTTGCTGGTACAGAAGGGGTTAAGTAACAAATTAACAAGCTTTTAATTATCTTAATTAACCCATTTTACTACCACATAACCTTCTTAAGCTCCACAAAGTAGTCTAATTATAGCTAGTATAAAATAAATAAAGACGTCGCTAATACAGACAGAGATGTCGTCGGTACAGAAAGGGTTAAACAGTCGAGGAAGTGTTTAGGGAAAACTTCTCTTTTTTGTTTATCTTTGACCTTGACCTTGACCTTGAGTGGACTGAAGAGGTAAAAATAGCTGTTGAAGACAAGAAGAAAGCGTATAGAGAGTGGTTGGGTAGTAGAGGGAACGAAGATTTGGAGAGACAGAAAAGAGAGAGGTACTTGGAGAAAAAGAGAATTGGGAAGAGACTAGTGAAGGAAAGTAAGAGAAACGCAGATGAGGAATTTGGAAGGAATCTAAGTGTAAAATGGAGGGAGTGTAAGAAACTGTTCTGCAAAGAGATCAATAAAGTTAGGGAGGGTAGCAAGGGAAATAGTAAGGGTGCGAAAGGTAAGAATGGGCGATTGTTAGCCGAGAAGCAAGAGATAGTCGAGAGATGGACGGAGTACCTCAACGAATTGTTAAACGTAAGGAATGAAACACCAGAAACATAGTTGGATGTGGTCTATCTATCTATCTATCTATTGCCTGACGCCGTGATCCCCGAAGGGGTGGCCACGAACGAACCGCCCCCATGCACCTCTGTCCCCAGTCAGTCGACGCCCCTCCCCCCCACCAGCACCGCCTTCGTTCATGTACTTCCTCACTCCATCCTTCCACCTCTCACTCGGTCTACCTCTCCCTCTCTGTCCCTCCACCTCGCTCTCGTACACCCTCTTAGTCATTCTCTCGCTTTCCATACGTTCTATATGGCCGAACCATCTCAAGTTGTTCCTTTTCACACTTTCCAGCACATCTACCTCCACACCACACCTCCTTCTTACTTCCTCATTAGTCTGTCTATCCCTCCATGTAACTCCGCACGCACTCCTTAAGTAATTAATTTCCACTGCTCTCACTCTTGGTCTGAGTCTCAACCAACGTCCATGCTTCGCTTCCGTAAGTCAGTGTCACGATTACCACACTGTCATGCAAGGACTTCTTCACTTCCATACTAACCACCCCATTTCTTGTTACTACTTTTAGCGTTCCTACAACCCTCTTCCCCTGTTGTACCCTCTCCCGCACTTCTTCATCCATAGTCCCATCTTTACTCAACACACTGCCCAGATACTTAAAAGAGTTGACGATCTCCATAGCCTGACTGTTCAGCTTCACCTAACACTCTGTGACTTCACCCCTTTCGAAGACCATAACCTTGCTCTTCCCCGCATTTACCTTCAAATTCCGTTTTTCGCACACTGTTCCAAACTCATTTACCAGACCCTGCAACTCCCATTCATTATCACTCATCAGAACTGTATCATCTGCAAACAGCAGTATAGGTAGCTTCCACTCAATTCCCTCCCTTTTCAGCGATACACCAACATCCACTGCTCTTGATAGTATTTCTTTCATGACTCCATCCATATATACAGTAAACAACCACGGGGACATCACACACCCCTGTTTCAAACCAACATTCAGGTCAAAGAACTCGCTCTGCTCCACACATACTGCCGCCTTTGCACCCTCATACATGCTCTTCACTGCTTTCAGCAACTTGCCCTCTACTCCGTATATTCTAAGTACTTTTCACAAACCTTCTCTATCCACTCTGTCATAGGCCTTCTCCAAGTCCATAAAGGCAACATACACCTTTTGTTTCTTCTCCAGATATTTCTCCACAACACAATTCAGAGTAAAAATCTGATCTACACATCCTCTTCCCTTCCTAAAAACCTCCCTGCTCGTCGCCTATCCATTTCTCCGTTCTCACTCTCACTCTCTCAATCACTACCCTACTGTATACCTTCCCTACTACGCTTAGAAGACATATTCCTCGGTGGTTACCACACACTCCTCTTTCCCCTTTGCCCTTATATGTGGTATGGGAGAGCGAAAAGAAGAGTAGTGGAGGAGGAGGTGGTGATCAGGAGGTCAGAAGTGTGTGAAGCCATGAAAAGAGTGAAGATGGGAAAAGCATCAGGAATAGATGGAGTGTATGTGGAAATGCTGTGGTATGGTGGTGAGATAGTCATCGAATGGGTATGGAAAATGTGTAAACTAGCATGGGAGAAGGGAAGTGTGACTGATGACTGGAAGACAGGCATAATAGTCCCCCTGTATAAAGGTAAAGGGGAAATTGGATTGTGTGGTAACCACCGGGGAATAGGTCTCCTAAACGTAGTAGGGAAGGTGTACAGTAGGGTAGTGATCGAGAGAGTGAGAGCGAGAACGGAGAAATTGATAGTTGATGAGTAGGGCAGGTTTAGGAAGGGAAGAGGATGTGTAGATCAGATGTTTGCCCTGAAAGGTGTTGTGGAGAAATATCTGGAAAAGGGACAAAAGTTGTATGCTGCCTGTATGGACTTGGAGAAGGCCTTTGACAGAGTTGATAGCGAAGGTATGTGGAAAGTAGTCAGAACATACGGAGTTGACAGCAAGTTGCTGAAAGCAGTGAAGAACATGTTTGAGGGTGCAAAGGCATCGGTGTGTCTGCAGAATGAACAGAGCAAGTTCTTTGATCTGAATGTTGGGTTAAAGCAAGGGTGTCCCCAAGGTTGTTTAATATGTATATGGATGAAGTCATGAAAGAAATACAAGGAAGAGCAGTGTATGTTGGTGTACCACTGATAAGGGATGGAAACGAGTGAAAGGTTCCTGTACTGCTGTTTGCTGATGATACAATTTTGATGAGCGATAGTGAATGGGAGTTGCAGGGCCTAGTAAATATGTTTGAAACAGTGTGTGAAAAGTGTTATCTGACGCTAAATGCGGAGACGTGCAAAGGTATGGTCTTTGAAAGAGGTGCAGCAACAGAGTGTGAGGTGAGGTTTGAACGCTCAGGCTTTGTAGAATGTCAGCTCATATAAGTATTTGGGCAGTGTGTTTAGTAAAAATTGGAGAATGGATGAAGAAGTGCGGGACAGGGTTGTAGGAATGCTAAGAGCAGTAACAAGAAATAAGGTGGTCAATATGGAAGTAAAGAAGTCCTAGCATGACAGTGTGGTAATCCCGACATTGACTTACGGGAAACCTCGATGTTGGTGAAGAGACTCAAATCAAGAGTGAGAGTGGTGGAAATGAGATACTTGAGAAGTGTGCGCAGAATTACATGGAGGAATAGACAGACGTATGAGGAAATACGAGAGAGATCTGGTGTGGATGTACTGTAGATGTGCTGGAAAGTGAGAAAAGGAACACCTTGAGAAGGTGCGGCCATGTGCAACGTATGGGAAGCGAGAAAATGACTAACAGAGTGTGCGAGAGTGAGGAGGTATATGCATGAAAGCGGTGCTGGATGGGAGGAAGGACGTTGACTGATTGGGAACAGAGGTGCATGGGTGCATTTCGTTTGTGGCCACCCCTTTGGGGATCACGGCATCCGGCAATAGATAGATATATAAATAGACCTTGACCTTTGACCTTCAGTATTAGAATATATATAATGTATATATATATTTATATATATATATATATATATATATATATATTTGAAACGCTGCGCAATAGAGAACGGGTAAATATTCACTGATCTTTGTTAAGTTGTTCCCGAGGAACACACCTATATGTGATATATCATATAGGTGTGTTCCTCGGGAACCGTAGTTTAAGTAGGAAAAGAATTACCAGCGAGGCAGCGAACATCATCTTTATTTTCATTATAGTGGATTCAAACGTTTCGGCATAAAACACTACGCTATCATCAGTGGTCTAAAAGTATAATTAAACACTTAAAATAAATTGCTTTGAAATTGCTAATATGTTTAAAACACAATCTTATACATAATATAAAGGGAAGTGGATATAATTATATTTAATTTGGAGTTTTGTAATACAAGTATGAATTAAATGACGAAAACAATACAAGCTTCACATTTTGATTAGATAACTACGCAAGAGGGAGAGGAGTAGCAGACAACATATTATTTAATTTGGGCTTATTTACGTTTATATGGAGGGATTATAGGTTTGATTCCCGAAGGGAAGTAGAGAAAACCTAATATTTAGTAGGGGCCCCGGAATCACTGACGATGTTGCTTATTAGTATAATAGTCAACACCCACGTCAGTCGTTTGAATCAACCGCCGCGAGGAAGAACCAGAGTCATCTTCATAAGTGCAACGCTACTACTGGTGTCGTCACAGATCGGGTACCCACTATGAAAAAACTTCGTAAAAAATAAGAGAAAACAAAAGGAAAAAGAATTTTCCACTTTAACACTGTTATTCACAAGCTTCCCACATTCGGTGGATTTTCTTGCGTTGTGGCTTCTTACCGCCTCTCGGCAAGCACAATAATTCCTCCTTCAATGAAATACCAAGATAAACTCCAAATATCAGCGAATGGGAAGGGGATGGCTGGGAGAGACGTCGTCGTCAATGATTCCGGGGCCCCTACTAAATAATAGGTTTTCTCTACTTCCCTTCGGGAATCAAACCTATAATTTAATAGTGGCCATTGACGATGTTGCCTGAATTCCAAGACTGGAGGGGGACATTCGCAAATATCAAAACTCTCAATAACCGCATGGTTAAGCCAAGAAACCTTATAACAGGAAAAAGAAATAGTAATTGTTTTGTTGTGCATACAACTGTATAAATAGGAAAGAGTGTGAGCAGTGCGTTGCTTCAAAGAAGCCTGCTCCAACAACAGAATCCTCTTCCATGAGGTATTTGTTGTAGCGTGTGACACAGAGAGTTAAATGCAAAAAAAAACTTGTCACCTCGACCTGTAACCTGTGCTGAGCTCAGCTTGGTCCTTAGGTCCATTTATTGAGTCACTTCGACCAATACTAAACTTAGTGAATATAGTGCAAACTAGGCTGGAACATGTGTTGAGTCATTTCGACCAATACCAATCTTGCGTAATCTAGTGCAACTAGCATAGAACATGCAATTTGCATATATAGCCATACTGAACATCTCGAGTCACCTCGACCAAATACCAACTTTTCGTAAACTAGTGCCACTAGCAAAGAAAACTGAACGTACATATACAGTATAATGAACAGTAGTGTAACACAATCTTTTATTATTCGTAAACTACATGAGCTTTAACCCGGGAACTACGGGAAGACTCTTAAGAGTTCCCCCGGCGGACTGCGGGAAGGCTCTTAAGAGTCAGGGAAAAAAAAATCGATTTTAAACACCGGAAAAAAAAATATATTTTTATTTGTTTATTTGTTTATTTTTGTTTTGCCCCTGGGCCATGCAAAATATCACTTCTCTACCTCCCCTCCTTCCCCACTTTCCTCCCCTCCTTCAGTTATCACCTATTTTCCCTGTTATTCCCTTATTCTGAGGTATATTTTCGTGCTAACATTAGCGAGTTGCAAGCAGGGCATTGTCATCACTGTTAGCAAGCGAGTGCAAGAGAGAGAGAGAGAGTATCGATCGACAGTGTCTCTCCAGCCTTGGGGAAAAGTGGCGGGAAAGGAGGTTGCCTCATCCATTCATTATGCAACTCCCGGCCTGTATCACCGATTTTGACCATCCAAACACTGTTTTCACTTGTTTTATTGTTGTAACAGGTTAATACCTTTATAATCAACCTATAATAGGCGCATATGGATAAGTATTAATGCTATTTATGGTAAAATGAATATTTTAGTGATGGAAACAGCTCAAATACATGCGCACAGGCAGAGGTGTCTAATTACCCCCATGCATACTTCAGAGGTTAATTAAGCTTTGCAAACTTAAAATTAATACATCAGATTTAATAATTAAACAAATTTTCCCGAGCTTCTTAGCTCGTGCATATCTATTTGGGCTTGGCCCGGCATCAATAACGCCTAGCTTGCCCTGCATTAACTTGTAATCCTGTGGAAGGGGGTTCATCTCTTATACTGGGATCCGCATACCCGCCCCCCTTTTTCTTAAGCCCTTATTGGGCGTCCACATCACAGTACTAAAGGCTGGAATTACAAGGAAAACAACAGAAGGAGTGTGCCTTTGTGCAGACGATAAGAAAAAAGGGCGGGACCGAGTTTGTAACCAAAAAAGGGAAAAAACACATGCAAAGAAAAAAGTCTGCACCGGAGGGCGCCTCCTGTGACTACCACGTCCTCTGCCCACTTGGTGTGGAGCGAGGACACGTAGGAACCTGGAAAAAACTTAGAGAGCTAGAAAAACAACTGGCTATATTAGTTAGCCCGCCGGGGGATGTCAAAACAATTTCTAGTCTAAGAGGATCGAACAAGATACCTGTGGGACATGAGCTGTAGGACCTGAATGGCCCCGACCCCGGCTTCCCCCGGCGGTAAATGTACCTCAGTCTGAACTTTTTTGCCTCATACCACTAAAAAATAGTTCACGATTACTTAGGGGTCAGAGAAAACTCCGGTTCAGCACGGCTGGCCATATATTAAGGAGGGACAGGCTTCTAGTCTAAGCCGGAGGGAAAACAAAGAGCCTGGGATTGAAGGGGAAAACTGTCACTTTTGAAGAGTGATTGTTTGCGGCAATTACAGAAAATTTAAGAGAGCTGATATGTTTGGAAGGCTAAGGATGAGACTGACATAGAGAGATCTCTGGTGCGTAAGGACTGCTAACAGCGTTAAGTTATCGCTAGGCCTTACTGAAAGTATAAGCCTAAGTAACGAAAAGCGCACGCTTTTGCCAGATCAATATAAGCCGCTCTACTGGCCGTGTGTAAGGAGAACGGGGCTGTAATTTCATATGGAACAAAATAAGGGCGAGAGAGCCCATAACGGTTTTCATCTATCACATGTAAGAAGAAAAGTGGGGGGAAAGTAAATAACTGATTCGGCCTTAAGAGGTTATCGTAAAGTGGAGTAAATAACTGATTCTGGCTATCGTAAAAGAGGGGACCTGCCGCTAAGCTGTCCCTGACCCCGGTAAAACATCTCAGTACATGCGCACAGCTCGAATAAGCATATGGAAAGAGGAAGAAGTCCTCTCTAATAGTGGAGATGGGAATAACATCCCGCCGGGACGAACTTCCAGCCCCCCGCGGCGGGACTCTTCCCAAAAAGGGAGAACCCCAACAAGGCTTGCTGAGGGCTTAAAATATGTGTATTCATGAAGTGAGCATAACGAGAGTGAATACTGATTCGCGTTGTACCGCACGTAACGTAAACAGAGGGGCATCCTGGGGAATTGACAAGTGTAACTGTAATAGAGACCCCTGAGGATACCGTCCTCCAACCCATCTAGATGTACTGACTAGTAGGACATCATCCTAAAGACATCCTGGTAGCCGCTTGCCGGCGGACGGTTGTCTGGCTTATACCCCAAGTTACTGTGAGAGAGGCGGCCCTTCCTGGTGTAGGCCTGCTGCAGAGTTAACGGCGTACGCACACCAGGCCTGGGCCGGGGATCGTGTGTGTCCCTCTGTGTAATTACTATGTATCACATCCCTTATGCAGAGGGTTGTATCATTCTGTTATGCAATGCTGGGTGAGGCAAAGTCGAGTGACTTCCTTTCTGACGAGCACATTGCGGTGACTGGCGCAGTCCGGTCGCGCAGAAGAGATAAGGTGGCGCAGACACCCTTAGGAATTAACACCTCGTCGAACCTCGGAACCCCATTGCACTAGCACTGCCGATGGAGAGAGGGGGACGGAGGGAGGACACACGACCCATTACTTAAAGCATGTTATTTTAATGTACTAGATAGTGGGAGGGGAAACCGTCCGTTGGCCGCTTGGAGCCTTCGGGGAGACCTGATGGGGGTTCCCTACATTCGATATCCTCCTAACCTTCACATCTCCCTGTCTAGCTAATCATGAGCTTCGCGGTGGAGACCAGAGAGAACCAAATCCTATAATAAGCATTCATAGGTCTCCTGAGCCATACCAAGTCTGAGGAGCTGTCGTGACCTGACTGCCTCAAATAAGGCTGTCTGGATTTCTGTGAAAGTTGTCGCCAGGGAAGGGAGGAGATATTATTGAGAAGCCTTAGCTAATTCCTCCTTCCGCCGTTGGGGCGTAACCCTAGTAAACAGGAAGCTAAAAACTTCCTGTGGGCCTTATCTCTGACGAGAAAATTACCTTTGGAGTTCAAGAGGTTCAGAAGCAAAGAGGGGCAAAGGAAAAACCTCTGCAGTTAATTGAGGGGCGATGAAAAAATCAAAATAGGGAGGGGGACCCCTCCCGGTTGTTCTATTAGCCAGTCAAACTCAGTAATGGAGGGGAAACTGGGGACAGAGGGTTAGATGGGTTATCGCAAATTGTGGGTGTTCCTGATCCCACGTTACCCATGGTTCATCGCTCATCCCACCCAGAATTGGGTGAGGTGGGAAAGTGACCGTAGGTAAGTACTTGACCGCTTATCCGGCGGGTATTCCGGGTAAGTGTTGTCCCGCCGCAATACCGTTTCCTGATCCTGACAACTAGCGTTCAAGCGAAAATATTTCTATTTCCCGGCATAGGGACATGGCATATGTTATGTCGAGAATTTTTTGGGAGATATTTTAAGGCTTAGGAAACAACATTGGATAAAAACTGAGATGATCGATTGTACTACTATCGAGTCGATCTGAGAAACAACCCCTGGGACTGATGCTACCAAGATCGCCCATCCGTTCGTGGTATGTTGACCGGGAGACAGTGAACTCCGGTGGGATAAGTCCCTAGAGTTTATAGTGAGAGCAATTGTGCCTCTCACACCCCCTACTTTAGTGAAATAGATGAGGATCCATCCTCGATTTCAACATTCAAGTGGGATTGAAAGCTAGAGGTCATTGAGTAATGAACTTAGGCCTCTGAATTAACATCCACTTTGGCCTTACTAAGTCCGTAATGAGTTATTCGGAAGTATGCCTAACACGGGGCGAAGCGCCGGGAGGGCTGGTATGATTAAACAAAACGAGACTTTAATCCATGGAATCAGTGAGAAGAGGTCTACTAGGTATACCGTGTACACCATTGCCAACTCAAATCAGAAGGGTTAGACTAACCCTAGATCGCCAACCCGCCTCGACGGGACGCAGGGATCAGCCACTTATACATAGAGTTTTGTGGTGAACCTGAACCGTTCCCACTAGGCCTGGAGCCGTGCAATTGCAAGTACCTATAATAGGGCAAAAAAAAATCTAGATACCCAGCAAGCTGATGTCTATAGATAAGCTTGTAAAACGGTCCATTCACCGGCAGTATAAAATAACACATCGTACTTGTAAGAGTTATGTTGTTAAATTAACGCTGAATGTATCCAAACTCTTTATCCGTAAGAACTCTTATCCTATTATATATTCGTGAACAAAAGAAGGTAAAAAATGTTTTGCATCTGTTTTCTTCATTTTAGGATGAGAGTCGTCTCGCCGGCCGAGGTTCAACGTAAACAAACGAGCCGTCCCGCCGGCCTAAGTGCTTGACAATTATGAGCCGTATGACTGGCTTAAGTAATCGCAGGAACCATTAACCGAGATACTGACCGGCTTTTCTTAACTTAGATTTTTTAAAGAAAGAAAATTTTACTTACCCTAGCCGGAGACCTAGGTTCCATTACTCGGGAGTGTCCATCGAGAACATTGTCCGGCGAAGCCTGGAGGGTTCTTGTATCGGGGGGGAGGGGTGCATGGAGGCTGAGTCATAACCAATGGCTAATTGCTCAGCTAAGTGGTGAGTATTGATTGCCGAGATGCAACGTTATCCCTGATTCTGGGGAATTGTTTGTTTTGAAAGTTAGCAACTGTAAACAATTCCCATACTGTAGTCATTTAGGTATCTATCGATCCTGGCCGCCAGGCCCAATTGATCTATACAAAAAAATCACCCAATCTGCACCAGGATCTATGCCCACCGGGCATTGCTGGGAATTCCAGAGGCAAACTTAGATGCAGCCTGTCGTAATCTTAGAGTGCAAGTAATTAAAACTTTAAGATGCAAACAATGGGGGGTTCCGTGTGGGGGCAAAAGTAAATTTTTTGACTAAACCACTGACCCCCCCCCCCCCCCCCCAGCCTCCTTTTCTCCCTTCTCCACCGCGGGAACGGGATGGTCCCTTGCCGTGCTGATCTGGAAAGAATTTCCAGGAATCAATGCTCATAAGGATAACCTGAGAGGAGTTAATAACATGCTAGTGCAAGTCCGCCGGAAAGTTAGAAAAACAGTCACTATTAGTCTAACCTTCGACCGGACCTGATTCTGTCAAATAGTGGAATTATTTGGTGTAGAAAATGCCTACCTGTGACTAACGTCACTGGCCCAAAAACCGTGTAGATTATAGCATATAATCTGACCTTCTCAACTGGATCGCCGCAGGGCGATGAAGCCGTAGGTCCTGGGTATATAGACTCCCTCATCCTGGCGGACTCGCTGAGCGATTAGCGTTTTTATGTGACCCGAGGTTACCCGTGAAATGGGCTTGTGTCGTATGTCAGAGAGGGTAATTCTCTTTGCGCTCGGCAAACAATCAGGGCAAATTCCCTTGGCGGGCCGAGTACAAGAGCCCTTTAATAAGTAGCACTTCCCGTCGGGAGGCATGTAGGAAAGCCCACACGCCGGGACATTCGGAGGGTTTTTTAACTACTTGTAAAATAGAACCCGGCGGCCCTGCTAATAAAAAAAACGCCGGAAAAACCATCCACAATTGTCCAGAGGCATCGACTTCACACAGATGCCAATCTATGACCTGAGTCATCGTTGTTTAGGCCAGTTGGTGGCGAGTATCTGCGTGCTTTTATAAAAAATTGCTAGCAGGCGCCGGTATGTGTACATCTAGCCGCCGTAAAAGACGGGGTAAACACAACAAAGGGCTGTTCACACAGAAGACGGAGAGCCATCCTATGACATGAGTCATTGTTTAGGCCAGTTGGCGGCGGGTATCTGCGTGCTATTTATGAAAAATTGCTAGCAGGCGCCGGTACGTTTACACCTAGCCGCCGTGAAAGACGGGGTAAACACAACAATGAGCCGGGCGGCACGCCGAAATCTTTATCTTTGCCGGACATCCCTCCTTCTATATATAATTTCAAAATTATGTTTTTTGAATCTAACTTTACACAACTCTGCGTGTTCCTTTACTGCAGAATGACTGCAGCCTACGACCTGTTTTGCTCGACTGACCTAGGTGCTCGTCGGTTCTATTTTTGAAGGCACGAAAAATGCTCCCCAAATACCCAGCCTGGTAACTTGGGCATGTACAGTATATTTATAGATAACCGATGAGCACAGATCAGACGGCATGCGGTCTTTAACCCATTGGCTGCGGCTATGTTTGGGCTATTTAGGGCATATTCAGGCACTCCTGAATGATAAATCAAGCATCTGCATTAAATGAAGTGCATTCTGCCGAAAACTAGACGAAAATAGCTTCAAAACTACACCAGAACGGGCCCCGTACGTGGTCTGGTTCACCCGCAGTGGTGCCAGTGAAACGCGGAAAACCCGCTATTTGGTAGCACACGCTCGCTTGGCTACACTGCTGTGAGACACAGAGAGAGACCCGCGCGAGACACAGTGTACCTCAGTGAGCCGCTCGGTGCTCTAAGGGTCGGAGGTGGGCTCCTCACGCTCCCGCCCACTGACACTCGATTTTTACGTTTTTTACAGGCTTTTAAAGCCTGGAAATTGCTGAAATTGCTGGAACTTGCCAGGACGTTCCAGAACGTCACCCGCAACGAAAGGGTTAAAATGAAAGAATGAGCTAATTTTGAATGAATTTACATGTACAAATTGAAAGTTGATTTGAGAATAACATTTTAAGAAATGATCTTTTAGAGTTTTCTGAATATGCTTTGAAAATTGACCGAGATAAGGCAAGGTTAAATAGATTGTCTCCTTACTTACAGTGGGAACAAGTTGTTTTGGTTGATACTTATTTACAAGGAATTTATTTAAAAGTTTATCAAATATCTGACCAGTATATCCGTTACATTGAAAGAATTTCACAATTAAATAACATGTTGTCTGCTACTACCCTCTCTCTTGTGTAGTTATGTAATCAAAATATGAAGCTTGCATTGTTTTCGTCATTTAATTCATACTTGTATTACAAAACTCCAAATTAAATATAATTATATCCACTTCCCTTTATATTATGTATAAGATTGTGTTTTAAACATATTAGCAATTTCAAAGCAATTTATTTTAAGTGTTTAATTATACTTTTAGACCACTGATGATAGCGTAGTGTTTTACGCAGAAACGTTTGGATCCACTATAATGAAAATAAAGATGATGTTCGCTGCCTCGCTGGTAATTCTTTTCCTACTTATATACTGTATATATATATATATATATACAGTATATATACAGTATATATACAGAATATATATATATACTGTATATATAAATATAGCTATATGTTTTTTAAGTAAAACGCAATTAACAGACAGCTTATCGAAGTTTGAGTAGTTTTTTTATGATGAAGGTTGACTTTTGACCTCGACCTGTGACCATGACCGTTATATAGGATAGGATTACATTATATGTTTGCAGTGAT
Organism: Paralithodes platypus; assembly: GCA_032716605.1. NCBI lineage: Eukaryota > Metazoa > Arthropoda > Malacostraca > Decapoda > Lithodidae > Paralithodes > Paralithodes platypus. The sequence goes on along the minus strand of CM064492.1, from coordinate 9,457,404 downwards.
GTTACCCTGGGAAATCAAATAAGCGTGCCAAATTGAATTAAAGATCATCCGTTAGTTTCAGAGGTATTAACCACTTCTGTAACGGTGATGTCTTTTTAACCCCTACTGTACCATAGGGTACTACCATAAATGTACCCCCCAGTCCCATGCAATGTGGCCAAAATGGCTTCAGAGGCAAGATATAACAACCTCCCACCTCAAAAGATGGAGGCATACTGCCTTTCCTAGCTTGTGGGAGCTTGGATATAGGTTGAGAAGTGTTGCCAAGGTCTTAGAGCAGTGCTCAAATGTCGTGGTAGCAGGTACTGCCTGATACTGGCAGTAAAAATAACTGTATATTACTGACGGCTTGCAGCCGTCGCTTGGATTGGGGAGTGATTTATCTACTGCCGGCACTCTGCCGTCACTGGGATTGTACAGGTTAACTTTACTCTGGCTACTATTAGACGATATATTTCAGTTTAAAAAGGGCCTCCATCTATGAACAGGCTTCGAACTATATTACCTCACCCCTTTTAATACAACAGATCTTTCTTGAACTGCACAAAGTCACATAAGAATAGCTAGAATATAATTATAAAGATGTCGCCGATACAGTAGCGGTTAAAGGCATAGTTGACCTTGACCTTTGACCTCATCTTGACCTTCTTGATGTCTGAAAATTTAACATTTTAATTTGCATTTAAAGCACAACTGTTTCAATGAGTATTGTGAAGCTTGCATGAATAGTAAAGAAATTAGCATACTGACCTTATATTTGACCTTGACCTGTGACTTTGACCTATCAAATGGAATAATGTTTATTCTTGTATGACATTGGCCTAGGTATTCCGAATATACCTAGTGAGAATCTTATAGTTATCATTGTTACGATGATCCACCATCGTAAGTTTATTTAAGTTAATAAATGAATTTCCATAAATTACTATGTTGCCTTGGTCATATATTCACATGAATATATTATATCCTAATGCCTTGCAGTAATGTCAATAGGACATTAAGTAGTAATCGACATTATCAATCTAATATAGTATTTTGTTCATGTTGCCCAACAACATATTATTTTGTTCAATTACTGGATATTTATCTAAGTACTGTATGTACATGTACCCAACTGCACTATGATAGACTAATGATTACACAACTGGAAGGGGTAATTGATGGGGCGTTAACCTCAAGGGAAAGCCTCTCCAGGAATTACTCCTGAACCTGAATACATTCATATTATCACCAACTCACCAATTAGACTACAAATAAACCTAATTAATTCAATAAATTAAACTAATGAATTCATGTGGTACTCCAAGGATTCGAACCTAGGATACTCACACCGATATTATGGGCACTAACCATTATGCTATCAAGACAGTTAGTTTATGCAAAAGCTCACCATATATTACCTATTATCGAATACTGGATATTAGCCTAAGCATGTACATATAGTCAACTGCACTATGATAGCCGAATGATTACACAAATGGAAGGGGTAATTAATAGGGCCTTAACTTCAAGGGAAGGCCTCGCTAGGAATTACTCCTGAAACTGAATACATTTATATGATCACCGTCCCACCAATTCACTTACAAATAATCATAATGAATAAAATCAATGACACTAATGAACTGTGCTTCCGTACTAACTCCCTGCCTAGGCAAACTCTTTCGTCTCTGTCTATCCTCTAACGTCTTCCCTTCATGCTGGAAGTTTGCTCACATTCAACCTGTCCCAAAGAAGGGTGACCACTCTCAACCCTCCAACGATCGTCCAATTGCTCTTATCTCTTGTCTTTCTAAATTTGTTGAAACTATTCTTGCTTCCAAATTTCTTAAGCATTTCTCTTCTCATAATCTGCTCTCAGATCGCCAGTATGGCTTCCTTAAGGGTCGCTCTACTGGTGATCTTCTTTCATATCTTACTATCTCTTGGTCATCCTCCTTTCGGGACTTCGGTGAGACTTTTTCTATTGCACTAGACATATCGAAAGCCTTCGATAGAGTCTGGCATAAATCTTTAATTTCTAAACTACCCTCCTTCGGTTTCTATCCCTCCATCTGTGCCTTTGTCTCTAATTTCCTTTCCGGCCATTCCATAGCCGCGGTTGTGGATGGCCATTGTTCACTTCCTCACCCTATGAACTCTGGTGTTCCTCAGGGCTCTGTCCTATCTCCTATTCTCTTTCTAATTTTTATAAATGATCTCTTTAACTGTACCTTAATTCCCATCCATTCATACGCAGACGACTCAACCTTACACTACTCCATTAGTTTTTCAGAACGCCCCAGCCAGCAATCCCTCAACGACAAACGTAATGAAGCCATAGAACTCTTAAATTCTGATCTAAATACTATTTCCAATTAGGGCAGAGAAAACCTTGTTAACTTTAATGCTTCCAAAACCCAATTTCTCCATCTATCTACCTGTCAGGATCTCCCAGCGGACTATCCCTTATTCTTCAACAATGCAATAATCAACCCTTCATCTTCTCTCAATATTCTTGGTGTCTCTTTTTCTTCTGCTCTCATTTGGAGGGACCATATTACCAGTCTTGCTAAGGCAGCCTTCCAGAAGCTGGGTGTGCTCAACCGCCTTAGGGGGTTCTTTTCCCCTGCACAGCTTCTTGCTCTGTACAGGGGCATAGTGCGCCCTTGTATTGAGTATTGTTCACATGTGTGGGGAGGTTCCTCTCACACCGCTCTCCTAGACAAAGTTGAAAGGAAGGCCTTTCGTATCATTAACTCCCGTCCACTCACCAACTCTCTGCAATCTCTCTCTCTCCGCCGCAATGTTGTATCTCTCTCGCTATTCTATCGCTACTATAATAATCAGTGTTCCTCAGAGCTATCCCAGTGCATACCACCTCCTTTACGTAGGGCACGTAGTACCCGTCTTGCAACTCAATCCCACCCCTACTCTGTGCAACTCTCCAACCCAAGAGTGAAACGTTACTCTCAAACTTTCTTCTACTCAACAGCTGTACTCTGGAACTCTCTCCCAGAATCAGTCTTTCCCTCTTCCTATGACTTAAATTGCTTCAAACTCCGTGTGTCCAGGCATTTTGGCTCGAACGTCCCTTGATTTTGGCCCTGTCACTCTTTCAACTATGGGGGAGGCACTCGCTATAGGCAGTTATGCCTTTTGCCTCCCTCAATCACAGAAAAAAAAAAAAAAAAAATGTAGCACATGGTGAACTATGGGTTGAGTCAGACCCGGGGGGGGGGGGGGGGGGGGGGGGAGAGATGTTGGCTGTATGGTGGTTTCTGAGAGACTAAAGGGCCGGCGTCCGATCGCTTCGCGAAATTACATATGGCTGCCGGCTCATAATAATTATAACCCATAACTTGGTTTCATGATACATCTAGAGCTGATGTAGATATTTATACATAACAGTTAATATTTAACCTACACTTAATAATAAACTACAATACACAAAGAACTAGCCGAAATCGTACATGCGATACGATACCGCCAAATTCAAATGCCCTATTGGACCTAAAACTGTCGGGATCATTACCCTATTCCCGACAATATTATGTGTATGTGTATGAAGGAGAAAAAAGGCAGGCTACCTGTAACGAGTGTTTCCCCCAAAGCCAAAAGAGTGAGTGGCAGAGGGCCATATTCAAGGGACTGTGGGGTCAAATTGTCTGGACGATTTCTGATCGACCTACTTGGAATAGGGTATAGTATGACAGAGAAGATTATAATAAGAGTAACCCATCACATATGCCTCATCTACATAATATCGTAGCCTTCATATAATATGTATTAAAGTTACTACTGGTATTAAACTGTGTAAAGGAATGAACAACATAACCAGACCACCAGAATAATGTGTATTAAAGTTACTGCTGGTATTATAACTGTGTAAAGGAATGAACAACCTAACCAGACCACCAGAATAATGTGTATTAAAGTTACTACTGGTATTATAACTGTATAAAGGAATGAACAACATAACCAGACCACCAGAATAATGTGTATTAAAGTTACTGCTGGTATTATAACTGTGTAAAGGAATGCCAGAATAACGTGTATTAAAGTTACTACTGGTATTATAACTGTGTAAAGGAATGAACAACATAACCAGACCACCAGAATAATGTGTATTAAAGTTACTACTGGTATTATAACTGTGTAAAGGAATGAACAACATAACCAGACCACCAGAATAATGTGTATTAAAGTTACTACTGGTTTTATAACTGTGTAAAGGAATGAACAACATAACCAGACCACCAGAATAATGTGTCTTAAAGTTACTACTGGTATTATAACTGTGTAAAGGAATGAACAACATAACCAGACCACCATAATAACGTGTATTAAAGTTACTACTGGTATTATAACTGTGTAAAGGAATGAACAACATAACCAGACCACCATAATAGTATGAGTTGGCACTAATGTTTACTACATTATATAATCATGCATAATAACACATAATCCAAAACCAACATAATGAATAAAATATTCTACTCTTTTAGTAGGAACTTTAGTAGTAGTAATTTCCATTACAATTGCGTATACTTGTTTAATATACTGTAGTTGTATAAAGCATACAATTACAATAGTTGGTGTGCATATTCCTATAATTAGTGTTAGCACTATATATGCACTATGAACTGAATAAATAACATCAATTACTAATACAGTACATGAAACAAATTAATAAAATAACATGAATAACATATAGATTCCTATTAATCTGCGGACCAATCTGCTCAATGTCCTCCTTTTGACCACCACCCTTGGCAGCCATGGGTCGACTCTGACCTGGCAACCATGCCAAAGCCTCGTCGCCCACCTTGAACCACCGAAACAACGAAGCTAACGGTCTTTCAACATTCACGTGACCTGCCCGCGGAACATCTTGCACCGCCCGAGTTGTGAGACTCAGGGGCTCGGCACGACCAGTGGGGTATGAACCGAGCTGGTGCTGGAGGCCGATTAACACACTGCACACTGCTGCTCAGGCAGGTGCTCTAGCGCTTCCACAGCCACCAAACTCGTGTCCCCCGCCCACTGCTCCGCCGAGACATGACAATCCCTACTCTCCTCCACCTGTGCCTACTGCCCCCCTCTCCTTCTCCACCTTGGCCGCGGCAGACCAACGCAGGGACAGTAGGCTGCTCAGGTGGTTGCCTCACAAACTCCTCCAACAGGTTCACATGACATGTTTCCCCGTCCTCGTGTTTGATCTCGACAGCACCATTACCACACTTCTGAACTTCCGGATCCTCCAACTGCGGTTTACAAATATCTGAGGGAACCAACCTGTCTAGATGCTTCCGAAGCAACCCAAGTCCTCCCCCAATATCAAACTGAGCAACCCTTTTTTCTCTCCGTGTGTAACGTTGCTGCCTCGGAGTCTCTTCCTGCCCTACCTCCTCACTAGCTGTGACAGGTCCTGGGGCCTCTCCAGACTCTAACATAGGTGCCAATAATGAGTTACCAAGAAACACTGTCGGCTCAAAACTCTCCAATTGACCAACACTTTCCGTTTTCTTGTGACCTTTCCTCCGCGGTTTGATAGACTGAGGTGGTGGCTGCAAGGCTCCGGATGTCTGAGAACGCGTTACAACACACGCCATGGTTTGTACGCTACACTTCTCAACCCGCTCCTGTTCCTCCCTACTAACGTCGGCCGCCTTCTCGGCAATGACCAAGGGTGAAACCTTAGAAGCAGGCACCGCAAAGTCGTTGCCGAGGAGGAGGTCGAAGCCCCCAACAGGCAAGTTCTCTACGATTCCGACATCCAGCTCCTTCGCCACACCACCCACCTCCAGCTCCATCCGCACCAGCGGGTAGGACTTCGTAGCATTGATCCCCTGAACTATCACCACCCGAGCAGCGTTAATCGGCCTACCAGTAAAGTTCTTTAACAAGGTCTGAGAAGCCCCCGTATCACGCAATAGCTTAACTCCTCGCCTTTCGCCAGCCTACCTCACAAAACCATGCCCTCTATGACCCCCAAAGACGTCGCGGACAGGGTTGGAACCTTCCGGACTCTTGAACACAGGCTGTGTCCCAACCTCTGACGAACTACCCTTGGCAAACTCAGAAGATATAGGCGACACCCCTATGCTGCGGGCCAATGACACAACCTTGTTTGGTGGCTTGTTCGGACAAGCATTTGCAAAGTGACCCTCCATGTGACATGCAAAGCACTCTTTACTCTTTGGTTTCCCTTGGGAGTGGGAGGTACCATTAGACTTCTTATACGGGACGGTATTTGGTTTATGTTCAGTTTTATTGTCAGTGCTACATGGTTTTGTGTATTTATGTGTATCAAAATTCTTGGGAGGGGTAGGGGTACGATCCTTTGCACCCGACTCACTCCTAGCTGCTGCTTCGCACCCTCGAATTAATGACAGTCGGAGGTCAGCCATTTCTGCTGCCTCCTGGAGAGTTCTAGGATTGTTTTCCTTTATATTTAATGTTAAGTCCCCACCTGTACACTTAAAGAACTGCTCCAAGAGAACCAGCTCCCTCAACTCCTCAAAACTAGCTGCCCTCTCAGAACGCAGCCAATGTCATAGTGCATCAGACAAGTCCCGGGCGTGTTCTAGGAAGGTACTATCCTTGCCCTTAGTAACACCCCGAAACTTCAAGCGGTAAGTTTCTGGTTGTAACTCATAGGCCCGTAGCACAGCCTTCTTTAGCTCATCATAAACTAAACAGGACTCTAAAGGTAGTGCATCATACGCTTTTAGCCCCTTTCCTAGGAGTCTTGATGAAACTAATGCTGCCCACTTTTCCTGAGGCCACTGGTGTTCCTGACACTTCTTCTCAAATCGCATAAAAAACTCAGTCACACATGATTCATCGAACACAGGAACTAGTTTAAGCAGGTGCGACAATGATTGGTCCCGATGTCTGTTACCTCCCCCAATATTTCCCCCTGTTGCCTCCACTCGAGATCTCTCCAGCTCCCTGTCAGCCCGATACCTAGTAGACTCTGCCTGCAGTTCAGCCTCTCGTACAGCAGCCTCAACCTGAGCTCTAGCAACCTCAACCTTGGCCATCTCAATCCGAAACAACAAATCTGGAGTCAACCCTTGAGGAGGGGAAGGTGCATTTAATGGAGAGGGTCCCTGTGATTGAATTCCACGCTGCCATTGACCATCAACTTGGGGGTATGTACTAAATTCAGACACCCTGACGTTTGATACGGGGGTAGAGTGGAGGGGGGGCTGGGGACCGGGGCCCCCAGTCGCCTCTCCACCCAGGTCTCTCCCTTCTAAACCCAATATCAAAGTCCTCAGCTGATCTTTCCTCATGCCACTTAAACCCTGGTGACCCTGAAGACCTGCCACACACTTTAAGCCATACTTATTCAGCTTCAACACCCTGGCAGCGGTAAGGGGCACCTCTAAAAATCTTCTAGCACCCTCCTCGCTATCGACTAGCCACTCCACAGGTCTTTCTCCCTCGGAGCCCGTATCGTGACCTGACCCACCACTGTGTTCTGATGTATTAGACATGTTTGTGCACTGCAGTAATTATCACGGTTATAGAATGTGCCTTATCTCCTATGCAAGTATGTATATACTAATGTTATTTAAAGTCTTTAATGTGTTATATTGGTTGCTCCAAAAAAAAAAACTCTATGTCCACTGTATTCTTTTAATCATAAAGAATCTCAAAACAAATGACCACTATATTCCTCTGTTCTGTAAATCCTATGCAAGGTCGCCATTTGTTACGTCCTGGGATATATAAACACTGGGCTCTTTCTATTGGACTAGGTATGCGGCAACAAGCAACAACGGAAAACGCTAGATCCCACCCTTATCTATAAACCCAGGCAACAAACCACCCTAAACCGTCAAGAGTCCTGCCTGGACAACAAGGTATCCTATGACTCGGTTACAGGGTGCACGCACTATTATAGGTTTGACTCCTGTAAGGAGATTAGGAAAACCTAATATTTAGTAGTGGCCCCGTAATCATTGACGAACATGCCTATTACATAAGGCATCCTCTTCAAACACTAATCCGCCGTAGTTTGAATCTACCGCGCAGAGCATTTAAAAACTGAGGAGCCTTCATCATGAGCGCACGCGACCTCACTCATGGCTTCAGTCATTATGAATTGAGTTCTCACTACGAAAAAACTTCGTAAAAAATAAAAACAAAAAGAAAATAAGAATAACTATCCAATAAGCTTTCCATCATATCGTGGATGTACTTGTGTGGATTTCTGACCAGACGCTGAATCAGGCGTCATTCCTCCTTCACTGACATATCAAGTAAACCAAAATCCTTAATACATCAACGAATGGGAAGGGGACGGTCGGGAGGGCCCCAGTCGTCAATGATTACGGGGCCACTACTAAATATTAGGTTTTCCTAATCTCCTTACAGGAGTCAAACCTATAATTTATTAGTGGCCCCTCCATCATTGACGAACATGCCTGATATCTAAGACTGGAGGGGGACATTCGTAATCATATCATAACTCTAGAAAAGCAGATAATAAAAACAACCACATAGTATTCTTACTTTTGAAAAATGTATTTAATACGGCGTAGGCCGGAAATATACAAGAAAAAAGGGGGTTCAGGCAGGTGCGTGCTTCAAAGAAGCCTGCCTGACAAAAATAGGTAACCCTGAAGATTCTGAACACAGATCTGTAGTTACAAAAGGCACCCCACTCAACGAGTGGTGACAAATAATAAGTTATAAGTTTATATGTGCACATCATAAACCCCAAAATACATGTGGAGATCAATTGCTAATGAACTCCATTGAACTAATGTTACATTGCTTTCGCAGCTAAAACTACTATAACAACACCGTTGTTTTGTACTAAACTTTGTACTAGCACAAATTCTCTCAGAGAAATTTTCATATCACATTTCAACCTTAAATTGTATCACAGGTCTCATACTCCGGCGGGGTCTAGGGTGTCCTATGTCAACTGACTGCACCCCCCCCCCCCTTTCCTTGAAAATAAACATAAGTGACTGCAGGGCCACCTAGACCCTCTGCCTTAAAGCTATACATGGTAAGGAAGGTTTGTCTAGAGCAACTGACAAGTATCTAGAGAGAAACGTATGATTAGACGCCCACAACTGTGTGGACGCAATATCTTCAACTGAAAAGTTTTTCAGGAAACGTAAAGAGGCCGCCCACTTGCGTAAATCGTGGGCCCTACCCACAACGCCGGGATTACTCTCTTTAATGACTTCTACTAGAAGAGAGGCTAATCGCCGTTTAAGTAAGCGTTTACCCGTACTCGCTACCCATAAAGCACCTTGGGGGTTATGAGGAGCTATTCTTAAATATTTGGTTAGAGCTTGCACTGGACATAAATTATGATGCACCTTTCCCCTTTTTAACGCCGGCACCGTGAATTCAGAAAACACGTGTGCACTATGCTCATTCTTGGCTACAAACGCCGGGGAGGGTGCAATGGAAATTGAATCATTAAGTCTACCAAACCTAAGACAATTAGGTGTGTTGCTCATCGCCGCCAGCTCAGACACTCTGTTTCCGGTGGCCAAAGCCAAAAGGAAAACTGCCTTCTTTAAGATTAAAGCAAAGTCTGCAGTATTTTGATACAGACGAGAATGAAGTAAAGACAAAGCTTTGTCCAGAGACCAAGTAGGCATGAGCTGACGGGGAGGTGGGCGGAGTTTAAAACACGCTCTCATAAATCCTGTTTCCTCCGCCACCGGTATGGATAGACCTGTAAGGTCGAAAAAGGGCACTCTAATCGCAGTTAAGTGATTCTTCAAAGTAACCACAGATAAACGTTTCTGCTCAAACAGATAGTTCAAGTAATTAAAAACCAATGCCACTGAGGGTACAGTTTGTTCCGTTCTAACAATCCAAGAAGTAAAAGCTTTCCAATGAGATTGATATTGTCGCTTAGTAGACTGAGTATATTGATTGAGCAATTTATTGGTCACATCCCTACCGTATGGTGCTAGCCACTTGGCCTCCTGAATGTCCATAATGCAAAAGTCAGCGAGGTCTCTAGGTTGCCAATCGTGTCTAAGTGGAAGTACCCGACCGGGAGCGATACCGGGTCCGGGCACCACATTATTAACTGCTGGCACCACACCTGCGCTGGCCACAGGGGCGCGATTAGCGAGACTAAGCCTCGATAAACTCGTAGTTTGTTCACTACGTGGCACATTAGTGACGCATCTGGCGGTGGAAACAGATAGATGGAGCTCCATCTGTTCCAGTCTGTCACTAGGGCGTCTGGCCCCCCTGCCGGCGTTATCGTCCGGCGGGTGAGGTATAGAGGGAGCTTGTGAGTCTCCTCGGACGCAAAAAGATCCACTTGTGGATGGGAGAGCTCCGCAATCATTAGGTCGAAAATGGGTTGCTTGAGCTCCCATTCTACTGTCGTGCTCTGTCTCCGGGACAGAGCGTCTGCCCAGACGTTCGCTACGCCTGGGAGATAAGATGCGTGAAGATAAATATCTAGACTGGTGGCTAGAACAAAAATCTCTTCCGACACGAGTAGCCACTTCCTTGACCTCGTTGACCCTTGTTTCTGAATACAGTGAACTGCATTCAGATTGTCCATTCTGAAGGCCACTGACTTGCCCCGTAACGCCGGGCCGTGAGCCTGAAGGAAATACAATGGGACTAGTAACTCTTTGACATTTATGTGAGACCAAAGTCCCTGACCCTGGTGCCCCTGATTTGACTGAAATCCCCACCCTATGGTGCCTGACGCATCCGTGTCTACCCATACCGTTGGAGGAGGAGAGGTCCATGACATGATTGAGTGCAATGTTTCCCTCTTCGCCCAGACCGCTAGTAAGGTGTGGATTAATTTTGGTATGGGCCATAATTTTCCCGCCGGTAAGAGTGGGAAATATTTGTTGCCCTCCAATATTAATCGTTTTACTTTCAACCGGCCCAACTTGACAGTTAGCTGAATCCAGTTGAGAGAGCCGACCAGAGACTCCCAGACTCTTCGTGTCGTAGTCAGACTGTGAAGAAACCTGAACAGTTTCCTGCGAAACCTGTTGCGATTGTCCACACTCTGACTCAGAGTGAGAGCGGCGGTGTCCCAGACCAGCCCTATCCACTGAATTACTCTTGAGGGAACAAGGTTTGACTTTACCAGATTTACCTTGAAGCCTAGAGTTTTGACATGATTTAAAATGATATTGACATGTTCTTAGCCTGTGCGGGACTTGTGCTTCACGGCCTGTGCCATGTTAAACACTGTTCGCCATACATCAGGGGACATTAAAGAAGGTGTAAGTACTGGGGACATTACCACCTGGTTAGCAATGCGATCAGGCAGCTTGCGAACTAATGACATTCTAAGATCCTGTCGTGCTCGCACCGCCTCAAGTAAGGCTGTGCGTATGTCACCTAAGGATTGAATTGACGACTGAAGAATCAGACGCCGGGATAATTCAACTGATCTTCGAGCATCCGCGTCTGCGATTGCCTGAGTAGACCTGAGTAAAGACTTAGCCACCTGTTGAGAAACTATGTACTGTGAAAACAGGCGGAAAGCTTTTCCCCTTAGCCTAAATTCTCTGTCTAGGTGAGAAGGGGTAGGGGTAATGAATGGTTCCTTTAGTTCACAAAGATTAATCTTAGGGGCAGCTAAAAAGGAAAATAAAGCTGACGGAACTCCGCCGGCAGAACCTACCGGCATTGAGAACCATGAATGTGTATCCTGAGGGATCTGGTGGGAAGATTTAGAAGTGAAAGTGGTTGCAAAGTTTTGAGCCTCTACCTCCCAATCCACCCAAGGTCCTGGTCCTAACTGTCCCACCTTCAACACTGGATTAGCTGTCTCGTCTGTGACGGTCTGTAAATCTAGTTCAGGAGTAATAGCCAACAGAGCCTTAATATCATTAAACCCATCCAGCTTAGACCAGTCTGAAAAAAGTTTTGAAGCTGAGGCAGGGGGTAAAGCAGGCTTAGATGCATAAACAAAATAATCCTGATAATAATAACTAGGTATAGCCTTGATATTTACGTCCAAAACATTACCCAAGGCATCCAATGCCCTTAATTTCTTAGACTTATTTCCCTGGATAAACCACTCACGTGGTACCGGGAGTTCCCCTGACAAGGTAGGCTGGGCAAGCTCTGGCTTAGAGGGGTTCAAAGGGACCCATGACTCGTCTGGCCCATAAAGCAGGGGCATAGCTACCTTTCTAAGAGGCGCTTTGTCTAGAGGGGGTGGATTAACATCCGTAATGACCCTGACATTTGACGTAGTGAATGCCGCCGTAGCTGGCTTAGAGCTCCCTGCCGGTGACAGAGTAGGAGGGTTAGGAATCTTAGATAAATCGATTGACGTTATCAGAGGCCGTACCGCAGAACCTGTCAAGGGAGCCCCCAAGTCCATTGTGGGGTTTTCTCGTTGTTGATTAAAGAATTTTGATAGAGCATGAGTAAGTAACCCATCAATTTCTTGTGCTGTAACAAACTGGTTAGGTGCAGAACTTTCAGGTGAATTAGTATTATCATGGGCGGCGTCCAGGCCTGAGCCTGACCCTTGTCCTTCCCTATCTGAAATTAATGACACTTCATCTTGTTCCTCCCGATCCTCCTGAGAAGACCCCGCCGAGGCAGGGGCACCTTGTTTCCAAGATAAATCAGGGATAGAGGATGGGGTCGCCGCGTCCCTGTGGACATCGGCTACTGTGTGACTCGTATGAGTCGGACGTGGATGGACAGACCCTGGCTGAGCAAATCGCCAAACACCGAGGCTCTGGCCTACGCTCTCTTGAGAGTCTGAAACATTCTCAATTATTGAATATCCTGAACTCTCCATTTCTAGGGTTAAAATATCAATAGGTAAATCTTGTTTAGGGACAGGCGCTTCACTATACTCTGAGGCTGTAACAGAAACATTGTCAGGTGTAGAGGTACGATGAGATGCACTAGACTTAGAAGAATGTCGAGAGGACTTCTTATGGGAATCCTTTTTGGAGGATTTGTGGCTACGGTGTGACCGCGAACTGGACCTAGGTTTGGAAGAATCACCACCATGGCCCCTGGGGGAAGCTTCAGTCTTGCACTTCTTACTAGCCGGGGAAGAGGCCCGACTTGAAGACCGTTGTCTGAGGGGTGACCTTGACCTCGATCTCGCCTGCGACGAGGAGGTGGCTGCCGGGGGAGTAGGCTCTCTCGGGCGTTTAAACGTCTCCACAGACGATACAGAAACCCGGCTAGTCTCTGTCGGCTTAAAACCCCTTACTCTAGAGGTACGTTTAGGGGGAGGGTGCTCTGACAGCAACTTATCCCAAAGTGGGACGTTGTCACATTGAAGTGACTTATGTGCGACAATGGTAGTGTAGGCCGACATTTGTTGTCTGACCTCTCTCAACGCTACCGCCGCGGTCTTGTCATTGTCACACAGGACTTTATTGGTTAATTGGGAGCAAAAAGAACAATTACGTGTAACCCAGAGACCCCTTGAACGGTCTAGACATCTAACACACCTTATGCAAAGGGTATGTGCAAAATTGGGATACCCGCGCAAGTAGGGGTAATGCACAGGGCAAAAACTGGGGTCACATTAGCCATGACAGAGACTGGTGAGAGGAACTACCGCCGGGTCTGTATTGGTCCGCCGGAGCTCAGCTCTGGAAAAATAAAGAAAATTTCCAGGAATTAATGCTCATAAGGTTAACCCAAGTGTTCGCATACAAGTGTTAATAACCCGCCGGGTAACGGGATGCAAAGACACAGCTAACACATCTCGCCACGCGGCTGGGTATAAAGAGGCTAAACAAGTCTTCTTAGCTAAGAACATGAAGAATACCCTCTGATATAATGGTCCAGTATGGCACTAATAGTCTGTAGGAGGTGGTGACTGTCTCAAGATTCAATTTTGTAACAAAGCCCCCCCTCATAAAGACGCCGGCCCTTGAAATATTTTAGTAGAATAGCCCAGGGCAGGAATATACGAGATCTGATTTTTTAACGAATTGTCCCAAACGATCGTCGTAAAATTAGAAGGCGGCGATACTGAAAGTATCACCCAATTAAGGTTAATCGAAATTGAATTTGTTTATAAATTCCTTAGTTCCTTTACTTAGGGACACCCGCCGGGTGTGGAAATCGATTTGGTTAAACCTCACTGATCCTTCAAATGCCGTAAGAGTAAAGGCAGCGATACACAGAGTATCACTCACATGGATTGGTTAACTATAAGAGACCTAAGTCGTTTTATCCCACCCTGCTAAGGTGCACCCGCCGGGTGAGAAGTCTAAAAGTTAACCCCACAAGTTCCTGACCCCACTACTTTGTAAAAGATCGCCGGGGAGGAACGCCTAAACAACAGCTAGGTTTTCCCCGTGGTTTGTCGTAAACCAGGTAGAAAAACCTATAAAAAACGAGTGTTCTCACGAACGTCGTTTCTTTATATATAACTAAATATATATGTAAGGATGGGTACAGCCATCCCGCCGGGAATTATAAAGGAGGCCTGAAACCAGGCACCCACAGATACGCAGTCCTGGAGAGCCACAGACACCTCCCCTCGCCGGGGAACCAGCCAGTGTTAACAACCACGTGTGGCCTAACACTGCTCATCGGTCAGGATTTTTCACGGTGAAACCGAGAAAAACCCGCCGGAAGGCAAACCCCACCCTGAACAGACACCATCTGAACAAAACGACACGAGGAGAGACACGCACGACTAACCAAGGTCACAACATAATCCGTGGAATTAGCCAATACACAACTAAACCAGGAAACAAATATAGTCCGAGGAATTAGCCAATACACAACTAAAACCCGGATACACATGACACAGTAGGGCATATTTATAAAAATAATAACACTAGACATGTGGCAAAGCTACGAGCGGCTGGCTAGGCCTAGGTAGACGGCATGAAAATAGTTGAAATATAAACACACACTGGAATATCACAACAGGAACCACCGCCAACACACCACCGAAGCGATAACTTCCCAACCCCGGGAAGCCTGACACGGACCCAGAAAAAACTTCACTAAGTGAAGAAAAATACGCTGGGAACGTCAGCAAACACACAGCTCACCTCATCAGAAGGATAAAAGGCAGCAATTATTAACGCGTAATGAAAGCCGCCTGCATCACCAACTAAACCAAACTGTGAAAAGTTCACGTGTCCACAACAGGACCACGAGGGTACATCCGAAATAGATGCCCCATACATACGACCCAAAATACATTGCACTGCGGGCAACCAGCCCAGGACACTCCTGCTACGCCTATCCTAACCTTACTCGATACATCCCAGAGTAAACAAATGAGAAAAAACTCACTAGGGACGCCACGAATGCGGAACCAGCGGAGCCTGAAAGGAACGTCCGGGCAGGCTGAGCGCAGAGCAAAGAAGGAGGAATGACGCCTGATTCAGCGTCTGGTCAGAAATCCACACAAGTACATCCACGATATGATGGAAAGCTTATTGGATAGTTATTCTTATTTTCTTTTTGTTTTTATTTTTTACGAAGTTTTTTCGTAGTGAGAACCCAATTCATAATGACTGAAGCCATGAGTGAGGTCGCGTGCGCTCATGATGAAGGCTCCTCAGTTTTTAAATGCTCTGCGCGGTAGATTCAAACTACGGCGGATTAGTGTTTGAAGAGGATGCCTTATGTAATAGGCATGTTCGTCAATGATGGAGGGGCCACTAATAAATAGACTGCTGATAGTCAAGCAGGCTATATAAAAGATCACACAATTAAGTCGACTTAAAGCTTCAAGGAAAAGATAGATAACGGAATTAAATTGCAGAAACAATTTAATAACAAACTAGAAGAAAGTACATTTAACGTTACGTTAATTAATACAACTAATCACCCCTGCGTGAAAGAAGGTGAAAGCAAACAGTCCTCAAAACATCATACAGGTAGACAAGATGCAGGTTTCTAAACTGCATGCGGCTACTGTAGGATCTGATGCTTAGCAAAGAAAGTAAGTTACGGATTTAGAGAACTCTTAACTCATAAGCAGGAATAAATACTAGTGATAGGCCATACAGTGTATAATGGCATAGGTATAATTAAATAAAGGCAGCAACTCGCAACATAACCACATACAGGGGTGCTTCTCACTCTTAGTCAGGCAAGCCTGCTCGGACAGAGTCTCTAAGCCACACCCTGACTCACAATGCTCACAAAAACGGTAAACTGTGGCACAATAACAAGCATACAGATATAATAAACCCCTAGCTGTTAATCTGCCAGGCGGCAGAGGTCTAGCCGGAAGGATATAGGCTTCGGATACCCGGGCTGAGCCACCTGCTCTAGCCTGTGCGCCAAATTACTCTAATTGAAAGGGTGCTCTCTTGAGAGACTCAGATCCCAAGTATCTGACTCTCTCCTGGCAACCCTAAAACAAACGCAAGACGTGCTAGCGCAGTGCTGAGTGGACTAGGCAAGGGCCCTCACACAACACAACACTAGACACACAGGCACACAGACAAGAAAATGCCCCCAGACTCCCACGGGTATCCTAGTAAAGTCGTGCAGGTCCACAGGACTCGCACCAGCAGACTTTACTTAAAGGATCGCAAAAAGCCCCCCCTCCGGTCTAGCCACTGCTCACCTGCCACAAGAACCCACTAGCAAGCATGAAACCACCAAATATGAGACAACAAAAAGGCTTCCCAGGTCTCATTAACAATTAAATCTCTGCATAAGGCCCAAAATCCTATCTAATTATCTGAGAGCTCGTCGTTAATACAATAATAGATATAAGGTCTATCAAGAGGATGGGATAATTAAATAGATTGGTGAAGTACAAAGTAAGAGAGAAAGTTTCTAAGTGGGGTTGAGAGGGATAGATATCAAGGGGGTCCGAAGGGTACGACAGTGAGGTGAGCTCTGAGTCTTGAATCTGTCTGAACCCCACCCTAGGCATGCGAAATACATCCCATGCTTGGCAACACTCAACACCGTTGCCGGGTCAAAATCGTCTACCCCTTGCGTGAGTCGAAACTAAGCCTAACGTTGCGATCAATTGGCAACAATCAGGCTGGTCCCAAGCTAGTCTCTCCGCGCCCGCGCGAAGCAACGTCCGGTCTCTCTCTCCCGCTCGTCTCCTCCCACTCTCACTAGACTTACATCTTATATATAATAATGAAACAATCAACTATCGAGAATAAAATATACTAAGATGCGTTGGTTAAGAATAAGGGCAGCTTCAAGCTGTGAAACAACTTAAGAATATCCCAGACATTAGTTACATTGTCGTAGGATATATACTAAGGAAAAGCCGGCCGGCCGGCTGCCGCCAGCCGGTTTCTAAACGGCTGGGCAGCCGACACTCGCGCATGCCCGCACGTGGCTACTATGCAGGAGCGTCACAGGATATTGACGTTTTTTTTAGATATAGGAATACTAATCCATGTACTTTCTGTAAAAAAACACTCATTCCCACTGTATTCCTTTGGATTCAGGCAACATAGTGGGAAAGAATTGATTATGAATATAAGCTAAAGATATAACATTCTCTAATGGACAAGGTTCAAGCTCAGAATTAAGAATCGCAGTGTTGGGTATGTATAACAAAACACTCGAAACAATGCACTTTACTAAATAATTATTATCATTACCACACATTTGAATAGTAATGACATGTATCATTAAATCATTAAGATTTTCTTAAAATTAATAAGTGAAATAAATAATAAAATATTACCTTCTGTGTGATTTATATACACTGGAAGGGGTAACACTCGTTGTGTGTGATCTCACCGTGGTAGTAGACAGCGCCACCAGACTCACACCCTGAACGTAATAAAAACATGAATACACAAAATATCATAGATAATGTAATTTGAAACACTTGACCTTTATTAATGAACTCTCAAGACATTCCATGAAATATAACCCTCCAAATATATATAATTTTGTTTTAATCTGCGTTGATGATTAATGTTGTATTATCTCACAGTCTATACTAATACACAACTATTTAAGTTACTAAATATTCCTATGCTAATCAGTGTTAAATTGAAATAAGATGGGTACAGTAATTGTGTTTGGCCACATTGTATTTTGTATCTTGCTTATTACATGCATGCAGAGGGGATGAGGAAGGGGCGGGTAGGAGGGGATCTCCTGCAACCCTACCAGGCACCTTTTTTATTTAGTTACCAGGCAGTTTTACTTTGATTTAGAAAGGGTCCTACGAAACTATAGACATCTAATACCTTCCTCAATCCATTTATGTCTATACGAGCTATATTCGTCTGTGGGTATGTATGTATGTATCCCATAGCTGGGGGTTGCAGACCCGAGACAGAGAGGGTACCTTGATTATTCTAGGAAATCCATCGGGTTGATTAATAAAGCTAGTTGAAATAAGTGTCAAATGCATGCAATAGCTGGCCTATGTTGACAAAACAAAGTGTCCATGAAAGACCTCCTCGATAACCTCACTACAAATATTAGTAGTGAAGTGAAGTAGTGTAGTAAAAAAACTACAACCTTCACCAAAAGCAGGTCGTAGTGTTGGTGGGGATGGATCCCACGTGTTTGATAATTATTTGTGTATACATATTATTACTGTAACATATATCCAATTAAAAGTAAGGTGATGATTAATGAAGAAGGTCGAGGAAATACAATAAATTAACCTGTAGGAAGCGGTGGGTATGAACTCAATTCTTCCTACCAATGTTTATAATTGAGAACCATGGAGGCCACTTCTAAAAAGTTGTGTCATACTTTCGACTGTCGACATCCACAATACTCAACTCCTAAGATATGAACTGTTTATCACAATCTCTTGTGAATATACATGCTTTCATAGAACAGTATACGACTATACTAAGTACTTATATAGTATAGTAGTTATATGCATTATCATAACATAAAGGCACACAAATACCTGCTATCTTTGTATTATATACAGTATATACGATATTAACCCCTTCCGTACAGGCGACGTCTTTTATATAGTTTCTACCTATATTTAGACGATTGTGTGCAGTTTAAGAAGGATCTATGATAATAAAAACGGTTAAGTGAGACAGTTTAAAGCTTGTTAATTGCTGGAGGCTCTAATTAAACTGCATACAGTTGTCTAAGTATAGCTAGAATAGAATTATAAAGACGTTGCCGGTACAGAAGGGGTTATTGAGTATTGGTGACTTTAACATACAATAAACAACAAATATTTTTGAAAATATTATAATATGTGTTGGCTACAGAAATATTGACACACCGCTAATGATAAATAATGTTGAAGGAGAGGGAGGGTGGAGAGCTCCGCATTGCAGCCAATTTCCTACAATACACTGTGGTAAACACTGCATTCAACGCCTCTGTTGGCCACTTTAGGCTGGGAGGATCATATGCTTTCCATAATTTGTTCTAGTGCATTGTAATGGAGAATTATGTTAAGAACGTGGTGTTCCTTAATTTGTTGGTAGGAATAATTCAATGTGACATTAGTCGTTATTAGCTATATTGTGAGGCAAAGTGCTGTACGACGATATATATATATATATATATATATATATATATATATATATATATATATATATATATATATATATATATATATATATGAATGTATGTATATATTCAGGCACATTAACCACATAGTCCATAGGTGGGGATGGCCGACTCGAGATAGTTCTCGAACAGAAAATATAATAAATAAATAAATAAATCACACACAGCTAATTTGCCCAGGAGAAGACCCAGAGACCAAAGCCCATTTTGGGGAGTCTAGGACAACTGGCCGTGGCTGTCTGGCCACAGACCAACTCGCCGCGGAAAATTGGCTGAAGACATAACATAACTTAACCTAATTTAATTTGCTGTGGCTAGTTTGATGCGGCAAGTTAGCTGCGGCGAGTTGGTCTGGCCGCAGCCATTTGTCCCATTCCCCATTTTGGGGTCCCCAGCAAAAGATGTTCAAGTCCCAGACCTACCGGAGAGGTTCTGGTTTCAGAAGTCATACATGCAGTGAAGCTCACCACCACACCCACATCACCCACACCCACACCCACACCCACACCCACATCACTTCCAAGTATGGCCCTTCATAATATACACCGGCTCAACAGGCAGGCCGGGTGCCTGACGGACTATTATCTAGTCCAACAGGTGCCCGGCCTTCACTCCTTACGACCGCATTTTCACTCATCTTTCACCATTATCCTCCATTAATTCTTATTGATAACCACTTACCAATGACTGTTCTTCAGTCATCTCTCTATCTTTCAATGCTTTTATTGCAACTTCTCTCCATTTCCTCCGATGTCTTCCTCTCAATTTATTTCCCCTTATGTCTGAAATGCAGCGTCCCGCACATTCAGGCTTGCAAGCGTGAATATAAGTAGTATGAGTGGCAGAGCAAATGAAGTTGTGAAAGTACTCGAACACAGAAGAATATTGCGTGTTCTAACTTCTATATATAATATACAGCCTAGGCCTAGGTCTAGGCTATAATCAGTCACTAATTCCATCAAAATGCCTCAAAGCATGTAGGCCTAGGCTAAATATTGCATGTTCTAACTTCTATGTATAGGCCTAGGCCTATAATCACACTCATTTTATTAGTGTCAAGTAGAAAGTGTTAATTTTGAAAGTATCATATAGGCCTAGACTAAATTTAGCCTACAATACAATTTTATTAAATTTTTATCTGAAGCTAGGCCTTTATTCTGAGCATTAAAATTAATAGGCCTAGGCTACTTTCTATTAAATTACTTCATCTATCTAAAGTAGACCTAGCCAGGCGTATATAGCCAATTGCCATTACCAAAGGGGGGACCGCGAATGAATCGCCTCCTTGCACCTCTATGATCCGGCGTACCTCCTCCTGAATGGTGCGGAATTGCGAATACTGATTATTACTGTAGCACTCTCCCCATAAACAAGGTGCCCCAACGTTTTACTGCCCATGTGGACAAACTAAGTGGCCTATGCTATATATATTAACCCTTTCACTGCGGGTGACGTTCTTGAATGTTTTGGCAATTTACAGCAATTTCCAGGCTTTAAAAGCCTGTAGCCTTGAGGTCCATGGAAGTTGGGCAACGTTATTTTTAAGTAAATATATATATTTATTGACATTAGAGATTGAATTTATTGATTTACCATTGATTCTGTAGTTTAAATTTAAAATTAATAAAAAACGGTTTGCGTTTGCATATTTGCATTTGAGGACTAGAAATTTCACAAGGTTTGCACATTTGTGTTTACTGAAGTTATGTTCTGGGTTTGCTGATTTGTGTTTGCTGACTTGACTTTTTGTTTGTGGTGCCCAGCTCTGGCACAAGAGCTATTCACATTGAAGTAGTTAGCAGTATGACCTGTGACAGCTTTATCCATGGGTTCCGGAGATTTTGTAGTAGGCAGGGATTTCCACAGATAATGTTAAGCGCCAATGCTGCTACATTTGTGGGAGCTTCCAGACACTTGGAAGACATCCAAAGCGATCCCAGTCTTCAGGCTCATCTTGCCGAAATCCGATGTAAATGGCGTTTTATCCCAGCACGCGCGCCTTGGTTCGGAGCTATTTGGGAGAGAGCCATAGGTACTGTGAAGGCTGGGCTTAAAAAAGTACTAGGTCGTGCTCTAGTCTCCTTTGAGGAACTAACTACAGTACTGTCCTATTGGAGCTGGAGGATACCGTGAATGATCGCCCTTTAACATATGTCTCGGGTGATCTGGAGGACCCTTGCCCTATTACTCCATCCATGCTGGTTAAAGGTCGTAGACTTCGTGACTTCCCAAAGGACCTAATTCAGCTAGAAGAGCTGCAGGATCCTAGTTACGATAGTAAAGCAGCGATACACAGCAGGTACAATTACATCAATAAGTTGATCCGGGACCTATGGAAGCGTTGGTCTAGTGAATACTTGGCATCACTACGAGAAGCCTATAAGAAAAAAAGAAGCTCATCAAGCAGTGTATGGCCAAAGATAAATGATATCATGCTTATACATGACGAGGGACCTCGTGTCCTTTGCAAACTTGGTAGGGTAGTTAGACTCTATCCCGGACGAGATGATCTGGTACGAGTGGTCCAGATTAGAACAAAAACTGGCCTGACCACTCGACCCATCGTCAAGTTGTATCCATTGGAACAGGAAATCGAAAGCATTTCGATCCCTCAACCGGCGGTGACTGGTGATTGTGTTAGCTCTCACGACTCCACCCCTATGTCACCAGCGGTAGCTGAACCATCTGCCAGTAACGATCCTGTTGGAAGATTACCTTTTCGCCAAGCCGCTGTTAGCTCTTCACAGCTTTGGAGATCTAACATCGCTGCGGGAATATTGTAGATAATGTATATAATGGTGGTGGGAATGTGTCGAGACTCGTAAGTAACTCGACAGTTTAGGTTAAGTTAACATACTGGAAGTTCAAATTCGGTGCCAGTATTAGGCTAAGTTATATATCTATATAAAAGATATATACTATTTAGTATTAAGTCTTTATGGGTTTATTATCCATTATTATATCGGGATGTTCGGGTGGATGGGACTCGTTAGCCTTGGTCGGCAACTCATCTAGGGGAGACAACCTTATACAAATCCGGGTGGATGGGACTCGTCAGCCTTGGTTGGCAACCTGTCTAGGGGAGTAAACCTGATACAAATCCGTACTGCTTACCTAAGGGTAAGGCAGGTTAGTGGATGGATTAGCCGAACACCACTGTAGAAAAATAGTGCTAACAAGATACACAGAGGGCCTCTGAGTCGGACGGATCCTAAATTGAGTGGTCAATCCTGTAAGTCCTTCACTAAACTGGCTCGGGTTGTCCCTCTCACAGGGAATAGGTCCGCTTGGGGGCATTCTGTGTATGGCCACCCTCGTAAGGGGAGTAAGGCGTCCGGCAATAGATAGATAGATAGATATCTGGTTGTCATTATAATAAATCCGGTATATCTTGTAGTTAGTTAAATGACGCATAGGTAGATAAGATAACTGCGCATGCGTCATATTCGGAAATCTGAGGGTCCCTCGCTCCAAGACAAACTAGAATCGCTTTCGCTACGACCTCATCAAGATCTTCTAGCCGCTCCAATACAACCACCTGTTTCCTGCTAAGTCATCATAATTCTTATATTTTAGTGGCCACTATATCTTCTATCTATTCCTACCACTATCATTGAGCTATCTATCCCTATCAACAAATAAAAGCAAGTTAACTCCTGTGAGTTTATAGGTAAATTCCGCTTTGTTTACTATCAAATTCTCACAAGGGGAGGAGGAGAACCCAAACAAAGGGTATCCGAGAGCCCTGATCCGATGCTTCACATGTAGACAGACCGGACACCTAGCTAGGAACTGTTCCAACCGTCCACAAGCCCCAACCCCTAGATTTGACCCCAGACCCGCACTTCCAAACGATCGACCTCTACCAAGGGGAACCGATCCAAACCGGGGAGGAATGCTTCCGGTAGAATACAGGGAGACAAAAAGCCAGCCAAAAGTCACGATGCCGGAAGAGAGAGAACATTTTCTGTTAAACCTCACATAGAATGGCGGTATAGTGAGGTCAACATCTTAGAGAGACAAACGCCTTGTGAAACTATAGTCATAAATGGGAAAGCCGCCAACATGCTAATTTATACGGGGGCAAACAAGTTGTCTTTTAGATAATTTTGTAAAAACAAATCAGAAAGAAATGGGCCCCTTCAATCAAACCAGTATTCAGTTGTCAGGAGCCGGGGGTCAACCACTGACGATCCTAGGGAGAACTAATACGGTGGTAGTACAATGGAAAGGAATTAAATTCACCACCGATTTCTGTGTTTTATCGGGAAAATCGAATAGTGGAGTCGATGGGTATCTGGGGATAGATCTCATGAGTCAGTTGGGGGTAACTATCCAGTGTGGGCCGAAAGACACAACGACCACCCTCCGACCTCAAATAGTAGCTACCACAGGAAAACTGTCTATCCCCCCTAGATCTTGGAAAATTATAGAGATTCCTCCAACCCCAGGCATGACTGCCGGGATTTTTTAACCTGATGCACATAATAAGGTGAGAATTTCTCCTACCTTTATTACTACCGACCAGAGGAAACTAGTTCTAGCCAACTTTGGCGATGACACGATTAATTATAAAAAAGGAAAACTGTTAGGACAAGTCACACCCGCTCAACCCACCACTGTTGGAACTAATGGACCTGTGAACTTACCTGAAATTCCGAAACAATTAACGTCAAATCAAGCCAATACCTTACATGAATTGCTCTGGATGTACCGAGATGTGTTTGCTCAAAACGAAGGGGACCACGGATCGGCCCGAACCCGATACACCCACGAGATACACACTCAAGGGCCTCCTATTAGGCAACCCTATAGACGACAAAATCCCATTATGAGACAAAAAGAAAAGGTACAAGTCGAGGAAATGATTAAGCAGGGGAATCCTACAGTCCGTGGTCATCTCCAGTAGTCCTAGTAAAAAAAAAGATGGGTCTACTCGGTTCTGTGTAGATTAATTATCGAAAATTAAACTATGTCACCATCAAAGACGCGCAGCCCCTACCTCGTATTGATGACTTGTTAGAATCACTCAATGGGTCAACCTGGTTCTCTACCCTAGACCTACTGAGTGGATACTGGCAAGTACCAGTTAGGTCAGGGGACCACGAGAAAACTGCATTTGCCACGAGCAAAGGCAAACTCTACCAGTTTACCGTCTTGCCTTTCGGAGTTTGCAATGGACCCACCAGTTTCACTAGAGTCATGGACGAAGTATTGAGGGGATTAACCTGGAAAACTTGTTTAGCTTACTTGGATGATATTATAATCTTTTCCTCTAGTTGGGAGGAACATATTCACCGAAGTGTTAGAAAGAATCAGGGGGGCAGGACTTAAACTGAAGCTTTCAAAATGCCAATTAGGGGCCCATGAGGTGGCACATCTAGGGCACGTGGTTTCCAGTAAAGGTATCCAACCGGACCCACATAAAGTGAGATCTATTGCCGAAATCTAACCCCCGTCCTCTGTCAAAGAGATCCGAGCGTTTCTGGGAATGGCATCCTATTATCCAAGGTTCATACCCAACTTTTCAAAAATTGCTCGCCCCATGACTCAGAGACTGGAAAAAAGGAGGAGGTTCGACTGGGTTCAGAATTGTCAGATAGCTTTTGATCACCTGAAACAAAAATTAACTTCTAACCCCATAGTTTGTCACCCGGACTTTACCAAGCCGTTTCAGCTATACACTGATGTTCTGATGAAGGGCTCGGAGCCGTATTGGCCCAGAAAGTGGACGGAAAGGAAAGCATAGTAGCCTGTGCTAGCCGGACGCTGAATAAGGGCGAAAAGAATTACAGCGTTACAAAAAAGGAATGTCTGGCTCTAGTGTGGGCTGTACAATATTTCCGTCCATATCTAGCCAGGGTCCATTTTGAAGTTATCACGGACCACCATAGCTTGCAATAGCTCAGGAAAATGAAAACGGAAGACGGACTATTTGTCAGGTGGAAGGGGATTTTGGAAGAATACTCTTTTGAAGTTAGACATAGACCAGGTAAACTACACACTAATGCCGATGACCTGTCTCGACTACCGGTAGCACCCGTCCAACACACTGAACCTAACAGGGAAGAGCATGACCCTAGGTATGGAGACAAAGTAAAATTCTCGGAGGGAGCCTGGAGGGTTTCTAAAGATCGGGTCGTACTTGATTATTCGGAGGCTAGATACATGATCCAAATCCTTCACGGACAAGAAGGAAGGGGGGCTCATTTGGGACAGTCTCGAGTTCTAAAGCAATTTAATGAAAGGTACTGGACCAAGAGGGCCGACCAGATTGTTAAAGAAGTTGTTAAAAATTGTTTGGGATGTCAAAGGGGCAAAGATGGACGGGGATCTAGACAGTTGCCCGGACATATTACGGCCGGTAAACCATGGGACAAATTATCGGTGGACATTATGGGACCTCTGTCCCGACAGACGAACAAAAGGTACATCTTAACCTGCAGTGGCGTATATAGGGGGGGGGCGCCCCACTCGGCCCCCCCTTTTGTCCCAGTAGGCCTATATTATTCGTCAGGTTGGACGGTTGGTCAACTTGGTCGTGTACAGAACGTGTGAGTTCTGACTGGGAGTGCTGTGTGGCGCGCCCTGCAGTCTGTCACGTCTGTGGATCTGATGTGAGGGGAACAGACTACCGTCAGACGGATAGAAATTAGTGGTGTAATGGTGTTCAGCTCTGTGGCTTGTGTTGTGTAGTTCAAATGTTGTGAGTTTCGTTATTCAGGAATGTGTCATGGCTCGGGCTTTGCCAAGCTAAATATTATATTTATATGCATATGGCTAGCAAAGACCGTAATAGAAAAAACAAAATTATTAATAGACAAAACATTATAGGCTAGAAGTGTGACCCGATAGAATATGTGTGACCATTTAATATCAAATTAGTGCAATATATCCCTGCTGAGGCCTCAAAAAGACCCCAAAAATGCTTGATTTTCAAAAAAATCCTGGAGGGGCTTACAGCGCACCCCCCCAGAACCCCCAGCTGTAGAGGCTCGCTTCGCTCGCCCACCCATTATATAAAATTTAAAATAATGGATTCACCCCTATGCCCCCCCCCCCCTTCCCAAGGACCTATATACGCCACTGTTAACCTGTGTCGATGTCTTTTCCAAATACACGGTTGCTTGTGCTATTCCGGACAAGAAAGTCGAAACTGTGGCTAAGGTTATTTTAGAAAAGGTAATTTTTGTATATGGCACCTCTGGAGGTATTCTGAGTGACAGGAGAAAATGTTTTAATAATGAAATCTGGCAACATTGGGAGAAATCTCCCCGTATTACCCCTGTGGTAAACTATCAATGGAAGTTAAATATTACTAAGCTATAATGAATATAATAAAATCAATCTAAATTAAAACTACTCCATATCTAAATTGAATTCAATCTGAAACAAGCTAATCCAAAGGTCTCACATAATAATTTATATATAGGGTAAGGTTAAAAGGGTTAATATTAGCCAGGAATTAACTCACCAATATTTCCACGTGGCAATGAGGCAAGGGAGAACGTTTTACCCAATATGGCGGACAATGGGGAGGCAAGACACCGGTCCCAAGACTCGAGTCAAGTGAAAGAAAGAATAAATGATTACATGGGAATGGACATGAATACTATGCTTATCTGTCAGTCAGTCATGGCGTCGATGAGAGCGTCATGATGGTGTAGCTGTTTGTATTGCTGTCAGTGTATTGTGATTAGAGGCACAATAGCGCGATCAACTGAAGGCGGAAATTAGATGTTAACTGGTTGGTTTTCGTGAAGGGTCTGGGCTGGCTTCCTCAGAGGCACACCTTGCTGCCTTGGCAAACGCCAGGAGCCTAAATTATCGTACCGCATCTAGGTTGCTCTATACGATAAATTATATTAATATATATGATAAATTCATATATACAACATAAGACCATGTCAATATTGCTTAATAGCATATTAGGCCTTTACAATCTTAACTTACTTACAATCATATAATATACGATCAACTCGTCCTACGCCGTGCAGTGGGAACGACCGTGACGTCACAGAGACATACGGGATCACAAAAGAGTCATAGCATATCGTATTTATACGATAACCCTCAAGGGAATGCTGTATGTGAAAAGAACCATAGGGTGTTAGCCAATTGTATCCAGGTTAGTCTGAGCTCACAAGGGGAGAAAATCGTCCGAGGTTGGCCTGAACTTCTGCCAGAAATTGTCGGGGGGGGGTGTAAATACCACGGTTTATAGGACTACTGGATCCCTATGAGATTATCTTTGGAATCACGCAGAAATTGCCTCAAGAACGATTATTGCCCTACCCCAGTCCTTCCGCCAAATTTTCCCAACCAGGACAATATTTGAAGGAACAAGGGGAGCGACAACAGCAAGTTCATGATCATATTGCCCAGCAACAGCCTAAGAAAGTTTCTCTAAATAATCCTTATTACCGGGGGGAATATATTCTGGTGAAGAGACATGATCCCACCCGAGCTGGTAAACTGGAAGAGAAATACGAGGGTCCCTTCAGGGTTGTAGAGATAAACGGGCCCTATCAAGTGTTGTACTTGCATCATGGGGATATTGTGTCAGCTACCCATATTCGTCATACTAAACGATATGAAGGTATTTTACCACCTGATATGGGTGAGTGGAGTAGCGAGGAAGGGAGCGAAGAGGAGATAGAATTCGGGGTTGATGACCCTAGTACTTCCTCAGCTCGACCAAATGTTGGGGATCCTAATCTGAACAGGAACTATTCGAAGGACTCTCCGCTCTGGTGGTCACATAGTCGCAAAATTAATGAGAGTCTCCCTGAGTTTGGGCCAGAGGGAAATGTAGGAGACGAAGAGACCGCACCCAGTGAAGAAAATGATTACTATGAGCTTACCGAGGATGAAAAGTCTACGGTCCCCGACAGCGAAGTTTCAGATCCCCCTACAGATTTAAAAAAGACTTTAACTGTTTGCGACATATATGATGCGATCGCGTCATATGGAACTTATAACCAAAAACTCATATGACGCGATCGCGTCATATGGACTTATCTCCATGCCTCTCCAATAAGTTTATGATGCGATTTTGCGTCCGTAAGTAAGTCCGATAAGTTAGCTTACGATAAAACCGTTGGTGGCAACCTCAGCCTCCTCCGATAATTCTAACGGCCGCAGTGTTGTTGTGAGTGTAGTGCGAGGCAGTGGCAATGATCCCGGGGGCTCCCGCCTCCTCGGACTTATTGGAACATAATATGTCTGAAGGAGTTAAGTAGTGAGGAAGAGTGTTTTCGAGACGGGGTAGAGACGAGAGACGTATTTCTTGAAGGCAAACGTATAAATGGCTCTCCCTCAGCTAAAGTAAATGAATCTAAAGAAAATCCCTTGCCTAATGTTCCGGATAAAACCCCAGCTAGAGCGTCTAAATTCACAGGCCCCGCCGAAACCCTTACTCGTAGTGGTAGGAATAGCCGTCCACCAATCAGGTACCCGGACGAGGCTATAAATAGGATCCCCTGGGCACGTGCCTGCCAGTTGCAAGGCACCATGCTTTTCCCCTCTGACCCTAAGTACCGACTCAGTCGACTAGTAGCAATGGTCGATGGAAAAGGACAAAGAATAAACACTACTAGGGCCTTCAAACAGCTTCTCAGTGATCCCGGGCAAGTTATAGTAGCCAAAGCTGCCGTGGGGAATCAAAATCCTGCACTCCAGCTACACAGATGCCTTGTGAGCGCAGTGGACTGGTGGAGTGGCAGCCGGAAATAGTAAGGGTGCGAAAGGTAAGAATGGGCGATTGTTAGCCGAGAAGCAAGAGATAGTCGAGAGATGGACGGAGTACCTCAACGAATTGTTAAACGTAAGGAATGAAACACCAGAAACATAGTTGGATGTGGTCTATCTATCTATCTATCTATTGCCTGACGCCGTGATCCCCGAAGGGGTGGCCACGAACGAACCGCCCCCATGCACCTCTGTCCCCAGTCAGTCAACGCCCCTCCCCCCCACCAGCACCGCCTTCGTTCATGTACTTCCTCACTCCATCCTTCCACCTCGGTCTACCTCTCCCTCTCTGTCCCTCCACCTCGCTCTCGTACACCCTCTTAGTCATTCTCTCGCTTTCCATACGTTCTATATGGCCAAACCATCTCAAGTTGTTCCTTTTCACACTTTCCAGCACATCTACCTCCACACCACACCTCCTTCTTACTTCCTCATTAGTCTGTCTATCCCTCCATGTAACTCCGCACGCACTCCTTAAGTAATTAATTTCCACTGCTCTCACTCTTGGTCTGAGTCTCAACCAACGTCCATGCTTCGCTTCCGTAAGTCAGTGTCACGATTACCACACTGTCATGCAAGGACTTCTTCACTTCCATACTAACCACCCCATTTCTTGTTACTACTTTTAGCGTTCCTACAACCCTCTTCCCCTGTTGTACCCTCTCCCGCACTTCTTCATCCATAGTCCCATCTTTACTCAACACACTGCCCAGATACTTAAAAGAGTTGACGATCTCCATAGCCTGACCGTTCAGCTTCACCTAACACTCTGTGACTTCACCCCTTTCGAAGACCATAACCTTGCTCTTCCCCGCATTTACCTTCAAATTCCGTTTTTCGCACACTGTTCCAAACTCATTTACCAGACCCTGCAACTCCCATTCATTATCACTCATCAGAACTGTATCATCTGCAAACAGCAGTATAGGTAGCTTCCACTCAATTCCCTCCCTTTTCAGCGATACACCAACATCCACTGCTCTTGATAGTATTTCTTTCATGACTCCATCCATATATACATTAAACAACCACGGGGACATCACACACCCCTGTTTCAAACCAACATTCAGGTCAAAGAACTCGCTCTGCTCCACACATACTGCCGCCTTTGCACCCTCATACATGCTCTTCACTGCTTTCAGCAACTTGCCCTCTACTCCGTATATTCTAAGTACTTTCCACAAACCTTCTCTATCCACTCTGTCATAGGCCTTCTCCAAGTCCATAAAGGCAACATACACCTTTTGTTTCTTCTCCAGATATTTCTCCACAACACAATTCAGAGTAAAAATCTGATCTACACATCCTCTTCCCTTCCTAAAAACCTCCCTGCTCGTCGCCTATCCATTTCTCCGTTCTCACTCTCACTCTCTCAATCACTACCCTACTGTATACCTTCCCTACTACGCTTAGAAGACATATTCCTCGGTGGTTACCACACACTCCTCTTTCCCCTTTGCCCTTATATGTGGTATGGGAGAGCGAAAAGAAGAGTAGTGGAGGAGGAGGTGGTGATCAGGAGGTCAGAGGTGTGTGAAGCCATGAAAAGAGTGAAGATGGGAAAAGCATCAGGAATAGATGGAGTGTATGTGGAAATGCTGTGGTATGGTGGTGAGATAGTCATCGAATGGGTATGGAAAATGTGTAAACTAGCATGGGAGAAGGGAAGTGTGCCTGATGACTGGAAGACAGGCATAATAGGCCCCCTGTATAAAGGTAAAGGGGAAATTGGATTGTGTGGTAACCACCGGGGAATAGGTCTCCTAAACGTAGTAGGGAAGGTGTACAGTAGGGTAGTGATCGAGAGAGTGAGAGCGAGAACGGAGAAATGGATAGTTGATGAGTAGGGCAGGTTTAGGAAGGGAAGAGGATGTGTAGATCAGATGTTTGCCCTGAAAGGTGTTGTGGAGAAATATCTGGAAAAGGGACAAAAGTTGTATGCTGCCTGTATGGACTTGGAGAAGGCCTTTGACAGAGTTGATAGCGAAGGTATGTGGAAAGTAGTCAGAGCATACGGAGTTGACAGCAAGTTGCTGAAAGCAGTGAAGAACATGTTTGAGGGTGCAAAGGCACCCTCTGCAGAATGCAGAATGTCTGCAGAATGAACAGAGCAAGTTCTTTGATCTGAATGTTGGGTTAAAGCAAGGGTGTCCCCAAGGTTGTTTAATATGTATATGGATGAAGTCATGAAAGAAATACAAGGAAGAGCAGTGTATGTTGGTGTACCACTGATAAGGGATGGAAACGAGTGAAAGGTTCCTGTACTGCTGTTTGCTGATGATACAATTTTGATGAGCGATAGTGAATGGGAGTTGCAGGGCCTAGTAAATATGTTTGAAACAGTGTGTGAAAAGTGTTATCTGACGCTAAATGCGGAGACGTGTGGTCTTTGAAAGAGGTGCAGCAACAGAGTGTGAGGTGAGGTTGAACGCTCAGGCTTTGTAGAATGTCAGCTCATATAAGTATTTGGGCAGTGTGTTTAGTAAAAATTGGAGAATGGATGAAGAAGTGCGGGACAGGGTTGTAGGAATGCTAAGAGCAGTAACAAGAAATAAGGTGGTCAATATGGAAGTAAAGAAGTCCTAGCATGACAGTGTGGTAATCCCGACATTGACTTACGGGAAACCTCGATGTTGGTGAAGAGACTCAAATCAAGAGTGAGAGTGGTGGAAATGAGATACTTGAGAAGTGTGCGCAGAATTACATGGAGGAATAGACAGACGTATGAGGAAATACGAGAGAGATCTGGTGTGGATGTACTGTAGATGTGCTGGAAAGTGAGAAAAGGAACACCTTGAGAAGGTGCGGCCATGTGCAACGTATGGGAAGCGAGAAAATGACTAACAGAGTGTGCGAGAGTGAGGAGGTATATGCATGAAAGCGGTGCTGGATGGGAGGAAGGACGTTGACTGATTGGGAACAGAGGTGCATGGGTGCATTTCGTTTGTGGCCACCCCTTTGGGGATCACGGCATCCGGCAATAGATAGATATATAAATAGACCTTGACCTTTGACCTTCAGTATTAGAATATATATATAATGTATATATATATTTATATATATATATATATATATATATATTTGAAACGCTGCGCAATAGAGAACGGGTAAATATTCACTGATCTTTGTTAAGTTGTTCCCGAGGAACACACCTATAAGTGATATATCATATAGGTGTGTTCCTCGGGAACCGTAGTTTAAGTAGGAAAAGAATTACCAGCGAGGCATAAAACACTACGCTATCATCAGTGGTCTAAAAGTATAATTAAACACTTAAAATAAATTGCTTTGAAATTGCTAATATGTTTAAAACACAATCTTATACATAATATAAAGGGAAGTGGATATAATTATATTTAATTTGGAGTTTTGTAATACAAGTATGCATTAAATGACGAAAACAATACAAGCTTCACATTTTGATTAGATAACTACGCAAGAGGGAGGGGAGTAGCAGACAACATATTATTTAATTTGGGCTTATTTACGTTTATATGGAGGGATTATAGGTTTGATTCCCGAAGGGAAGTAGAGAAAACCTAATATTTAGTAGGGGCCCCGGAATCACTGACGATGTTGCTTATTAGTATAATAGTCAACACCCACGTCAGTCGTTTGAATCAACCGCCGCGAGGAAGAACAAGAGTCATCTTCATAAGTGCAACGCTACTTCTCTTATGGTGTCGTCACAGATCGGGTACCCACTATGAAAAAACTTCGTAAAAAATAAGAGAACACAAAAGGAAAAAGAATTTTCCACTTTAACACTGTTATTCACAAGCTTCCCACATTCGGTGGATTTTCTTGCGTTGTGGCTTCTTACCGCCTCTCGGCAAGCACAATAATTCCTCCTTCAATGAAATACCAAGATAAACTCCAAATATCAGCGAATGGGAAGGGGATGGCTGGGAGAGACGTCGTCGTCAATGATTCCGGGGCCCCTACTAAATAATAGGTTTTCTCTACTTCCCTTCGGGAATCAAACCTATAATTTAATAGTGGCCATTGACGATGTTGCCTGAATTCCAAGACTGGAGGGGGACATTCGCAAATATCAAAACTCTCAATAACCGCATGGTTAAGCCTTATAACAGGAAAAAGAAATAGTAATTGTTTTGTTGTGCATACAACTGTATAAATAGGAAAGAGTGTGAGCAGTGCGTTGCTTCAAAGAAGCCTGCTTTGGAGCAGGCTTCTTTGAAGCAACGCACTGCTCACACTCTCACACTCACACTCACAACAGAATCCTCTTCCATGAGGTATTTGTTGTAGCGTGTGACACAGAGAGTTAAATGCAAAAAAAAACTTGTCACCTCGACCTGTAACCTGTGCTGAGCTCAGCTTGGTCCTTAGGTCCATTTATTGAGTCACTTCGACCAATACTAAACTTAGTGAATATAGTGCAAACTAGGCTGGAACATGTGTTGAGTCATTTCGACCAATACCAATCTTGCGTAATCTAGTGCAACTAGCATAGAACATGCAATTTGCATATATAGCCATACTGAACATCTCGAGTCACCTCGACCAAATACCAACTTTTCGTAAACTAGTGCCACTAGCAAAGAAAACTGAACGTACATATACAGTATAATGAACAGTAGTGTAACACAATCTTTTATTATTCGTAAACTACATGAGCTTTAACCCGGGAACTACGGGAAGACTCTTAAGAGTTCCCCCGGCGGACTGCGGGAAGGCTCTTAAGAGTCAGGGAAAAAAAAATCGATTTTAAACACCGGAAAAAAAAATATATTTTTATTTGTTTATTTGTTTATTTTTGTTTTGCCCCTGGGCCATGCAAAATATCACTTCTCTACCTCCCCTCCTTCCCCACTTTCCTCCCCTCCTTCAGTTATCACCTATTTTCCCTGTTATTCCCTTATTCTGAGGTATATTTTCGTGCTAACATTAGCGAGTTGCAAGCAGGGCATTGTCATCACTGTTAGCAAGCGAGTGCAAGAGAGAGAGAGAGAATATCGATCGACAGTGTCTCTCCAGCCTTGGGGAAAAGTGGCGGGAAAGGAGGTTGCCTCATCCATTCATTATGCAACTCCCGGCCTGTATCACCGATTTTGACCATCCAAACACTGTTTTCACTTGTTTTATTGTTGTAACAGGTTAATACCTTTATAATCAACCTATAATAGGCGCATATGGATAAGTATTAATGCTATTTATGGTAAAATGAATATTTTAGTGATGGAAACAGCTCAAATACATGCGCACTGGAAGAGGTGTCTAATTACCCCCATGCATACTTCAGAGGTTAATTAAGCTTTGCAAACTTAAAATTAATACATCAGATTTAATAATTAAACAAATTTTCCCGAGCTTCTTAGCTCATGCATATCTATTTGGGCTTGGCCAGGCATCAATAACGCCTAGCTTGCCCTGCATTAACTTGTAATCCTGTGGAAGGGGGTTCATCTCTTATACTGGGATCCGCATACCCGCCCCCCTTTTTCTTAAGCCCTTATTGGGCGTCCACATCACAGTACTAAAGGCTGGAATTACAAGGAAAACAACAGAAGGAGTGTGCCTTTGTGCAGACGATAAGAAAAAAGGGCGGGACCGAGTTTGTAACCAAAAAAGGGAAAAAACACATGCAAAGAAAAAAGTCTGCACCGGAGGGCGCCTCCTGTGACTACCACGTCCTCTGCCCACTTGGTGTGGAGCGAGGACACGTAGGAACCTGGAAAAAACTTAGAGAGCTAGAAAAACAACTGGCTATATTAGTTAGCCCGCCTGGGGATGTCAAAACAATTTCTAGTCTAAGAGGATCGAACAAGATACCTGTGGGACATGAGCTGTAGGACCTGAATGGCCCCGACCCCGGCTTCCCCCGGCGGTAAATGTACCTCAGTCTGAACTTTTTTGCCTCATACCACTAAAAAATAGTTCACGATTACTTAGGGGTCAGAGAAAACTCCGGTTCAGCACGGCTGGCCATATATTAAGGAGGGACAGGCTTCTAGTCTAAGCCGGAGGGAAAACAAAGAGCCTGGGATTGAAGGGGAAAACTGTCACTTTTGAAGAGTGATTGTTTGCGGCAATTACAGAAAATTTAAGAGAGCTGATATGTTTGGAAGGCTAAGGATGAGACTGACATAGAGAGATCTCTGGTGCGTAAGGACTGCTAACAGCGTTAAGTTATCGCTAGGCCTTACTGAAAGTATAAGACTAAGTAACGAAAAGCGCACGCTTTTGCCAGATCAATATAAGCCGCTCTACTGGCCGTGTGTAAGGAGAACGGGGCTGTAATTTCATATGGAACAAAATAAGGGCGAGAGAGCCCATCACGGTTTTCATCTATCACATGTAAGAAGAAAAGTAAATAACTGATTCGGCCTTAAGAGGTTATCGTAAAGTGGAGTAAATAACTGATTCTGGCTATCGTAAAAGAGGGGACCTGCCGCTAAGCTGTCCCTGACCCCGGTAAAACATCTCAGTACATGCGCACAGCTCGAATAAGCATATGGAAAGAGGAAGAAGTCCTCTCTAATAGTGGAGATGGGAATAACATCCCGCCGGGACGAACTTCCAGCCCCCCGCGGCGGGACTCTTCCCAAAAAGGGAGAACCCCAACAAGGCTTGCTGAGGGCTTAAAATATGTGTATTCATGAAGTGAGCATAACGAGAGTGAATACTGATTCGCGTTGTACCGCACGTAACGTAAACAGAGGGGCATCCTGGGGAATTGACAAGTGTAACTGTAATAGAGACCCTGAGGATACCGTCCTCCAACCCATCTAGATGTACTGACTAGTAGGACATCATCCTAAAGACATCCTGGTAGCCGCTTGCCGGCGGACGGTTGTCTGGCTTATACCCCAAGTTACTGTGAGAGAGGCGGCCCTTCCTGGTGTAGGCCTGCTGCAGAGTTAACGGCGTACGCACACCAGGCCTGGGCCGGGGATCGTGTGTGTCCCTCTGTGTAATTACTATGTATCACATCCCTTATGCAGAGGGTTGTATCATTCTGTTATGCAATGCTGGGTGAGGCAAAGTCGAGTGACTTCCTTTCTGACGAGCACATTGCGGTGACTGGCGCAGTCCGGTCGCGCAGAAGAGATAAGGTGGCGCAGACACCCTTAGGAATTAACACCTCGTCGAACCTCGGAACCCCATTGCACTAGCACTGCCGATGGAGAGAGGGGGACGGAGGGAGGACACACGACCCATTACTTAAAGCATGTTATTTTAATGTACTAGATAGTGGGAGGGGAAACCGTCCGTTGGCCGCTTGGAGCCTTCGGGGAGACCTGATGGGGGTTCCCTACATTCGATATCCTCCTAACCTTCACATCTCCCTGTCTAGCTAATCATGAGCTTCGCGGTGGAGACCAGAGAGAACCAAATCCTATAATAAGCATTCATAGGTCTCCTGAGCCATACCAAGTCTGAGGAGCTGTCGTGACCTGACTGCCTCAAATAAGGCTGTCTGGATTTCTGTGAAAGTTGTCGCCAGGGAAGGGAGGAGATATTATTGAGAAGCCTTTGCTAATTCCTCCTTCCGCCGTTGGGGCGTAACCCTAGTAAACAGGAAGCTAAAAACTTCCTGTGGGCCTTATCTCTGACGAGAAAATTACCTTTGGAGTTCAAGAGGTTCAGAAGCAAAGAGGGGCAAAGGAAAAACCTCTGCAGTTAATTGAGGGGCGATGAAAAAATCAAAATAGGGAGGGGGACCCCTCCCGGTTGTTGTATTAGCCAGTCAAACTCAGTAATGGAGGGGAAACTGGGGACAGAGGGTTAGATGGGTTATCACAAATTGTGGGTGTTCCTGATCCCACGTTACCCATGGTTCATCGCTCATCCCACCCAGAATTGGGTGAGGTGGGAAAGTGACCATAGGTAAGTACTTGACCGCTTATCCGGCGGGTATTCCGGGTAAGTGTTGTCCCGCCGCAATACCGTTTCCTGATCCTGACAACTAGCGTTCAAGCGAAAATATTTCTATTTCCCGGCATAGGGACATGGCATATGTTATGTCGAGAATTTTTTGGGAGATATTTTAAGGCTTAGGAAACAACATTGGATAAAAACTGAGATGATCGATTGTACTACTATCGAGTCGATCTGAGAAACAACCCCTGGGACTGATGCTACCAAGATCGCCCATCCGTTCGTGGTATGTTGACCAGGAGACAGTGAACTCCGGTGGGATAAGTCCCTAGAGTTTATAGTGAGAGCAATTGTGCCTCTCACACCCCCTACTTTAGTGAAATAGATGAGGATCCATCCTCGATTTCAACATTCAAGTGGGATTGAAAGCTACAGGTCATTGAGTAATGAACTTAGGCCTCTGAATTAACATCCACTTTGGCCTTACTAAGTCCGTAATGAGTTATTCGGAAGTATGCCTAACACGGGGCGAAGCGCCGGGAGGGCTGGTATGATTAAACAAAACGAGACTTTAATCCATGGAATCAGTGAGAAGAGGTCTACTAGGTATACCGTGTACACCATTGCCAACTCAAATCAGAAGGGTTAGACTAACCCTAGATCGCCAACCCGCCTCGACGGGACGCAGGGATCAGCCACTTATACATAGAGTTTTGTGGTGAACCTGAACCGTTCCCACTAGGCAATTGCCGTGCAATTGCAAGTACCTATAATAGGGCAAAAAAAAATCTAGATACCCAGCAAGCTGATGTCTATAGATAAGCTTGTAAAACGGTCCATTCACCGGCAGTATAAAATAACACATCGTACTTGTAAGAGTTATGTTGTTAAATTAACGCTGAATGTATCCAAACTCTTTATCCGTAAGAACTCTTATCCTATTATATATTCGTGAACAAAAGAAGGTAAAAAATGTTTTGCATCTGTTTTCTTCATTTTAGGATGAGAGTCGTCTCGCCGGCCGAGGTTCAACGTAAACAAACGAGCCGTCCCGCCGGCCTAAGTGCTTGACAATTATGAGCCGTATGACTGGCTTAAGTAATCGCAGGAACCATTAACCGAGATACTGACCGGCTTTTCTTAACTTAGATTTTTTAAAGAAAGAAAATTTTACTTACCCTAGCCGGAGACCTAGGTTCCATTACTCGGGAGTGTCCATCGAGAACATTGTCCGGCGAAGCCTGGAGGGTTCTTGTATCGGGGGGGAGGGGTGCATGGAGGCTGAGTCATAACCAATGGCTAATTGCTCAGCTAAGTGGTGAGTATTGATTGCCGAGATGCAACGTTATCCCTGATTCTGGGGAATTGTTTGTTTTGAAAGTTAGCAACTGTAAACAATTCCCATACTGTAGTCATTTAGGTATCTATCGATCCTGGCCGCCAGGCCCAATTGATCTATACAAAAAAATCACCCAATCTGCACCAGGATCTATGCCCACCGGGCATTGCTGGGAATTCCAGAGGCAAACTTAGATGCAGCCTGTCGTAATCTTAGAGTGCAAGTAATTAAAACTTTAAGATGCAAACAATGGGGGGTTCCGTGTGGGGGCAAAAGTAAATTTTTTGACTAAACCACTGACCCCCCCCCCCCCCCCAGCCTCCTTTTCTCCCTTCTCCACCGCGGGAACGGGATGGTCCCTTGCCGTGCTGATCTGGAAAGAATTTCCAGGAATCAATGCTCATAAAGATAACCTGAGAGGAGTTAATAACATGCTAGTGCAAGTCCGCCGGAAAGTTAGAAAAACAGTCACTATTAGTCTAACCTTCGACCGGACCTGATTCTGTCAAATAGTGGAATTATTTGGTGTAGAAAATGCCTACCTGTGACTAACGTCACTGGCCCAAAAACCGTGTAGATTATAGCATATAATCTGACCTTCTCAACTGGATCGCCGCAGGGCGATGAAGCCGTAGGTCCTGGGTATATAGACTCCCTCATCCTGGCGGACTCGCTGAGCGATTAGCGTTTTTATGTGACCCGAGGTTACCCGTGAAATGGGCTTGTGTCGTATGTCAGAGAGGGTAATTCTCTTTGCGCTCGGCAAACAATCAGGGCAAATTCCCTTGGCGGGCCGAGTACAAGAGCCCTTTAATAAGTAGCACTTCCCGTCGGGAGGCATGTAGGAAAGCCCACACGCCGGGACATTCGGAGGGTTTTTTAACTACTTGTAAAATAGAACCCGGCGGCCCTGCTAATAAAAAAAACGCCGGAAAAAACCATCCACAATTGTCCAGAGGCATCGACTTCACACAGATGCCAATCTATGACCTGAGTCATCGTTGTTTAGGCCAGTTGGTGGCGAGTATCTGCGTGCTTTTATAAAAAATTGCTAGCAGGCGCCGGTATGTGTACATCTAGCCGCCGTAAAAGACGGGGTAAACACAACAAAGGGCTGTTCACACAGAAGACGGAGAGCCATCCTATGACATGAGTCATTGTTTAGGCCAGTTGGCGGCGGGTATCTGCGTGCTATTTATGAAAAATTGCTAGCAGGCGCCGGTACGTTTACACCTAGCCGCCGTGAAAGACGGGGTAAACACAACAATGAGCCGGGCGGCACGCCGAAATCTTTATCTTTGCCGGACATCCCTCCTTCTATATATAATTTCAAAATTATGTTTTTTGAATCTAACTTTACACAACTCTGCGTGTTCCTTTACTGCAGAATGAGGAGGCGACTGCAGCCTACGACCTGTTTTGCTCGACTGACCTAGGTGCTCGTCGGTTCTATTTTTGAAGGCACGAAAAATGCTCCCCAAATACCCAGCCTGGTAACTTGGGCATGTATAGTATATTTATAGATAACCGATGAGCACAGATCAGACGGCATGCGGTCTTTAACCCATTGGCTGCGGCTATGTTTGGGCTATTTAGGGCATATTCAGGCACTCCTGAATGATAAATCAAGCATCTGCATTAAATGAAGTGCATTCTGCCGAAAACTAGACGAAAATAGCTTCAAAACTACACCAGAACGGGCCCCGTACGTGGTCTGGTTCACCCGCAGTGGTGCCAGTGAAACGCGGAAAACCCGCTATTTGGTAGCACACGCTCGCTTGGCTACACTGCTGTGAGACACAGAGAGAGACCCGCGCGAGACACAGTGTACCTCAGTGAGCCGCTCGGTGCTCTAAGGGTCGGAGGTGGGCTCCTCACGCTCCCGCCCACTGACACTCGATTTTTACGTTTTTTACAGGCTTTTAAAGCCTGGAAATTGCTGTAACTTGCCAGGACGTTCCAGAACGTCACCCGCAACGAAAGGGTTAAAATGAAAGAATGAGCTAATTTTGAATGAATTTACATGTACAAATTGAAAGTTGATTTGAGAATAACATTTTAAGAAATGATCTTTTAGAGTTTTCTGAATATGCTTTGAAAATTGACCGAGATAAGGCAAGGTTAAATAGATTGTCTCCTTACTTACAGTGGGAACAAGTTGTTTTGGTTGATACTTATTTACAAGGAATTTATTTAAAAGTTTATCAAATATCTGACCAGTATATCCGTTACATTGAAAGAATTTCACAATTAAATAACATGTTGTCTGCTACTACCCTCTCTCTTGTGTAGTTATGTAATCAAAATATGAAGCTTGCATTTTTTTCGTCATTTAATTCATACTTGTATTACAAAACTCCAAATTAAATATAATTATATCCACTTCCCTTTATATTATGTATAAGATTGTGTTTTAAACATATTAGCAATTTCAAAGCAATTTATTTTAAGTGTTTAATTATACTTTTAGACCACTGATGATAGCGTAGTGTTTTACGCAGAAACGTTTGGATCCACTATAATGAAAATAAAGATGATGTTCGCTGCCTCGCTGGTAATTCTTTTCCTACTTATATACTGTATATATATATATATATACAGTATATATACAGTATATATACAGAATATATATATATATACTGTATATATAAATATAGCTATATGTTTTTTAAGTAAAACGCAATTAACAGACAGCTTATCGAAGTTTGAGTAGTTTTTTTATGATGAAGGTTGACTTTTGACCTCGACCTGTGACCATGACCGTTATATAGGATAGGATTACATTATATGTTTGCAGTGATGTTACCCTGGGAAATCAAATAAGCGTGCCAAATTGAATTAAAGATCATCAGTTAGTTTCAGAGGTATTAACCACTTCTGTAACGGTGATGTCTTTTTAACCCCTACTGTACCATAGGGTACTACCATAAATGTACCCCCCAGTCCCATGCAATGTGGCCAAAATGGCTTCAGAGACAAGATATAACAACCTCCCACCTCAAAAGATGGAGGCATACTGCCTTTCCTAGCTTGTGGGAGCTTGGATATAGGTTGAGAAGTGTTGCCAAGGTCTTAGAGCAGTGCTCAAATGTCGTGGTAGCAGGTACTGCCTGATACTGGCAGTAAAAATAACTGTATATTACTGACGGCTTGCAGCCGTCGCTTGGATTGGGGAGTGATTTATCTACTGCCGGCACTCTGCCGTCACTGGGATTGTACAGGTTAACTTTACTCTGGCTACTATTAGACGATATATTTCAGTTTAAAAAGGGCCTCCATCTATGAACAGGCTTCGAACTATATTACCTCACCCCTTTTAATACAACAGATCTTTCTTGAACTGCACAAAATCACATAAGAATAGCTAGAATATAATTATAAAGATGTCGCCGATACAGTAGCGGTTAAAGGCATAGTTGACCTTGACCTTTGACCTCATCTTGACCTTCTTGATGTCTGAAAATTTAACATTTTAATTTGCATTTAAAGCACAACTGTTTCAATGAGTATTGTGAAGCTTGCATGAATAGTAAAGAAATTAGCATACTGACCTTATATTTGACCTTGACCTGTGACTTTGACCTATCAAATGGAATAATGTTTATTCTTGTATGACATTGGCCTAGGTATTCCGAATAT
This sequence comes from Paralithodes platypus, assembly GCA_032716605.1. Taxonomy (NCBI): domain Eukaryota; kingdom Metazoa; phylum Arthropoda; class Malacostraca; order Decapoda; family Lithodidae; genus Paralithodes; species Paralithodes platypus. Next base: position 9,415,370 of record CM064492.1, on the reverse strand, counting down.
ACCTAGTGAGAATCTTATAGTTATCATTGTTACGATGATCCACCATCGTAAGTTTATTTAAGTTAATAAATGAATTTCCATAAATTACTATGTTGCCTTGGTCATATATTCACATGAATATATTATATCCTAATGCCTTGCAGTAATGTCAATAGGACATTAAGTAGTAATCGACATTATCAATCTAATATAGTATTTTGTTCATGTTGCCCAACAACATATTATTTTGTTCAATTACTGGATATTTATCTAAGTACTGTATGTACATGTACCCAACTGCACTATGATAGACTAATGATTACACAACTGGAAGGGGTAATTGATGGGGCGTTAACCTCAAGGGAAAGCCTCTCCAGGAATTACTCCTGAACCTGAATACATTCATATTATCACCAACTCACCAATTAGACTACAAATAAACCTAATTAATTCAATAAATTAAACTAATGAATTCATGTGGTACTCCAAGGATTCGAACCTAGGATACTCACACCGATATTATGGGCACTAACCATTATGCTATCAAGACAGTTAGTTTATGCAAAAGCTCACCATATATTACCTATTATCGAATACTGGATATTAGCCTAAGCATGTACATATAGTCAACTGCACTATGATAGCCGAATGATTACACAAATGGAAGGGGTAATTAATAGGGCCTTAACCTCAAGGGAAGGCCTCGCTAGGAATTACTCCTGAAACTGAATACATTTATATGATCACCGTCCCACCAATTCACTTACAAATAATCATAATGAATAAAATCAATGACACTAATGAACTGTGCTTCCGTACTAACTCCCTGCCTAGGCAAACTCTTTCGTCTCTGTCTATCCTCTAACGTCTTCCCTTCATGCTGGAAGTTTGCTCACATTCAACCTGTCCCAAAGAAGGGTGACCACTCTCAACCCTCCAACGATCGTCCAATTGCTCTTATCTCTTGTCTTTCTAAATTTGTTGAAACTATTCTTGCTTCCAAATTTCTTAAGCATTTCTCTTCTCATAATCTGCTCTCAGATCGCCAGTATGGCTTCCTTAAGGGTCGCTCTACTGGTGATCTTCTTTCATATCTTACTATCTCTTGGTCATCCTCCTTTCGGGACTTCGGTGAGACTTTTTCTATTGCACTAGACATATCGAAAGCCTTCGATAGAGTCTGGCATAAATCTTTAATTTCTAAACTACCCTCCTTCGGTTTCTATCCCTCCATCTGTGCCTTTGTCTCTAATTTCCTTTCCGGCCGTTCCATAGCCGCGGTTGTGGATGGCCATTGTTCACTTCCTCACCCTATGAACTCTGGTGTTCCTCAGGGCTCTGTCCTATCTCCTATTCTCTTTCTAATTTTTATAAATGATCTCTTTAACTGTACCTTAATTCCCATCCATTCATACGCAGACGACTCAACCTTACACTACTCCATTAGTTTTTCAGAACGCCCCAGCCAGCAATCCCTCAACGACAAACGTAATGAAGCCATAGAACTCTTAAATTCTGATCTAAATACTATTTCCAATTAGGGCAGAGAAAACCTTGTTAACTTTAATGCTTCCAAAACCCAATTTCTCCATCTATCTACCCGTCAGGATCTCCCAGCGGACTATCCCTTATTCTTCAACAATGCAAAAATCAACCCTTCATCTTCTCTCAATATTCTTGGTGTCTCTTTTTCTTCTGCTCTCATTTGGAGGGACCATATTACCAGTCTTGCTAAGGCAGCCTTCCAGAAGCTGGGTGTGCTCAACCGCCTTAGGGGGTTCTTTTCCCCTGCACAGCTTCTTGCTCTGTACAGGGGCATAGTGTGCCCTTGTATTGAGTATTGTTCACATGTGTGGGGAGGTTCCTCTCACACCGCTCTCCTAGACAAAGTTGAAAGGAAGGCCTTTCGTATCATTAACTCCCGTCCACTCACCAACTCTCTGCAATCTCTCTCTCTCCGCCGCAATGTTGCATCTCTCTCGCTATTCTATCGCTACTATAATAATCAGTGTTCCTCAGAGCTATCCCAGTGCATACCACCTCCTTTACGTAGGGCACGTAGTACCCGTCTTGCAACTCAATCCCACCCCTACTCTGTGCAACTCTCCAACCCAAGAGTGAAACGTTACTCTCAAACTTTCTTCTACTCAACAGCTGAGCTCTGGAACTCTCTCCCAGAATCAGTCTTTCCCTCTTCCTATGACTTAAATGGCTTCAAACTCAGTGTGTGCCTGGGCATTTTGGCTCGAACGTCCCTTGATTTTGGCCCTGTCACTCTTTCAACTATGGGGGAGGCACTCGCTATAGGCAGTTATGCCTTTTGCCTCCCTCAATCACATAGGAAAAAAAAAATAAAAAAAAACATGTGGTACTCCAATAACTCGAACCTAGGATTCTCACACCGAAATTCCGCGCACTAACCATTGCATTTACCATTATGGCAGATACATTTTAGCATTAATATGTACATTGCATGATAATAAAGGTAAGGAAGATGAACACAAATGCAAAATATAAACTAGATAATTCGGATTTAGAAAACTCCAATTGTGAGAAGTATGTGGGTGTGTTTGTTAGGAATGAAAACAATGTATAAGTGTTTGTAATAAGGCAAACAGTATTTATTGGTTTATCTCTAGGAGTGTGAGTAACAGTGAAACCTCATATGGAAAATGTTGTTCACTTATTATATAATTGATCTAGACACTCTAGAGGCAATGCAACATAGAAAGATACAAATTAATCAAACTAATGAAAATGTATAATATGAGGATTGGTTAAAAAAAATGTCAGCCAACATTAATTAGAAAGACGAGATGTAGAGGAAATAATTATGGTAGAGATGTTTAACCCGTCCAGTAGCGTAGGATACAGTAATAAATGTCCCCCCCAGTCCCAAGCAATGTGGCCAAAATGGCAGGAGAGACCACCTTTCCACCTCAAGATATGAGGCAAGACTGGCTCCCCCACACTTCAGTGGGTCATATATAAGCTGAGAAGTGTTGCCATATCGGGCCAGCAGTGCTCACATGGTCGTGGTACCAAGTAAAGGGTTGTACAGGCAGTTGTACAGGTTGTACAGGCAGTACATTACTGACGGTTATAGCCGGCGCTGGGACTGTGGAGTTAATTATCTACTGATGTCTATAACCGTCGCTGGGATTGGAGGGGTTAAGTGGATGAAGGGAATCAGCAAAGGGGACCTTAGTAAATTATTAAAGCTGACTGATTTTGTAATACGTCATAAAAATTGCTTCAAACTAGATCAATTCCGCTTTAAGAAGACGTAGGTAAGCATTGATTGGGATATAGGGTTGTGGATATGTAGATTACATTGCATAGTTTAACTTAAATCAGCAAAGAAAGGGTGGAAAATCTTTCCGTAATTTAAATTGTCATATGAATGACATTGGCTGGGTGTGAAAGTGATCTGCCTCGTGTGGGCTGTTAGGCCCTTTGCAAATTTGTTATTTTGTAATGTACAGTATATGTATGCACTACGCTGTGAGTACAATTGCCTGGGCCCAGTATCAACGGGTAAATCACATGGCAGATATGATCATAACTCGCAAAAATAAGCAGCTTTTACTCTAACAATTATCTCTCAAAAACAACTATTAATTTTATTATAATCTAGGCATACCAATGTGTTGGGGGTTAATTCATTCATGGTTTATAATAAACATTACATGTTAAGCTAGGTTGGCTGGGCAAGGTTTGGTTGCCGAATTTAGGTTTAGTTTGTTAGGGTAGATAATTTTTTTTTTTTTTTTTTTTTTTTTTTTTTTTTTTTTTTGGCGATAAAAATCAATGGTAAAATGAATTGCATTGCGTTGTTTGTCCTGGAAAATTTTAATTTATGAAATAACAATCATGTTTGTATTCTTTAACAATTTTCCCCCCTCGCGGCGCCGGACAAAACAACTTAAATATCCTTGCTCAGGCTATTTGGCCCTATATGAGTACCGCGTGCATGCGTAAAAACTTTTTTTTTCAAGATATTTCCCGCCCAAACGTCGAAGGGCGATACTTAGATCGACTAACCATCAGTGTGCCTCGTCGGACGGTAATGAGAGCGTGAGTGCTGTCGCTCTCTCGCCTCTCCTTTCCTGTACCAGCCTGTTCGGTCACCAAGTGGGGACCGTATTCCCAAATGTGTACTCCACTTTTCCCCATTGTATCAATTTAATTTTAGCCCCAGAATTCTGCCTTGTGGTCACCCAAGACCCTCATCCATCCCCTCCACGACACTGCAACCAAATTAATCCAGCTTATGTAATGTATGATATATGCCTCACTTTTGTTGGCCCTTTTTTTCCACTAATTATTTTTTGTTCACCCCTAGATTAAAGACTAATATTTGCAGTAGTTTAACACTTTAGCCGCGGCTCTCGACTTAAGTCGGGTAGGAGAACCATGGCCTAACCCGTGAGTCCCGACTTAAGTCGCAAAGGATGTTGAGCACATTATCGGCTCTGAGAGAGAGTCCATGCGGTGGGAGGACCGCAGGCGGGCTCTGACCGCTTGGCCTGGGCTTAGCGAGGTAACTGGTGTCCCTACTACATCCCTACATATGCCTTGATATCTCCTGAATTTACCGTATTCTAGGGTTTTTGCGCTCGTATGGCAAAATCGTTGCAAGCGAACCCGTGGTCGTACAAGGATGATTCAGGTGTCATTGGAAATCTCTATTATCGCCCTTTCACGGATACATAATTGTATTACGCTCTGGCTCTTGTTCATGCATGACAAAGAGCATGGAATGATGCTCGTTTAGGGTAAATGTGCCCGCCTGGCAGGTAGTATATGTTACAAATATCCCCGTCCGTAAGGGATTAATTTGCTCCTAATATAATATTAAGCATTGATTGTAGTTTCTATTCGTAACAAGACATTTATAATCCAACCAGTAGTTTTCGGGTGAGAGCCATTTAAAGTGACGGTAACCATATGGGTTCCACATTTCCAGTTCGCGACAGATCTGGAACATTACCTGAGCAGGGATTGTTACGTCCTGGGATATATAAACACTGGGCTCTTTCTATTGGACTAGGTATGCGGCAACAAGCAACAACGGAAAACGCTAGATCCCACCCTTATCTATAAACCCAGGCAACAAACCACCCTAAACCGTCAAGAGTCCTGCCTGGACAACAAGGTATCCTATGACTCGGTTACAGGGTGCACGCACTATAGACTGCTGATAGTCAAGCAGGCTATATAAAAGATCACACAATTAAGTCGACTTAAAGCTTCAAGGAAAAGATAGATAACGGAATTAAATTGCAGAAACAATTTAATAACAAACTAGAAGAAAGTACATTTAACGTTACGTTAATTAATACAACTAATCACCCCTGCGTGAAAGAAGGTGAAAGCAAACAGTCCTCAAAACATCATACAGGTAGACAAGATGCAGGTTTCTAAACTGCATGCGGCTACTGTAGGATCTGATGCTTAGCAAAGAAAGTAAGTTACGGATTTAGAGAACTCTTAACTCATAAGCAGGAATAAATACTAGTGATAGGCCATACAGTGTATAATGGCATAGGTATAATTAAATAAAGGCAGCAACTCGCAACATAACCACATACAGGTGTGCTTCTCACTCTTAGTCAGGCAAGCCTGCTCGGACAGAGTCTCTAAGCCACACCCTGACTCACTATGCTCACAAAAACGGTAAACTGTGGCACAATAACAAGCATACAGATATAATAAACCCCTAGCTGTTAATCTGTCAGGCGGCAGAGGTCTAGCCGGAAGGATATAGGCTTCGGATACCCGGGCTGAGCCACCTGCTCTAGCCTAGGGACGTTCCCAAGCCTGTGCGCCAAATTACTCTAATTGAAAGGGTGCTTTCTTGAGAGACTCAGATCCCAAGTATCTGACTCTCTCCTGGCGACCCTAAAACAAACGCAAGACATGCTAGCGCAGTGCTGAGTGGACTAGGCAAGGGCCCTCACACAACACAACACTAGACACACAGGCACACAGGCAAGAAAATGCCCCCAGACTCCCACGGGTATCCTAGTAAAGTCGTGCAGGTCCACAGGACTCGCACCAGCAGACTTTACTTAAAGGATCGCAAAACCCTCCGGTCTAGCCCCTGCTCACCTGCCAAAAGAACCCACTAGCAAGCATGAAACCACCAAATATGAGACAACAAAAAAGCTTCCCAGGTCTCATTAACAATTAAATCTCTGCATAAGGCCCAAAATCCTATCTAATTATCTGAGAGCTCGTCGTTAATACAATAATATATATAAGGTCTATCAAGGGGATGGGATAATTAAATAGATTGGTGAAGTAGTGGAAAGAAGGTATACAAAGTAAGAGAGAAAGTTTCTAAGTGGGGTTGATAGGGATAGATATCAAGGGGGTCCGAAGGGTACGATAGTGAGGTGAGCTCTGAGTTTTGAATCTGTCTGGACCCCACCCTAGGCATGCGAAATACATCCCATGCTTGGCAACACTCAACACCGTTGCCGGGTCAAAATCGTCTACCCCTTGCGTGAGTCGAAACTAAGCCTAACGTTGCGATCAATTGGCAACAATCAGGCTCGTCCCAAGCTAGTCTCTCCGCGCCCGCGCGAAGCAACGTCCCCCAGCCGGTCTCTCTCTCCCGCTCGTCTCCTCCCACTCTCACTAGACTTACATCTTATATATAATAATGAAACAATCAACTATCGAGAATAAAATATACTAAGATGCGTTGGTTAAGAATAAGGGCAGCTTCAAGCTGTGAAACAACTTAAGAATATCCCAGACATTAGTTACATTGTCGTAGGATATATACTAAGGAAAAGCCGGCCGGCCGGCTGCCGCCAGCCGGTTTCTAAACGGCTGGGCAGCCGACACTCGCGCATGCCCGCACGTGGCTACTATGCAGGAGCGTCACACCTCCCCCAAGATATAAGACACTTGACTAAGTTCTTCATATCTAACAGAAAGCTTCTCATAGTACCACACACTGTTGCGACACAAGGCACTATAATTATATAAAAAAGAAATAAAGACTGTTGCGCTCCACCGAGCAAGTTCAACTAACTTAGGGACAATAAGCGAAAACATTCAACTTAGATACTGCTACAACATCTTATACAAAATTCTACACGTTATAAAAATAAAGAGTTTTTATAAGGTTTATGCTTTTTTAATTTGTTTTTTTTCGGCTGAACTACAGTGACAGCCTATTTTACTCCACTCTCAACACACACTGACTGAACGGCGAGGGTTCTCCTGCAAACAAACCCTCCCGTGACAAACAATCAGCCAAAACATTATCAGTGCCCTTAGCATGCCACACATCCAACTTGTGTCCCGGCAGCAAAACAACACCTGGCACTGATAAACTGCCCAGTTCATCACAAGACTGGAATTTCTCTTCTCTCTTTCCGGCAACGGGGCCTGCCAATAACCTTTCACTAGTTCAACCTTCGTGATAGGCGATGCAGCCCCGAGGCGGTCTATGGTGTCGTCAACTCTCGATACGGTATAGGCGTCTGTCAGGGATAATGCACACAGACTCTCGCAATCAACACACTCACTGATCTTGCCACTTAACACCGGTTGCAAAGTTACAGGCAACGACCACTCACGACATTCCTTATCCCTCAGACCCTTCGTCAACACGTAATCCAGCTCTGCTTGCACCACAGGCTGTCGAGCAGGATTTATACGGTAGGGAATTAAATTGAGCCTTGCACTATCTCCAGCCTGCATGTCGGATTCTACCCCGTACATCAGGCCTGGAGAAGCAACAAACATGCGGATGCACTGCCACAGTCTAGTAAACAACTTATCTCGCAGAATAACAATCCTAGTGCCCTTCCACAACCCAGCCGAGACCGCAGCTTCTAACCTGTAGTCTCCCTCCTTCTCCACCTTCGTCCCTAGAACAGCCAGGTCATGAGAGGGACAATCAGTACCACCTGTGCAGTCACTCCCATAGTTCATTATTGCGAAGGCTTCCCCGCCGATACCGTACATGCGCACCCCCGCATTCCTTGTGATGACATCTGCCTGCGCAGCATCACCGCTTTTAGCGACATGGCCAGATACAGTCGGTCTATGGTAGGGCTGTTGCATTAGACTAGAGCAGCATTGGGAGGCTATGCGACGACCGGGCACAGCCACTCCACAGCCAACCTCACCAATCTGCTCAATGTCCTCCTTTTGACCACCACCCTTGGCAGCCATGGGTCGACCCTGACCTGGCAACCATGCCAAAGCCTCGTCGCCCACCTTGAACCACCGAAACAACGAAGCTAACGGTCTTTCAACATTCACGTGACCTGCCCGCGGAACATCTTGCACCGCCCGAGTTGTGAGACTCAGGGGCTCGGCACGACCAGTGGGGTATGAACCGAGCTGGTGCTGGAGCGCTGCACACTGCTGCTCAGGCAGGTGCTCTATCGCTTCCACAGCCACCAAACTCGTGTCCCCCGCCCACTGCTCCGCCGAGACATGACAATCCCTACTCTCCTCCACCTGTGCCTACTGCCCCCCTCTCCTTCTCCACCTTGGCCGCGGCAGACCAACGCAGGGACAGTAGGCTGCTCAGGTGGTTGCCTCACAAACTCCTCCAACAGGTTCACATGACATGTTTCCCCGTCCTCGTGTTTGATCTCGACAGCACCATTACCACACTTCTGAACTTCCGGATCCTCCAACTGCGGTTTACAAATATCTGAGGGAACCAACCTGTCTAGATGCTTCCGAAGCAACCCAAGTCCTCCCCCAATATCAAACTGAGCAACCCTTTTTTCTCTCCGTGTGTAACGTTGCTGCCTCGGAGTCTCTTCCTGCCCTACCTCCTCACTAGCTGTGACAGGTCCTGGGGCCTCTCCAGACTCTAACATAGGTGCCAATAATGAGTTACCAAGAAACACTGTCGGCTCAAAACTCTCCAATTGACCAACACTTTCCGTTTTCTTGTGACCTTTCCTCCGCGGTTTGATAGACTGAGGTGGTGGCTGCAAGGCTCCGGATGTCTGAGAACGCGTTACAACACACGCCATGGTTTGTACGCTACACTTCTCAACCCGCTCCTGTTCCTCCCTACTAACGTCGGCCGCCTTCTCGGCAATGACCAAGGGTGAAACCTTAGAAGCAGGCACCGCAAAGTCGTTGCCGAGGAGGAGGTCGAAGCCCCCAACAGGCAAGTTCTCTACGATTCCGACATCCAGCTCCTTCGCCACACCACCCACCTCCAGCTCCATCCGCACCAGCGGGTAGGACTTCGTAGCATTGATCCCCTGAACTATCACCACCCGAGCAGCGTTAATCGGCCTACCAGTAAAGTTCTTTAACAAGGTCTGAGAAGCCCCCGTATCACGCAATAGCTTAACTCCTCGCCTTTCGCCAGCCTACCTCACAAAACCATGCCCTCTATGACCCCCAAAGACGTCGCGGACAGGGTTCGAACCTTCCGGACTCTTGAACACAGGCTGTGTCCCAACCTCTGACGAACTACCCTTGGCAAACTCAGAAGATATAGGCGACACCCCTATGCTGCGGGCCAATGACACAACCTTGTTTGGTGGCTTGTTCGGACAAGCATTTGCAAAGTGACCCTCCATGTGACATGCAAAGCACTCTTTACTCTTTGGTTTCCCTTGGGAGTGGGAGGTACCATTAGACTTCTTATACAGGACGGTATTTGGTTTATGTTCAGTTTTATTGTCAGTGCTACATGGTTTTGTGTATTTATGTGTATCAAAATTCTTGGGAGGGGTAGGGGTACGATCCTTTGCACCCGACTCACTCCTAGCTGCTGCTTCGCACCCTCGAATTAATGACAGTCGGAGGTCAGCCATTTCTGCTGCCTCCTGGAGAGTTCTAGGATTGTTTTCCTTTATATTTAATGTTAAGTCCCCACCTGTACACTTAAAGAACTGCTCCAAGAGAACCAGCTCCCTCAACTCCTCAAAACTAGCTGCCCTCTCAGAACGCAGCCAATGTCGTAGTGCATCAGACAAGTCCCGGGCATGTTCTAGGAAGGTACTATCCTTGCCCTTAGTAACACCCCGAAACTTCAAGCGGTAAGTTTCTGGTTGTAACTCATAGGCCCGTAGCACAGCCTTCTTTAGCTCATCATAAACTAAACAGGACTCTAAAGGTAGTGCATCATACGCTTTTAGCCCCTTTCCTAGGAGTCTTGATGAAACTAATGCTGCCCACTTTTCCTGAGGCCACTGGTGTTCCTGACACTTCTTCTCAAATCGCATAAAAAACTCAGTCACACATGATTCATCGAACACAGGAACTAGTTTAAGCAGGTGCGACAATGATTGGTCCCGATGTCTGTTACCTCCCCCAATATTTCGCCCTGTTGCCTCCACTCGAGATCTCTCCAGCTCCCTGTCAGCCCGATACCTAGTAGACTCTGCCTGCAGTTCAGCCTCTCGTACAGCAGCCTCAACCTGAGCTCTAGCAACCTCAACCTTGGCCATCTCAATCCGAAACAACAAATCTGGAGTCAACCCTTGAGGAGGGGAAGGTGCATTTAATGGAGAGGGTCCCTGTGATTGAATTCCACGCTGCCATTGACCATCAACTTGGGGGTATGTACTAAATTCAGGCACCCTGACGTTTGATACGGGGGTAGAGTGGAGGGGGGTCTGGGGACCGGGGCCCCCAGTCGCCTCTCCACCCAGGTCTCTCCCTTCTAAACCCAATATCAAAGTCCTCAGCTGATCTTTCCTCATGCCACTTAAACCCTGGTGACCCTGAAGACCTGCCACACACTTTAAGCCATACTTATTCAGCTTCAACACCCTGGCAGCGGTAAGGGGCACCTCTAAAAATCTTCTAGCACCCTCCTCGCTATCGACTAGCCACTCCACAGGTCTTTCTCCCTCGGAGCCCGTATCGTGACCTGACCCACCACTGTGTTCTGATGTATTAGACATGTTTGTGCACTGCAGTAATTATCACGGTTATAGAATGTGCCTTATCTCCTATGCAAGTATGTATATACTAATGTTACTTAAAGTCTTTAATGTGTTATATTGGTTGCTCCAAAAAAAAAACTCTATATCCACTGTATTCATTTAATCATAAAGAATCTCAAAACAAATGACCACTATATTCCTCTGTTCTGTAAATCCTATGCAAGGTCGCCATTTGTTACGTCCTGGGATATATAAACACTGGGCTCTTTCTATTGGACTAGGTATGCGGCAACAAGCAACAACGGAAAACGCTAGATCCCACCCTTATCTATAAACCCAGGCAACAAACCACCCTAAACCGTCAAGAGTCCTGCCTGGACAACAAGGTATCCTATGACTCGGTTACAGGGTGCACGCACTATAGACTGCTGATAGTCAAGCAGGCTATATAAAAGATCACACAATTAAGTCGACTTAAAGCTTCAAGGAAAAGATAGATAACGGAATTAAATTGCAGAAACAATTTAATAACAAACTAGAAGAAAGTACATTTAACGTTACGTTAATTAATACAACTAATCACCCCTGCGTGAAAGAAGGTGAAAGCAAACAGTCCTCAAAACATCATACAGGTAGACAAGATGCAGGTTTCTAAACTGCATGCGGCTACTGTAGGATCTGATGCTTAGCAAAGAAAGTAAGTTACGGATTTAGAGAACTCTTAACTCATAAGCAGGAATAAATACTAGTGATAGGCCATACAGTGTATAATGGCATAGGTATAATTAAATAAAGGCAGCAACTCGCAACATAACCACATACAGGGGTGCTTCTCACTCTTAGTCAGGCAAGCCTGCTCGGACAGAGTCTCTAAGCCACACCCTGACTCACAATGCTCACAAAAACGGTAAACTGTGGCACAATAACAAGCATACAGATATAATAAACCCCTAGCTGTTAATCTGCCAGGCGGCAGAGGTCTAGCCGGAAGGATATAGGCTTCGGATACCCGGGCTGAGCCACCTGCTCTAGCCTGTGCGCCAAATTACTCTAATTGAAAGGGTGCTCTCTTGAGAGACTCAGATCCCAAGTATCTGACTCTCTCCTGGCAACCCTAAAACAAACGCAAGACGTGCTAGCGCAGTGCTGAGTGGACTAGGCAAGGGCTCTCACACAACACAACACTAGACACACAGGCACACAGACAAGAAAATGCCCCCAGACTCCCACGGGTATCCTAGTAAAGTCGTGCAGGTCCACAGGACTCGCACCAGCAGACTTTACTTAAAGGATCGCAAAAAGCCCCCCCTCCGGTCTAGCCACTGCTCACCTGCCACAAGAACCCACTAGCAAGCATGAAACCACCAAATATGAGACAACAAAAAAGCTTCCCAGGTCTCATTAACAATTAAATCTCTGCATAAGGCCCAAAATCCTATCTAATTATCTGAGAGCTCGTCGTTAATACAATAATAGATATAAGGTCTATCAAGAGGATGGGATAATTAAATAGATTGGTGAAGTAGTGGAAAGAAGGTATACAAAGTAAGAGAGAAAGTTTCTAAGTGGGGTTGAGAGGGATAGATATCAAGGGGGTCCGAAGGGTACGACAGTGAGGTGAGCTCTGAGTCTTGAATCTGTCTGAACCCCACCCTAGGCATGCGAAATACATCCCATGCTTGGCAACACTCAACACCGTTGCCGGGTCAAAATCGTCTACCCCTTGCGTGAGTCGAAACTAAGCCTAACGTTGCGATCAATTGGCAACAATCAGGCTGGTCCCAAGCTAGTCTCTCCGCGCCCGCGCGAAGCAACGTCCGGTCTCTCTCTCCCGCTCGTCTCCTCCCACTCTCACTAGACTTACATCTTATATAATAATGAAACAATCAACTATCGAGAATAAAATATACTAAGATGCGTTGGTTAAGAATAAGGGCAGCTTCAAGCTGTGAAACAACTTAAGAATATCCCAGACATTAGTTACATTGTCGTAGGATATATACTAAGGAAAAGCCGGCCGGCCGGCTGCCGCCAGCCGGTTTCTAAACGGCTGGGCAGCCGACACTCGCGCATGCCCGCACGTGGCTACTATGCAGGAGCGTCACAGGATATTGACGTTTTTTTTAGATATAGGAATACTAATCCATGTACTTTCTGTAAAAAACACTCATTCCCACTGTATTCCTTTGGATTCAGGCAACATAGTGGGAAAGAATTGATTATGAATATAAGCTAAAGATATAACATTCTCTAATGGACAAGGTTCAAGCTCAGAATTAAGAATCGCAGTGTTGGGTATGTATAACAAAACACTCGAAACAATGCACTTTACTAAATAATTATTATCATTACCACACATTTGAATAGTAATGACATGTATCATTAAATCATTAAGATTTTCTTAAAATTAATAAGTGAAATAAATAATAAAATATTACCTTCTGTGTGATTTATATACACTGGAAGGGGTAACACTCGTTGTGTGTGATCTCACCGTGGTAGTAGACAGCGCCACCAGACTCACACCCTGAACGTAATAAAAACATGAATACACAAAATATCATAGATAATGTAATTTGAAACACTTGTCCTTTATTAATGAACTCTCAAGACATTCCATGAAATATAACCCTCCAAATATATATAATTTTGTTTTAATCTGCGTTGATGATTAATGTTGTATTATCTCACAGTCTATACTAATACACAACTATTTAAGTTACTAAATATTCCTATGCTAATCAGTGTTAAATTGAAATAAGATGGGTACAGTAATTGTGTTTGGCCACATTGTATTTTGTATCTTGCTTATTACATGCATGCAGAGGGGATGAGGAAGGGGCGGGTAGGAGGGGATCTCCTGCAACCCTACCAGGCACCTTTTTTATTTAGTTACCAGGCAGTTTTACTTTGATTTAGAAAGGGTCCTACGAAACTATAGACATCTAATACCTTCCTCAATCCATTTATGTCTATACGAGCTATATTCGTCTGTGGGTATGTATGTATGTATCCCATAGCTGGGGGTTGCAGACCCGAGACAGAGAGGGTACCTTGATTATTCTAGGAAATCCATCGGGTTGATTAATAAAGCTAGTTGAAATAAGTGTCAAATGCATGCAATAGCTGGCCTATGTTGACAAAACAAAGTGTCCATGAAAGACCTCCTCGATAACCTCACTACAAATATTAGTAGTGAAGTGAAGTAGTGTAGTAAAAAAACTACAACCTTCACCAAAAGCAGGTCGTAGTGTTGGTGGGGATGGATCCCACGTGTTTGATAATTATTTGTGTATACATATTATTACTGTAACATATATCCAATTAAAAGTAAGGTGATGATTAATGAAGAAGGTCGAGGAAATACAATAAATTAACCTGTAGGAAGCGGTGGGTATGAACTCAATTCTTCCTACCAATGTTTATAATTGAGAACCCTGGAGGCCACTTCTAAAAAGTTGTGTCATACTTTCGACTGTCGACATCCACAATACTCAACTCCTGAGATATGAACTGTTTATCACAATCTCTTGTGAATATACATGCTTTCATAGAACAGTATACGACTATACTAAGTACTTATATAGTATAGTAGTTATATGCATTATCATAACATAAAGGCGCACAAATACCTGCTATCTTTGTATTATATACAGTATATACGATATTAACCCCTTCCGTACAGGCGACGTCTTTTATATAGTTTCTACCTATATATAGACGATTGTGTGCAGTTTAAGAAGGATCTATGATAATAAAAACGGTTAAGTGAGACAGTTTAAAGCTTGTTAATTGCTGGAGGCTCTAATTAAACTGCATACAGTTGTCTAAGTATAGCTAGAATAGAATTATAAAGACGTTGCCGGTACAGAAGGGGTTATTGAGTATTGGTGACTTTAACATACAATAAACAACAAATATTTTTGAAAATATTATAATATGTGTTGGCTACAGAAATATTGACACACCGCTAATGATAAATAATGTTGAAGGAGAGGGAGGGTGGAGAGCTCCGCATTGCAGCCAATTTCCTACAATACACTGTGGTAAACACTGCATTCAACGCCTCTGTTGGCCACTTTAGGCTGGGAGGATCATATGCTTTCCATAATTTGTTCTAGTGCATTGTAATGGAGAATTATGTTAAGAACGTGGTGTTCCTTAATTTGTTGGTAGGAATAATTCAATGTGACATTAGTCGTTATTAGCTATATTGTGAGGCAAAGTGCTGTACGACGATATATATATATATATATATATATATATATATATATATATATATATATATATATATATATATATATATATATATATATGAATGTATGTATATATTCAGGCACATTAACCACATAGTCCATAGGTGGGGATGGCCGACTCGAGATAGTTCTCGAACAGAAAATATAATAAATAAATAAATAAATCACACACAGCTAATTTGCCCAGGAGAAGACCCAGAGACCAAAGCCCATTTTGGGGAGTCCTAGGACAACTGGCCGTGGCTGTCTGGCCACAGACCAACTCGCCGCGGAAAACTGGCTGAAGACATAACATAACTTAACCTAATTTAATTTGCTGCGGCAAGTTAGCTGCGGCGAGTTGGTCTGGCCGCAGCCATTTGTCCCATTCCCCATTTTGGGGTCCCCAGCAAAAGATGTTCAAGTCCCAGACCTACCGGAGAGGTTCTGGTTTCAGAAGTCATACATGCAGTGAAGCTCACCACCACACCCACATCACCCACACCCACACCCACACCCACACCCACATCACTTCCAAGTATGGCCCTTCATAATATACACCGGCTCAACAGGCAGGCCGGGTGCCTGACGGACTATTATCTAGTCCAACAGGTGCCCGGCCTTCACTCCTTACGACCGCATTTTCACTCATCTTTCACCATTATCCTCCATTAATTCTTATTGATAACCACTTCTCTTGCCTGTTCTTCAATCATCTCTCTATCTTTCAATGCTTTTATTGCAACTTCTCTCCATTTCCTCCGATGTCTTCCTCTCAATTTATTTCCCCTTATGTCTGAAATGCAGCGTCCCGCACATTCAGGCTTGCAAGCGTGAATATAAGTAGTATGAGTGGCAGAGCAAATGAAGTTGTGAAAGTACTCGAACACAGAAGAGTTGATGTGTTCTGCGCCCAGGAAACCCACTGAAAGGGATAGCTGGAAAAACAAGAGATACTGGATCTATTGGAAGGGGGATAAATCTGGAAAAGCGAAAAGTGGAATGGCTGTCCGAGTAGTGGAAGAAGAGTGTAATTGAAATAAAAAGAGTAAATGGTGGATTGATCGTAATATAGCTGAAAGTTGGTGAACAAATTATTAATGTGATATCGGCATAATTATGCCCTACAGGTTGGCATAAACAGACAGTGGAAAGAGGCCTTTTGGAACGACCTCATTGGGGGCTCTCAGAAAAGGACATCACCATAGTAGGTGCAGGCCTCAACGGTCATGTGGGAGCATGTGCTGACAGTTACGAGGGTGTGCATGGTGGAAAAGGACATGGAAGAAGGAGTCCTGTGTTGCACTCAAAATGGTTGTGTGTAACCCTAAGCTCAAGAAAAAAGTTTTTGAGTCAGCTGATCACATACAGTTCTGGGGGCGCAGATAGATTACTTCTTAGTGAGTAGGGAAGACTGGAAGTTTGTTCGGGATGCAAAGGTCATCCCGAGTGAAGAATGAACCTCCCAATATAAGCTTGTAGTCTGTGATTTGAGCTTAAGGGGAGATCCTGTACGCAAGAAGGTATGCATGCCAAAAAGGAAAGTATGGTTCTTGAATAAAAATATAAAAGATTTTGCAGCGAACTGGAGGAAATGCCTAGGAATAGGGGCGCTAAGCCAAATTATGTAAAAAGCCATTGGAACTTCCTTGAACGTACCCATCTTACTGCCACTAACAAAGACGTTGTCAAAATTAAGATTCCCCCAAGCATAAGACTTCCTGGTGGTGGAATGATGAGGTTGAAAATGCAAAAAAGGAGAACAGAAGATGTTCTTAGTAAAGCATGGAAGAAAGGAGGCAGCAAGGAGGACAAAATGGCGGCTAAGCGAATTGCAAGAAAAAAAGGATATTCAAGGCAAAACAAATCAGATAGGTCATGGTTATAGACCAACTAAGTAATGTAGAATATCCCAATAGGATTTTCAATTTAGCTAGGCAAATTTAGGCTGACAGTAGAGATGTTGTAGGAGAACAGTGTGTTAGAAAACATAATGGGACATTTTTTAACGCTAAAGGGTCCCTCACGAAGTCAGGAGTGCGAGCTAGAGTCACTAGGGTAGGCCTATGTGCGGTGAAAATTGATGACTCCTATTGACTCTAGTGACTCCTGTTAGACTCCCATTTACTCGCGGTGAAAATCGATGAATCCTAGTGACTCTAGCGACTCCTGTTAGACTCCCACTTCTGACTGTGTGAGGGCCCATTAACAAAGAAACCGGTGAGGCTTGGAAGGTACACTACAAACGATTACTCAACGCAGAGTTCGAGTGGAATAGAAAATAGCTTAGTAATGAAAAGCCAATACTTGCACCACCCACCCCATTGATGGCGCCTGTTGTCAGCTGCAGTGTGCTCTGGCCGGTTTACAGAGATGATGAAAGCCTCAGGTGACATAGGAGTGAAAATGGTCACTGAGCTATTAGCTCAGTGATCAGTCTCTCCTACCTCACACCATCATTAAAGAGAAGAGGATCACTGATGTATGGTATAAAAGTGAAATAGTAAACATAAATAAGGGTAAGGGTGATTCGTTAGATAGAGGAAATTATAGGGACCTGCAAATGCTTGATCAAGTCATAAATGTTTGTGAGAGAGTCTTGAACACATGATCAGGGAAAGCATGTCTATCCACTATATGGAGTTTGGTTTTATGACAGGATGTGTACCATGTCCTGACATAAAACCAATGCTATCTTGATAGTCAGGCAGCTGTAGGAAAGATATTTACTTGAAGATAGGGTTATCTACATTGTGTTTGTAGACATGGAGAAGGCCTTTGTTAGGGTGCCCAGAGATGTTGTACACTGGGCTATGAGAAAATTTGGTGTAGAGGAGTGGTTGGTGCTTGTGGTAATGAAGATGTAAGAGGACTCACGAATGGCAGTAAGGGTGAAAGGTGTACCGAGTGAGGAATTCACGGTGTGATTTGGGGTCCACCAGGGCTTTGTGTTAAGCCCCCTCCTCTTTGTTATGGATTTGTAGTAACTGTCTTGGGATTTTAGAGTCAATACACACACACAATTATGCAGCGTAGTATTCATTATATAATTTATTATTTAGGCATGTACTGTATACTGACCTTTTCCTTCGTGTAAGCTACTGTGTCTGACCATCTCTTCTTGAAGTGTGATGAGAGTGTTGTTGAAGGTCACCTCCTTCTCCATCTCGTTGGATCTCATTTCTTCTAAGTTTTCTCTAACCTCTTGTAATTGCTCCATCATGCCACTGTGGTCACTCTCCGATTCTGAAATACATTAGGTGGCAGTCCTCTCACAAACAATGCTTTATAAATCAATAAAACATCAACATCCCTTAAAGCTACTGCAAATAACTAATTATAACAACTATAATAATATAGCCAGGGGAAACTTTCACTCATCCAATCTAAAAATGTGTATATGACCCAAACATTGTATGTGTGTTAATGTTAATATAAAAAGGGTTCTTATCTGTGACACCATATTTTCTTAAAACATACATTAACTGTCCCCCACACATCTCAGATTAGTGAACCGCTTGAGTGGGGGACGCACACATGAGTCAATAATATACTCAATTAAGCTCAATTAAGCCCAAAACACCCGCAATGAAAGAGTTAACTGGCCTGCCATTATACGAACCTCGCCAATTCCCAGACAGATCATGGGAGATATATATAAATAAAGTACAGTTGTTGTTTACGAATCTCAAATCATTTTGATTTGAAGCGCCAAGATTCTGAGTGACCGAACATAAAAATAGTCACAACATAGACGTGCCAAGCTTATGAATATGAGTTGTTACGTCCTGGGATATATAAACACTGGGCTCTTTCTATGGGACTAGGTATGCGGCAACAAGCAACAACAGAAAACGCTAGATCCAACCCATATCTATAAACCCAGGCAACAAACCACCCTAAACCGTCAAGAGTTCTGCCCAGACAACGAGGTATCCTATGACTCGGTTACAGGGTGCACGCACTATAGACTGCTGATAGTCAAGCAGTTAATTAAGTTGACTTAAAGCTTCAAGGAAAAGATAGATAACGGAATTAAATTGCAGAAACAATTTAATAACAAACTAGAAGAAAGTACATTTAACGTTACGTTAATTAATACAACTAATGGCGGGTGCCCAACCCCGAAAAGGGTTGAAATAGGGGAGCCAAAGGCGGCTTTCTAGGGCCTTTCCTAGCTGATGCTGAGAGGATTGGGTTCTAGTCATGTGGTGATGGGCTGGTCTATTAGAGTGAGAACTGAGCAATCTCTGCCATACCCATAGCTTACTCTGACTGTTCCTTTTACTTATATATTTTCTAGATCTCAAGTGACGGCGTCTCTAACGTGGATTGACCTCCCAATCTACCAAGATTGGAAGCCAAAAGCGTCACATTTTTCCCTTGCCCCTCAACTTTCTCTTCATAATTGCTGAGGGACACAGGGCCCTGGGTGGGGCTTTGGTTTCCCGGGCATTTCCGCACCCTCCTCAGCTCCCCGCCATGGAGTGGCTTCGGTCACCCAGGCTTTATTGTGGCCGGCGGGGAGGGTTCTGTGGGGGCGCTCGGTTGTGGCCTTGGCCTTGCTCAGGGCCTTGGGGCTGTTCGGCCAGGCAGCTTGGGGAACAACAACAACAACAACAACTAATCACCCCTGCGTGAAAGAAGGTGAAAGCAAACAGTCCTCAAAACATCGTACAGGTAGACAAGATACAGGTTTCTAAACTGCATGCGGCTACTGTAGGATCTGATGCTTAGCAAAGAAAGTATGTTACGGATTTAGAGAACTCTTAACTCATAAGCAGGAATAAATACTAGTGATAGGACCTACAGTGTATAATGGCATAGGTATAATTAAATAAAGGCAGCAACTCGCAACATAACCACATACAGGGGTGCTTCTCACTCTTAGTCAGGCAAGCCTGCTCGGACAGAGTCTCTAAGCCACACCCTGACTCACAATGCTCACAAAAACGGTAAACTGTGGCACAATAACAAGCATTCAGAGATAATAAACCCCTAGCTGTTAATCTGCCAGGTGGCAGAGGTCTAGCCGGAAAGATATAGGCTTTGGATACCCGGGCTGAGCCACCTGCTCTAGCCTAGGGACGTTCCCAAGTCTGTGCGCCAAATTACTCTAATTGAAAGGGTGCTCTCTTGAGAGACTCAGATCGCAAGTATCTGACACTCTCCTGGCGACCCTAAAACAAAGGCAAGACGTGCTAGCGCAGTGCTGAGTAGACTAGGAAAGGGCCCTCACACAACACAACACTAGACACACAGGGACACAGATAAGAAAATGCCCCCAGACTCCCACGGGTATCCTAGTAAAGTCGTGCGGGTCCACAGGACTCGCACCAGCAGACTTTACTTAAAGGATCGCAAAAAGCCTCCCCTCCGGTCTAGCCCCTGCTAACCTGACACAAGAACACACTAGCAAGCATGAAACCACCAAATATGAGACAACAAAAAAGCTTCCTAGGTCTCATTAACAATTACGTCTCTGCATAAGGCCCAAAACCTATCTAGTTATCTGAGAGCTCGTCGTTAATACAATAATAGATATAAGGTCTATCAAGGGGATGGGATAATTAAATAGATTGGTGAAGTAGTGGAAGGAAGGTATACAAAGTAAGAGAGAAAGTTTCTAAGAGGGGTTGAGAGGGATAGATATCAAGGGGGTCCGAAGGGTACGACAGTGAGGTGAGCTCTGAGTTTTGAATCTGTCTGGACCCCACCCTAGGCATACAAAATACATCCCAAGCTTGGCAACACTCAACACTGTTGCCTGGTCAAAATCCTCTACCCCGTGCGTGAGTCGAAACTAAGCCTAACGTTGCAATCAAATGCATATGGCAACGCTTCAGGCTCGTCCCAAGCTGGCAAGCAAAGCAACGTCCCAAGCCGGTCTCTCTCTCCCGCTCGTCTCCTCCCGCCGTCACTAGACTTACATCTTATATATTATAATGAAATAATCAACTATCGAGAATAAAATATACTAAGATGCGTTGGTTAAGAATAAGGGCAGCTTCAAGCTGTGAAACAACATAAGAATATCCCAGACATTAGTTACGTTGTCGTAGGATATATACTAAGGAAAAGCCTGCCGACCGGCTGCCACCAGCCGGTTTCTAAATGGCTGGGCAGCCGACGCGCGCGCATGCCCGCACGTGGCTACTATGCAGAAGCGTCACAGAGTATACAGATGATTTGTAAATACTATGTAAGAAGAATTACCACTGACGGTCGAAATAAACTTCATTATTATTATTATTATATTATAGATTCTAAGCAAACAATTTTCAATATTTGTTTTTATAAATCTCAACCGTTTAATTAAGACGTATTGAAGGTTTTATATACTGTCCTCTCCCACATCTCTGTAATGGACTCTTCCATGTCAAATAGTTTCCAGCATGTCCAAAGTGATTTAATATGTCTATAATCATATTGCAATATACAGAATTATAAAATCTTGTTAGTGACATATTAAAATCATTGCAGTTAGCTGTGGGTAGGTTAGATCTAGAACAGCAAGGCCAGCTTTATGGGGAAATACCCAAGCAATTAATGAAAGCATGTGATCCTCCCGGAATTCGAACCTGGGTTACCACATACAGATCTTAAATACTAACCATTACACCATCAAGACAGGTAAAGGTTAAGTACATGACTACGAGTTATGTCCCTTTGTCAAATAATGGATATGAATCTAATCATGTACTCCGTCCCAAATGCACACTGAATAGCGAAATTTTTAAGTGAAAGGAAAACACATGTTATGGGGTAAAGATCTGTAAGGACCGACCTCGCTATGAAATGTTTCTGAACCTATAGGAATAATATAGTTTATCAATTTCACTCCTACCACCAAACACCTCCAAATGAAATTAATGAAAGCATGTGATTCTCCCGTGAATCTAACCTGGGTTACCACATACAAATCTTAAACACTCTAACACAGTCAGGTAATATAGTATTTAAATATATTAATAGTATGTCAGTTATTTCATATAAATGTTAACTATAAATATTTGTGTATTCCTCTATAATTATAATGTTGTGTAAGGTAAGGTAATGTCATTTATTTTTATATTATGAATTGAAATTACTTTTTTATTTCCATATTTAGCCTGCATAATAGAGATCTTTATATGTATGTACTTGTATGAATACAGTATACTCAGACACATACTGGGGTTGGCCGACTCGAGACAGAGCCCGAACAGAAGAAAAACAAACAAATACAGTTCCAATGTTTAAGGTCTGGGATCGATTTTGCGTTCCATTGCCCCTTTCACTGTATCGTCTAGTAGTTGAAATTTACAATGAGAGGAACATTTCTAGCCACCCGCCCTCGTAAAAATTAGTACAGGAAAAGAGACAGACAGAAACGGTTAATGTTTGTTAGAGGATGCCAAACCTCACTCTGGACAGGACCACCCCTCACCCTTTATATACATAGCTTAATGTACATAAATGTCAAGGGGAATAGAAGCCTGATAATATATTCGTTTCACAGAAAATACTATGGTATTCGAAAGTTAATTGCAATTGAAAATATATTATAGGCTAGTTGAATTATGAATAAAAGACTTTGCCGTGTCACCAAGTATTGTAAAGCATTGTAAAGCAAGTATTGTAAAGCCCACATCAAGTGAATAATGAGTCTACTCTATGTAACAACTGAATTATCCCAAAACCAGTAAATATGGTCTCTAATCAAAACAACATCATCAAATTAGCCAGAAAGGCGTGCTTTATTTTGTGCCAAAGGTGTTTGTATGAAACAAATATGAACATTTGTAGCCATGTGTTTTTCTATTCTATTATATATATTCTATATACTCAGGCACAATCCCCACTTTTCCCTTTTTTTTTTTTTTTGGGGGGGGGGGAGGGGGGCGACTGACAACAGAGCCAGAATAGGGACAACATAACAAAAACCAATGAACACACACAAACAAAATACAAATTCACACCCATCTAGGTCAACCAAGAGAAGACCCAGAGACCAGGGTCACCAAGGTCCCTCCAGCACTTTCCCGGCCCCCGACCACCCGGAGAAGTTCCGATCTCGGCCGGCAGACATGCAGCAGAGCGAAACCACAAGCCCGCTCACCACACTTCCAGGCGCACCCTTCATATGAACCGTCTCCCCGGGCCGGGCGCCTAATGGACTATTATCTAGTCCAACTTGCGCCCGACCCCTTCCCCCAACTGACCACGTGTTCACTCATCTATTCACAAGCAATCTCCATTCATTCCTGTGTATTACCACTTCCCTTGCCTGATCCACAGTATAGTCATTCCTCTATCATCCAAAGCTTGTCTTATACAGAGACCTTTTGTTACATTGAGCAATTATTAAATTATGCCATTGAATTATATCGTCTCACGGAACTGATACAAGGAACCCATCGACATAGGTTGTCTCTGTATAAATAATTAAATACAAATATGTGCATGTAGAGTAATTCCTGAAAATTTGAGCAAATTAAATATATCGGTGATGAGAACCCTGAGACACTGATTACATTTAGTAATATTAGAAACATTTTGAATAATCAAAGATGTCAACACACACACACACACACACACACAATTACGCATCGTAATATTCATAATATAATTTATTAGTTATATATGTATACTAACCTCTCTGTTCGTACAATCTACTGAATAACTTTATCTGTCCTCCACACATCTCATATTAGTGAATCTCTTGAGTTGGGAACGCACCTGTGAGTCATTAATACACTCTGTTACAATGCAGTCAATACATCCAGTTATATCTGGAGGGGCTGGGTACCTCTTTCCATACAGCACAAATATTATAATATGCTTATCAAAGTCGTGGACCATTTGTTTTACGTTATTAGTAAGGATATAATTATCTATTAGTAAAGGTACAATCTACTGTATATGATTATTCTTTGGCTGACACAAATTTGTTCGGCAAGATAGTTCCATGTTTCAGAATAGGTAACCGCTAAATATATAATGGGGTCAGGAAAATGTTATACCAGTATATCATAAAATCAAAACATAAGAAGTACATCTATTGGATCAGATCCAACTGTGATATGCTTAATATCACAGTTATCGCACATTAATAAAACTTTATTAGCACATAAATGCATATAAAGAAATATAAACAAAAATATGGAAATATTGTCTCTTCTAGAACAATGTTTGTTAGACATATATTCTTAAAACATTGATTACTTCTACGAACTAACTATTTTATCAATTGACTTACCGACCGAACCTCGACCGAACCTCGTTTATGAGGCTTAGTATTGCCAACTGATTTGTGGCGATATGATTGAGCGTGTCCTCCCCGGGCAATGCATAGAAGCTGGGGGCCACAGAAGCGCCCGTTGACTCTGTGACAAACACTATTGTTATTACTGTTATAACCAATATTGTGGAGGACATATTGAAGGACGGCCACATTGTTTACTGAAGAGTTAAGACACTGAACCAGATCACTGGTAAAGAGAGAGAGAGAGGAGGGAGCTTGTGACTGTAGCTTAGTTAACTTAACAATGGCCTCACGAACAAGAGGGAAGGTCATTTTATATCATCTGTAGCCTCCAGCCCCAACCCCAAACTCCTCCCTTGCCCCCACGTCTCTCTCTCTCCCTTTTTCGCTCTCGCGCTCTCTCTCTCTCTCGCGTCCTTCGTTCATGTGTATGTGTGAGAGAGAGCGAGAGAGAAAGAGAGACCGAGACCCTGAAGGATAAATACAGCTTATCTAACCAAGCCCATTTTCGTCTATTTGTTCAATTAACCCTTTCAGCACGATGACACCCTTTTACCTTCGATTCTGGATAAAATAGACAATTTAATGAAGAACTATGTTGGTCAGAGGGTTTATTGAGATAGTATGTACACCTTTGAGTCGTAAATTAAAAACTAAAGAAGATCGTCTAATGGTAACCAGAATATGATGTGTATTATATCAAGGTGCTGAGGTGCTTAATACGTCCTTATCCACACGACATATGGCATTATAAGGGGGTCTTTGTTTTGTCTGGACCCCCTTCTCCCTCATTTGTTACGAGATATTAATTTTAAGACGTTCGCCCCATTAGTTTGGCGACTTTAAGACATTTTGCCCCATTTAATTCAATATTTAGTAGACCCTTCGCGAAATGTTGATGTTTTGTTTTTGTTTTTTTTCTTGGCAAGCGATAGCAAGCCTGTAATTTGGAACGAACTTCCGCTGGAACACTTTTCTACTGAAAATGTACAAATGTATATCTAAAAGAGGTCTTGGGGCTGTTGATTGTATGAATGATTGAGTTCTAAGGAGCAAAAATATATATATTTAGCTGAGGTTCCCGACAATCGAAGTATGGGTTGTCTATCTTGGGGGGGGGGGGGGGCCTTAGCATGCATGCCAAGTATGAGCTCTCAATCTTCAAAAACTGAGGCAGTTTGTGGGCACCTTCCCCCCAATAAAACCTATTCTGGCACCCTCTTAGTATGCATGCCAAGTATGGACTCTCTTGAAAACTGAGGGAGTTGGATCCCCCCCCCCCTGCTTAAGATCTGTTCTGGCACCCTCTTGGTATGCATGGCAATTATGGGCTCTCCGTCTTGAAAACTGAGGGAGTTGGATCCCCCCCCCCCCCTCCGCTTAAGATCTGTTCTGGCACCCCCTTGGTATGCATGGCAATTATGGGCTCTCCGTCTTGAAAACTGAGGGAGTTGGGCCCCCCACCCGCGCTTAACTCTTGATTCGCGGCGACCGTCATATGGGCGAGAGAAAATAGGCCTATGCTAGGTAGATGCTCGTCATATGACGGGTGCCATTTTGAGGGAGAGGCCAGGCGTTGGAGGGAGCATAGGGAGGGTCCAACCGCTTACCACAGCCAGCAGGCACACACTGAGGGCGAGATACAGCTGTCTCACTCATGTGAAGTGTCTCACACAGCAAAAATTGCCGCTATTTTACCAATTTTGGCCTTCGGTTGCACTGTCTTTGCAAGATAACCAGGTGTCATACAGGGATGATTCTGGAATCATTGGAAAGCTCTATCATTGTACTTTCACAGACATATAATTGTATTATGCTCTGACTCTTGCTTATGCTTTAAAGAGTATGGAATGAAGGTCATTCTCGGCAATTATGCCTGCTTGGCGCTACACTGATGTACACAAGATAGCCCGCAATAATTGAGTTAAAACCTATCCTGGCACCCTCTTAGTATGTATGCCAAGTATGGGCTCTCCATCTTAAAAACTGAGGGAGTAGTTCGTGAACAAACAGACAGACAGTCAAACGGAAAACTCACTGAAAGTGCCCTTTATATACTGGTAGTAGATAAGAAATTGTTTTTATAATAATAAATAAGATATAATATATAATACCCGCCCCCCCTCATTTAAAGGGTTCTAATTCATGCCAATAAAGTAACACCTCTATTGAATAAACATACTCATAATGACATGAAGTACTAAGTATGTGTTTAACCTTTAAGCGGCGAAGCTTTGTTATTTGAAACGTCCCGCTAGGCGAGGATATTTGATACATAACCAACGGAAATTGTCATTATCCGATAAATATCGTTATTACTTATTCATCTGCACCTATTTTATGTTTAATATAAAGATATTAGCCCTTTCACGAACATATGACGCAGAGGTTGCCAGATTAGCAATAATAATTAGAGTTCTCTCACTCTTATAATTACCTCTCCAAAATTAGTTTTCTGCCCACAGCAAACTCAAAGACAACTGCAGAGGTTGAAGTAACTAAATTAAAGGTTTCTAAATACCCCTGATGGTAACAAAGGCTTTAAAGTATCCCCAATCGGCTCAAATCGCGTCATATGTCGGAGAGGGTTAACATGTAACAGCAATAAAACAAGTGGGAATAGTATTTGGTGGGTGAAAAAGACGAAATATTGCCGACCAATTCATTCAGGAGAGGAGAGCCCGCGCAGCTCACACCCTCCCTCTCTCACTTATCAATCGACACTGATGTCTTCCTAGTGAAGTCTCTCTCTTGCCACGATATCTTTTGACCTCCCTTTTGACCTTGAAACCGGGTGGGGGATATTGGCGTGGAAATTAAATCGATAAACAAGGGAATAAGAGGGAAAATAGGTGATATTTGAATTGGGGGGGGGGGGGGTGGGGGGGAAAGGGCCCCCCCCTTTCCCCCCTACCCCCCCCCCCCCTATTCAAATATCACCTATTTTCCCTCTTATTCCCTTGTTTGGAAACATGTGGTAGAGTGATAGGAGGTTTGGAGGGGAATGATCTCACTTAATCCCATATTCCTTTGTTTTTAGTGCCACTGGGGTCTTTCAAAAGGTTTTTTTTAGGCCTTGGATCTTCAGAGTCCCGTCACCTTCGCCCAGTAAAACCTCTAAAGAGTCTCGGTGCCTTTCCCGGGTTATGGGTTTGTATTCTGGATCCCCATCATCCTCATGTTTAGCCCCTTAACTTGGAGATGCTAAGACATTTGCCCCTTTAGTTTGGCAATTATAACACCTTGCACCCCATTACTGTCAATTATAAGACCCTTTGTGCCATTGTGTCAATTTTTCATGGCCAACGATTGCGAACTTGTATTTAAACAGCAACCAGCCTTTGGCCGGGACATTTTCAGTAAAAATATGTTCACATTTTATCGGGGTATTTTTTTTGCCTGACAGAGGTCTAGGGAGTAAACTAAAAACCTCCCCATAAACTTATGGATACTTGAGTCTCATTGGAAAATGTTAATGACAGAAGTAAAGACAATAACTGGGTTTATTAAGTCTCATTTTCATCCCAAACTAGCTCATTACATTTCGAAAATTGC
Source organism: Paralithodes platypus (assembly GCA_032716605.1). Lineage (NCBI taxonomy): Eukaryota > Metazoa > Arthropoda > Malacostraca > Decapoda > Lithodidae > Paralithodes > Paralithodes platypus. The sequence goes on along the minus strand of CM064492.1, from coordinate 9,387,459 downwards.
CACACTACTGTTTGACCTATTATAACTCCATGAATTAATAACATGTCGCTTACTAATCATATTAACCGTTTCAGTACATGATGACACAATTAGGTATTGTATTCTGGGTGTTCTTAGATGATATATAGATATATGTTGGCCAAAGACTCAAGTCAGATCATTTAAAAAACTGTTGAGTCATATACTGTATATATACAGTATATTATACAGTATATATATATATATATATATATATATATATATATATATACAACTCTAGCTCTTCCCAAGCTTTCTGGCATCTAGCCAAAAACCTCTCCAACAATTTTCTTCCTCGTCTTTCCCTCTCCTTTTCCACTCTGATGGCACAACCATCACTTCTTCCTCTGACAGAGCTGAACTCTTTGCTCAAACTTTTGCCAGAAACTCTACCTTGGATTATTCTGGTGCTATTCCTCCCTCTCCACCCTCTCCTACTTATGCCTAATATCCTAATCTCTTCTAAAGATGTACTTTCTACCCTCTCTGGGCTTAATACTAAGAAGGCGTATGGTCCGGATGGTGTTCCTCCTGCTGTACTTAAAAACTGTGCTTCCGTGCTGACCCCCTGCCTAGGCAAACTCTTTCGTTTCTGTCTCTCCTCTAACGTCTTTCCTTCTTGCTGGAAGTTTGCTCTCATTCAACCTGTCCCAAAGAAGGGTGACCGCTCTCAACCCTCTAACTATCGTCCAATTGCTCTCATCTCTTGTATCTCTAAAGTTTTTGAAACTATTCTTGCTTCCAAATTTCTTAAGCATTTCTCTTCTCATAATCTGCTCTCAGATCGCCAGTATGGCTTCCTTAAGGGTCGCTCTACTGGTGATCTTCTTTCATATCTTACTAACTCTTGGTCATCAAACTTTCGGGACTTCGGTGATACTTTTTCTGTTGCACTAGACATATCGAAGGCCTTCGATAGAGTCTGGCACAAATCTTTAATTTCCAAACTGCCCTCCTTCGGTTTCTGTCCCTCCATCTGTGCCTTTGTCTCTAATTTCCTTTCCGGCCGTTCCATAGCTGCGGTTGTGGACGGCCATCGCTCAATTCCTCATCCTATCAACTCCGGAACACCTCAGGGTTCTGTCCTATCTCCTATTCTCTTTCTAATTTTCATAAATGATCTTCTCAACTGTGCATCTAGTCCCATCCATTCATATGCAGACGACTCTACTTTACACCACTCAATTAGTTTTCCAGAACACCTCAGCCAGCCGTCCCTCAAAAGTAAACGTAATGAAGCCATAAAATGCTTATCTTCTGATCTAGCTTCTATTTCCAATTGGGGTAGAGAAAACCGTGTTACAAAACTCAATTCATCCATCTTACTACCCGTCAGGAACCTCCTGAGGACTATCCCTTATTTTTCAACAATACAAAAATCAACCCTTCGTCTTCCCTCACTGTTCTCGGTGTCTCTTTGTCTTCTGCTCTCACTTGGAAAGACCATATTACCAGTCTCGCTAAGGCAGCCTCCCAGAAGCTGGGTGTGCTCCACCGCCTCAAGGGGTTCTTTACCCCTGCGCAGTTACTTGCTCTGTACAGGGGCACAGTGCGTCCTTGTATGGAGTATTGTTCTCATGTGTGGTGAGGATCCTCTCACACCGCACTCCTAGATAAAGTAGAAAGGAAAGCTTTTCGTATCATTAACTCCCGTCCACTCACCCATTCTCTGCAATCTCTCTCTCTTTGCCGCAATGTTGCATCTCTCTCACTATTCTACTACAATAATCAGTGTTCCTCGGAGCTTTCCCAGTGTATACCACCTCCTCTACGTAGGGTACGTAGCACCCGCCTTGCAACACAATCCCACCCCTACTCTGTGCAACTCTCCAACCCAAGAGTGAAACACTATTCTCAGACTTTCTTCTATTCAACTGCTGAGCTCTGGAACTCTCTCCCAGAATCAGTCTTTCCCTCTTCCTATGACTTAAATTGCTTCAAACTTCGTGTGTCCAGGTATTTTAGCTCGAACATCCCTTGATTTCGGCCCTGTCATTCTTTGAAATCTGGGGGAGGCACTCGTTGCAGGCAGTTATGCCTTTTGTCTCCCTCATTCACATAGCAAAAAAAAAAAAATATATAGAGAGATATATACATTCGTCTTTTCCAAATGATATCTTTCAATCCTAGCCATATTTACACGACTATGAATATTAGCTGCGTTTTCCTTCACCCCAAAGTCTGATAACCTACCCTCTTATCAGTGGGGTGGCACAAAATGTACACATTTTACAAGCCTGCCTTCAAAATGTATAGGCCTACATAATATATACAACATTTGCTTACTATTGTTGAACATGAATGTATATATGTATTACAAAATGACCACTACAAAGTAAAACAAAGAATATAACAAGACGAAATGTCGTAATATAATAATTATTATGAAGTCTTTCAGGAACTGCAATGATCGACAACTAGACATATCGGCAATAACTTGGAATATATACAATTGACGATTGTTTGTAACATCATATATGAAGTGGAATAATATAAAACATTTCTCTTTGTAACATTAGAGTAATAAATAATTGCTTAGGTTAACATTTCAATAATTCTGAGTATGAGTGGCGGAATATTGTAGGTGACGAACACTACCATGCAGCCGGTACAAAGGCTATCCCGAAACTCGGTCCACCTCCCAGCGATAGCAGACGAATACCGGGGTCTTGGAATATATCTCCCCCCTATGGTAAAGCAGCCGCTATGCCCGATCTACATTTGTCCCTAATCTATTCTATGTCAATGTATTCTTACTTGGCTTTAATGTATTGACTAAGCTAACCAATAATATTTAACCTAATCCAATAAAATCATCAAAATATAATCATGATTACTGATTAACCCATTGGCTGCGGGTGACGTTCTTGAATGTTCTGGCAATTTACACCAATTTCCAGGCTTTAAAAGCCTGTAAAAGCCGTAGAAATCAAGTGTCAGTGGGCAGGAGCGTGAGGGACCCACCTCCGACCCTCAGAGCAGCGAGCGGCTCACTGAGGGAGACTGTGTCTTGTGCGGGAGTCTTACAACAGTGTTGCCGAGCGAGCGAGAACTAATAATTAGCAGTTTTCCCGTGTGTTTATGGCAACGCTGCGGGTGAACCCCGCCACCTACGCTCTGGTCGTTCTGGTCCCATTTTGAAGCTATTTTCATCTAGTTTTTGGCAGAATACAGTCCATTTAATGCAGATGCTTGATTTATCATTAAGGAGTGCCTGAATGTGCCCTAAATAGCCCAAATAAGCCTGCAGAGAAAGTGTTAAACACGAATGTAGCGGCACCACGGCTGCGGCTGTGTTCCGACATTTCTAAACAAACTAATTTTGCATCCTAAGATAATTATTTGAGTCCTTATTTCGGGATTATTTTGATCTACTTGAATTTGTACACAATTGTGATGGGTATGCATATAATATAATTGCTTACTTTTGAGTATATGTATACAAAGTCTAATATAGGTTATCACCCTTCCATACGATTATGACGATTATTTCGGACATTCTGAGGATATAGCTAGGTACATTTATAATTATCACATCCAAATCGAGTATTTGTATATGGCTATGTACAAAATGTCTTAAAACGGTTATCAAACTCAGAAAGCCTGAATTGGATTGAGTCCTGTGGAAGAGCAGGTTTGAGATGGCTTGATATTGGACACCCTTGAGTGTGAAATACGACACCTTTTCTAGTCTATCGAAGATAGTGGTGGTGAAGGAAAACGCAGTTTTAGACTACAAACTGTTAATGTTATAATATTATATGGTGGAGTTAAGGAGATAGATGATGGTTGTATTCAGCTGAGTACGACCAATCCAATACATTATGGGTTAACTGTGGCTGACACCCACCTCATCACTTATGTATCTGTTAGTTCATTTACTCAGTTTATGTTACTCTAAGGATATATACTGTTGTAATGGTTCGTCTGACAGTGCTTTCAAAATAATATATTAAAGGTAACTCTAAGACTTTTGATTACATCTGAGTAAGTATAGATGGGTAAAGCATCAAGTATAGATGTAAGTGTTTGGTAAGATGGAGGTGAGGTACAGTGCATTCATTCGACATATATCGACAGGACCCACCCGCTTCCACCAGCGCCGTAGACGAAGTAGAGCTTATCATACCGCAATCTCGGACAAGTCACTTGTCACCTTACCACGAGCTGATAAGAGCTCCAAGTAAAATTAATTATACGATGTAAGAGCGCTTTAATACATGCATATTTGCAGTTATTCTTTACTATACAATATTACCATATACCATAGTACAGATAAGTAAACTCCATTACCATTGTTACCTCGTCTACTTGGGCAGAGCAGAGGTAGAAAATTATTAAGCTAGGCTTAGCAAGCGACTGCGTTTGGGCGTATTTGGGTGTATAGGGTACGGTACCGTAACCGTAATGCCTCTCCCTCCCTCCCTCTCTCTCTCTCATATTGTGAAGTGATCAAAATTGTCAAAGGTCCAAGTATGGGTGAAAGCCGTTGCTGGTAAACTGGTGAATGAAAGACTCCTTCAATCTTCCTGCCTTGAATTCTGATCTTATTAATTAATGGCTGTGAAACTTTCGTTGCCTCAGAGGTTTTCTTCACCACCACATCAACTGGCTCAGTTTTCTCCTTATCAAAATACATGAATACATTCAAGACAATATTCCTGGCTTGACTGACAAGTCGGGGAGAACCAGCAGGTCTGCCAGGGGTATGGGCAGGAGACGCCATCTTCCCCCTTCAGAAGACAGGAGGGAACTGAACTGACGTTTGAATGGCAGCGCAGTGACAGTTGAAACCTTGAGAGAGAAGCGTTGCCAATGTAGCTTCCTTACCGCTAGATCAAAAAGTATTTTACTTGAACAAGGGAATGGAGCTGTTAAAGACAGGCTCCAGTCTTAACATTTCTTTCTCACTCGTTGATGTAGAAAGGTAGATGGCTTTGTAGGCCATATTTAATAATTTAAAATTATATATAAATATTGACTTGATCTAGCGGCAAAATTTTACACCTAGCAATAAGAATGCTGGCTATACTCCGAATCTTTTAGCACATGTTATCAATATTGGAGTAATATTCTAGCAATATTAGGTAGGCATTTACTAGTTTGTATTCTTCTAGTTACTTCTGCAAACAGATTAAATAATATTTTTGTGCTGATTTGGTAACCCTGTTGGACACCCGTACCTCGCACAGTCATGCCAGCTGTATGATAACGGTTGGGGAAGTGGGCGGGGCCTGTCGATATATGTCCAATGAATGCACTGTAGTGATTGAGCTGACATGGAATATGTGTATACTTGCATAGGAAACAGGAAACGTGTTTGAATGTCTGGACATTATCATAAGTTTCCGTGTATAAGGAGAGAGTTAAGTGTGTGTGTGTTTAAAAATCACTGGGATATGTCTCTTACCATACTAGGGAGATGGTGCTCGAGCAAGTGAGCGAACAAACAGAGGATCTGGTAGGTGTAGAACAGGGTTGGTTGAGGTAAGGAGAAGGCAATATAGACTGAACCACCAAACCTTATCTGTAGTATTAGTTGTAGAGAAATGTCTGAGGCAAGGAAGGTAGTTTTATGCTGCTCTAATGTACTTGGAGAAACCCTAAGACAGAGTTGTTAGAGAAAGGTTGTGGAAAGCATTGAGCATATACAGAGTATATGCAGCGTCTGTATGAAGGTGTAAGAGGTGCGTGTAGAGGCTAAACAGAGCAAGTGTTTTGCTTTGAATGATTTTGATTGTTCAGTATAAAGATCGAAGGAGTCATGAAAGAAATACAAGAAAGATCAGTGGATGTCAGCATACGAGTAAGAGAAGGGAGTGAGTGGAAGTTGCCTGTGCTACTGTTTGCTGATGATACAGTTATGTTGAGTGTTAATGAGTGAGACTTGCAAGGTTTGATAAATATGCTTGGTGTTGTGTGTGAAAGACATAACCGCAGTCTCAATGTGGCAAATACTAAGGTTATGGTCTTTGAGAGGGATAAAGTCACAGAATGTGAGGCGAGGTGGAATGGTCAGATAATGGAGAATGTTAACTCATCTAAATATTTGTGATCTGTGATAAGTATAAATGGGATCATAGAGCATGACATGCGATAAAGGGTACATTAGAAGAGCAAGATTGCTGGAACACTGAAGGCAGTGACAAGCAAAAGAAATAGTGATAATGGGAGTGACCAAGTTATTGCATGATAGTGTGCTAATCTCGACATAGACATGTAGGAATGAAGCATGGAAGTTGTTAGAGAGACATAATATCAATAGTGAGAGAGCTGGAAATGAGGGCGTTGATTGATGGAAGACAGAGGTGCATGGACACGATTAATTTGTACCCATCCCCTCGGGGATCAGGGCGCCTGGCAATTAATATATAGACAGGAAGTTTTTCTCAGGTCTTCCATGGAATCACAATTGTATCTATCTACAGTATGATTATATAGTTTATAGTATAAGTGTGTCCCTTTAGCACCCAGAGCCTTGGGGGTATGCAGCCGAAACTTGGCCTGGGTACTGAGAGAGTTCCAGGCGAAGCTTTATCGTAATTTATCATGTTTTTGTTTTAAACAGAAGCAAACTCAGTCAATAGGAAACTATTTCATCACATCGCCTTAACTCAAATTGTCAGATCAAACTCGGCGTGTGTTGCCCGTAAAGTGTATTACCATATTGCTGCTCTCACAGGATAGTGATATGATCGAGACTATTTGGGATATATGAGCAGTTCTATAACGGTCATAACTATAACTACCATATACTAGCTAAATATTTCCTAACATGGATAAACAACTAAGAATGGGTAATGATGGGGTATACATTATGGGATGTACCTATTGATAATATAGAACATGTAATAGAACACACAATAAATTATGTTTATATTTGTTTTTGAAGTTTTCTTTTACTTAAAAATAAAAATAGTTCTAGCATTTTCAAAGCTTAATTCTTCAATATAGTTAACTGATATGTCTTGTTCAACTGCTTCTCTAGTTTTACTTCCACTTCTCATATCTTCTAATATCTCTTCCATATTTTGTATTTGCACTTTATCTTTAAGCAATTGTTTAGCTTCGATTTCACTCATTCTGTCTAGATTTTCAGTTATATTGTATTTTTCTTTAAGATTACAAATTTCTCTTGTATTTTCTTCTATTGTCTTCACTATTTTTGTTTTCATTTTTACCTCTATTGCTTCATTGTCTCGGTTGCTCAAATTAATATAATATTCCATCTTTCTTTGGTTTATTTTATGTTCAGTTTTTATTCCCTTAATTTCATGGAGGAGGGCACATTTTAGGGTTGTTCTGGGGACCTTAAACAGTTTAGTTAAATATTGTGTTTGGATGTTATTTATTTCTGTTTTTCTCTTTTTCTTTTAATTTTTCCCAAACTTCTGCCCCAAACAGTGTCAAAGGCGATACACAAGTGTCATAGAGCTCAAGTCCTATTTGTATTCTATGTTTCTTCATTTCTCTTTAACTTAATATATTTATACACTTATTAGCTGCTAATTTTGTCATTATTATTGTTATTATTGTTTGTTTGCATATAATTAACAATATTCTGTAATATCGATATGCTTGTACATTGTTGATATTTCGCTTCATTTACACAATTCCGTAAGTACACACACATGACAACAAAATACTAAACACACTCCAACCACTGCCACATGTGGAGCCCACATGTGGCAGTCAGAAGACCCTCTGGCCTGAAGTATCCTATTACAACATCAACAAACTGCTAGGCTGGGATATAAGACGTAGCTTGGTGGGTGTGGGAAATATTTCCCACAGGCTATCATGTTTGCATATTATCCATACTTTAAATAACTTCAGTAATTAACATTGGTGTGAATATTCTCCAATGTTTATAATACAACTACTGTACATATCAATTTATAATATTGAACATAGTTCGAGCCATCTAAAAAGATACTCGAACGGAGCTACATATTACTGTATATACAGTACAAGGGTGTATTGAAACAACTGTTACAGACTATGACGAACACATTGTAAAATGGAAAATAAACATATTGTTGTATCACATTTTTCCCATAAACGAGTTATTTTAGAGATAAATGCCCTTTTAGATATGTAGCAAAACAGGGTTACAAGTAAAGCACTAAATTAATAATACATGATAAACCTATTTAGTATCGACTTAGCTAAAGGGAATGCATGGGTTTACCTATTTCCTTGCCTTTTCTTCTCCCCTCACCCCCCCTCCTCCTTGCCTTTGATAACTGTACTCCTTCCAAATTTGCTACCGATATCCAGTATGTAATAGAACTGATTCACAGCCGTTGTAATTCATGTATTGCAGTTGTACTGATCGAAAGTGGTAATCCACATCCTAATAACATATATAATGTCACCAGTACCAATTACAACCGAATTGCGAACAACATAAATTATAGGCTGAAGAGATTAAATACGAATAAAACCTATGTACGATTTCTGAGTGTAGGGGCAAGGCCTTTCCAAAGTGGAAGAACAGATGGTGTGTATTTTGAATCATGAAACAAGGAACCATCTAATACAAAAATTTCGTAATATCATCAAACGTTTCATTGATATTAATTAGTGCCTGTAAATATGGAGGTAGCCAAATGCAAACGTTCTCTTACAGCATACAAGGGACACCTCACGAGAGCTATTCAGAATGCTGAACAACTTCTAAAAGCCACTTATGTAGATTTAGTAGAGGTGGAGAGAACTATAGACCGGTTGGTGATAAAATGGGATAATTATGAAGCTTCTTACACTAAATTGAAGTCCTTAATGGTTGAAAGTGAAGCAGAAGAGATCGATAGAATGCAAACCGAGCATTATCAAAATTAAACATAATTCCAAAATCATATAGTCAATTTAAGAACAAAGGTCACCACTAATACTGCTCGAAATTCTAGCTCCTCAAACGATGAGAATAAACCGGTAGATTCATCTATAGTACCCTGTATCAAAATACCAGTTTTTTCGGGAGAAATTACAGAGTATGAGGCCTTTATAGACCAATTTCATGTCCAAATAGGAAGCCGATCAGATGTAAAGCCAGTTACTAAATTACAATACCTGAAATTTAATTTAAAGGGTCGAGCTTTGGATCTCATTGAGGGATATAGTTCCATCACAGCCAACTATCAGAGCCCTCTTGATACTCTGAAGGACACATATGGAGATGAGGAGAGAATTAAACACTGCCTGCTACACAAGATCATCAGTCTGAGCTCTCCAAAACATGACCAAGTAGAACTGGAAACATTTTGAATAGCTATGTTAACCCGTAACCCGTAGCTATGTTAACCCCCCCCTTTGTCAAAAAAACAAAGGAAAAGAACGAGGGACAAGGGGGGGAAGACCAGGGATCTTCACCAGAGCACCAGGAAACACGACCCCCGAGAGCAATCACCGGCCGAGGGGGTCGAACACTGGACACGGAGAGGTAGGAGGAGATGAAGGAATTGATAGAAGACCACAAAACCGCTGAGGCGAAGGCAGGGAAGGATCGACGTGGCAGGAACCGGAAGGAGGCAGCAAAGGATCTGACATCGCGCGCAGAACCCCTACAAACAGGGTGACGGGCACGAACGGGCCGACAAACGTGGCGGCCCAGCTGCACCTGCTAGAGCCTCCCACCTGTCCGAGGAGACACCCACACAGCAGTACCCGAAGGCGGCGCCACAGACGCAACAGAGGAGTGCAAGGCTGACACCGGGCACAACACATGGCGAGGATGCCCACGCCTGGACGGCGAAAGGCTGGAAAACGGGGGCCTCCCTCCCATGCGTGGTAACAAAAGGCGGGGATGAGGCGAACGAGACGCCATGCAAGGACTGGGAGAATCGCACGCAGTCCCGGGGCCGTGACAATGCCGCTAGTGCAGACACCCGATCCCCAGTGGCCAGAGCGACAAGGAAGAGTGGACGCCCGACCAACGGAACCGGCGTAGCGGCCCTTGTATACGTGGGGGAAGCCAGAAGGACCAGAGCCCGCCCCAGATCCCACAGCGGAGGGACCTGGCGCGGAGGCGGTCGATCCCGGAAGGCAGCCGTCAGGAAGGAATCCAGCACCTGTGGCGGAACGACCAGCCCAGCGACGGACCCAAAGAACCCCCCGGACGGCAGACAAGTGGGTACGTATAGCGTCGACTGGAAAGCGACGTGTACGGAAGAGGTGAAACAAGGAGCGTAGGACGAGGGAAGGAGAGCCAACTGGCAGGCGAGTGGCCTGTAGCCACCTAGTAAAAGACCTCCAGCGGGACCCGTAAGTCCCCCAAGGAGAAGACGGCCAGGAACGCTGCAGGAAGTCAGTCAGGGCCCGGCCGGGGACCGGGAGCCACCGTGCCTCATGAACAAGCACGATGCGAAGGCCTAAGAGGTCCGCAGGACCCCAACCTAGCCAAAGTGGAAGCCGGAGACAGGTAGAGGGACCGGACTCGGGCACCACCGCGGCAACCGGGCGGACCAAGTCCGTGCCGGCCACAGAGGCGCGAGGAGCCAGACGCAGCCGTGGTACAGCCGCAGCTTCGCGAGGACTGGGCACATCAACAGCGCGTCTGGTGGCGGAAAGATGGATATCGACCGCCACCTGTACCAGGCGACCATGAAAGCGTCCGGACCCCCCCCGGAGCGCGAGGCCGGAGGGAGAGGTCCAGAGGCAACTGGCGCGGCACCCCCGATGCGAACAAGGCGACCTCCGGAACACCTCAGGAAGCCGCGAGGTCGGCGAACACAGTCCGTTTCATCGCCCATTCTACAAGAACGCCCTGCCCTCTCGACAGGGCGGCCGCCCAAAGGGTGGCAGGCCCGGGCAGGGAGGAGGCATGCAAGGAGAAGGGGTGTCGGTCCGCGAGGAAGAACAACTCCACCGAGACCCCCAATAGAGTCAACGACCTGGAGGACCCCCGCATAAGGAAACAGGGGACAGCTTGTCTTGTCCAACCCGAAGGCCACCGACTCACCCCGAAGGGCCAGCGCGTGGTCCCGCAGGAAGAACAAAGGAACCAACAATCCGAGGGCATAGACGGGTAAGAGGAGGGAGACCCTCCCATCAGCCGGGAAGTGGACGACCCAGGTTCGATTGGGAACCTCACCCAACCTCGCTCGACGTATCTGTGGTGACCCAGACCGTCGGCGGGGGGGGGCGGTCCAGGGCACAGCCTCAGAGAGCGAGCCCCGAGCAACCCAGCGACCGAAGCGTCGGCGAACGGTACGCGGGAGCGGCAGGAGCCGATCCATAGGGGCAACGGAAACACCGCGGTGCCCATGAGGAGGAGGCGGCGTAGCCAGAAGCTCCCTAAGGGAAGGGGCAGAGCGGCCCAATGCAGCAAACCCACGAACGAGTCCCAGAGCCACCCCGGGAGGGAGACCGAGTGCAACACGGCGAGGACCGTCCACCGAAGGTGCACCGCGGCCGGCAGACCCCGGGTCACCGTAGCGCTGGACAAAACCCATGCGAGACCGACCCATGGCACGACACGCGACGGGGTCAAGCGTGACTTGGGAACATCGAAGGGGAACCCTAACCGTGCGATGTTGCGAACGACTGTGAGGGCGTCGCCAATGCACAGGCCTAGGGCGTCGGAAACTACCAACCAAACGGCCAAGGAAAACAGGAGCTGGAGCCCGCTCCTGAGGAGAGGACCCAGAGCCTGCCCCACCAGTGCGGAGAAGATCTGCGGCACGACGTGGAGACCGAAGGGAAGGCCGTCGAACAGGAACACACGATCGGAAGTCCGAACGGCCAAGAATCGCTGGAAGCGAGGATGGAGAGGAACGAGCCAAGACACATCCTGGAGGGCCAGCGACACTACCCACGACAGAGGGCACAGGGCCAGGCGTACCAGGGGTACCGGCAGCATCCGAAACCGTGTGTGCACGATGTGCCCGTTGAGGGCCGACAGATCCACCACCGGTCGCATCGCGTCGCAGGTCGGCGACGGAACCAGAAAGACACGGGAGAGGAAATCCGGGTGACCGGCGGTCAACTCCCTCGACGCTACCCAGCTCGGGCATGGAAGTGAACACGTGGGCCACCTCTGAAGAGATGGGCCGTTGTCGGTGACAAGAGCGGAGTGGGGGTCTGGACGTCCACCTCCAGGTGAGACCCCTCCGCGCAACCCGCCGCCCCCAACGTCCCTCGCGGCTACCGAGGGGCGCAAGGGCGAAAACAACCCGAGGGAGCACCCGAGAGGAGGGGAGCGACCCGGTACGCCCAGGCGAGAAGGAGAACAAGGAGGCCGACCCAGAGAACTACACATTGTGTTGACGTGGAGGTACCCCCGGTACGGGCCGTGCGGGCATGAGCGCCACGTTGACCTCCTCTACCCCCGCCCCCCCCAACCTCGTCGAAAAGGGCGGGCCACCCCAACCCCAGGCCGGCGTGGGGCTGACCCCTTCGAAGGGCGGCCGGAAGTGGAAGGCCGGCCAGCCCCGACACAGAGGGGATGAAAGGGGCAAGAACAGAAGTGCGAGGCGGAACCGATGCACTGGCCAGCAACGTCCCAGTCCTGCGCCCGTGCAAGGCGGCAGCACTTGCAGCAGCATCCCGAAGAGGACCGGCAGAAGGACGGGACTGAGAAGACCCCGCGCGCGGCACAGCGCGTCGGTGCGTGACGGAAGCAGGGTCCGTAGCGACACAGCGTGGCGTCGTGTGGCGGAAGCAGGGGCCGCCGACAGAGAAGCGTAGCATTCCCAAGCATCCTGCGTAAAAAACCCCGACGTATATAGCGCAGAGTACAACAAACCCTGACGAATAACTAAGGGGGCCGGCCGGCAGAACGAAGACTGTACCGTCGTGCGGCGCCGAATTGCCGCGCACAAAACCGCCTTCAGCTCGGGAACCAAAGACACCGCGAGCCGAAGGTGGACCCGCTGAACGCGGTCCAAACCCTCGCGAAGATCGCCTGGCGCAGACGCCTCGAAAAGCCGCAGGTGGTGAACAGACGTCTGGAGGGAACCTAAAGACAAGACAATAAGTCCGTCACCCTCTGTCGCAAGGGAAAAACCTTGGCGACAGAGGGCTGATCCGGGGGAGAGAAGAACGGGGTAGCAATAGAACAAAGTTCAAGAACGGGCGCGCTCATCCAGGACCAGAACGCGCCGTCCAACCCGCCGACAGACACAAGAGGAGGCAAAATCAGGGACGACTCCGGGGGAGGGACGGAAGGAGAGCCGTCGACGGATCGGTGTGAAGTCGAAGGCCTCAGCAAACCAGGCCTCCAATGGGAGAGGGTGACCGAGCATGATGGCTAAGCCAGGCGTACCGGCGTCTCACAAACCTGTCCCATAGGAGGACAGACCCGTCAACACAGCCAGGGACTGAACAGCCGGAAGGATGTCAGGGCGGCTGAAGTCTGACCAGAGCGTAGGCCTGCAGAAGGGAGGGGGACACAAACCCGACAAACAGCACCGCCACCACGAAATCTCAGATTGTGAACCAACTGTACACCTAGGCTATGAAAATATGAAAACTCATAGGGGCATAGCAATTCCTGAATGAGAAACAAGCTAGGCTAAAATACGCTAAAACCTAAACTATGCCCAGACTAACAGGAAAAAAGAATATGAAAAGAGAAAGGAATGAAAAACACACACGAGGAACGCCAGGCGCCCCCGTACCTTCGGTAGCTATTTCCACACGCGTCTCCATTAAACACACTGAGGAGCCCATTTACGTGTGCCCTAGATCACGTAACATCTGTCTAACAAAAAAGAAGGCCAGATAATCCGAAACGAACCTAAACAGGGTGAATTAAAGGAGCACAACAAAAGCGACTGCATTCAATGGAGCGCGTGAAAAAATGATGACAAGAGAGGGTCGCTCATGCGCACGTTCGACAGGGATCTGCACATGACGGAACACGGGATGGGCCTTAAGCGGTAACTAAGGTAAACCCCTTTTTCTTCTCTTCTATGCTTTTTTCACCTTAGGTGGTAGTTTTGGTTAATGTACAACGTCTCCTAGAGCAAGATAAGGAGTAGACTCTAGACGTTTTCTTTTTAACCGCGGTTGGAATGACGACATAGCAGTCAAAATAGACAAGTCGTCATTGCAATTAGGTTAATAGCCTTGACGTTGGATTTTCCAAGACTACTACCAAATAGTAGGTTTTCCTATTTGGTAGGTTGGGAGGTACGTCAAACCTCCCAATCAGGCAATTGTATCTAAAATACGAGACTACCTACTTTGACTTAGCTCAGATAAATGACGGCTTAAGCGATTTAATATCCCACATGGAGACTGAAACTCTAGCTAAGACAAGTAGGAGTATAAAACAGGATATACAGAGCAAAGGAAGTGAAAGGTCTTCGGAAAAGAATATTGGTACCTACTACAACACCGAATCAAGAACTAATTCCAAGACAAATACAGAGTCTACATGTAAATTTTGTGGAACGGCACATAGGAACTCTCAGTGCCTAAAGTATGCCACCGGGAGTGAAAGGATCCAGCGGTTAAAGGGGCTTAAGCTTTGCACAAGATGCATGGGTTCTCATCCTGTCAAATCGTGTAATGTCAAGCTACAAATCTGCAGAAGGTGCCAGAAGGGTGTGCATCATACTGGTTTATGCAAATCCTTTGATAAATCAAACCAGCAAACAAGTCCTAATACAAACTACTCATCTACTGATAATACTCCTCAAACAAATCAGAGTAACCCTTCTACGTTAAACGTGGCTCACATCAAAGCTACTGCAGGTTCTACCACATCTAGATTCTCTGGAGTTGCTCTGTCAACAGGTTTGGCAAAGCTAGAATATACAGGGAATGAAAATGAGGTAAGACTGTTTTTTTATAATGGTTCACAGAAATCCTTCATTACTCGAGACCTTGTAACCCAAACAAATTTACCTTTAAAGGCTTCTGTGAAGATGACTCTCAATGGATTTATGGGTTCTCCTGTTACACAAAATTATGATATAGTCAAACCGACAATAAGGATGGGTAACCGAAGGAAAAGGATTTCAGCAGTAGTAGTTGATGAGCTTCCACAAACCATTGTGATTGTCGGACTAACAAGAGCAATGGAGTATTTAAACAGAAACGGGGTGAAATTAGCAGACACGATACCACATGATGATCAAGGAGGACCTGTAGGTATACTGATTGGAGCAGATCACCTCTATGATTTTATATCGCGTCATACAATTGTTCGTGATGGAATGAACTTGCTCAAATCCCCTGCTGGCTAAATACTAACTGGAAATATTCCTGAAAGATATAATTCAGTGAGTGATAATAAGTTTGCTTCACAGCATGTTATACCAGAGTCTGTCCTAGTAATGAGAATTACGGAGCATATGGATCCACTTATTGAAGTGGAGACGTACCTAGAAGAAGAGTCTGAGGTTCACAAACTATGGGACTTAGACACTTTGGGAATTGATGTCACCGAACCAATACCTGATGATCGTGTGTCTTATCAAGTATACCTGGACTCCTTGAAGTATGAAGAAGGTCAGTAGTGGGTAAAGTTACCATGGAAGTTGAATAAAGCAGATCTACCTAAAAAAAAATCAAGAGCCCTTGGACTCCCTAGTTAAAAATCTGGAGAGGAAGAATCACATTCAAGTATATCAACAGATTCTTGATGACCAGCTCAAGTCAGATTTCATTGAAGAAGTGCCTGATGCCTCACCAAGTGATCAAAGTCATTACTTACCACACCATGGGGTTCGTAAGGAGTCTGCCACAACACCATTATGAATTGTTTTCAATTGCAGTTCACGTGCACATCCAAGAAGTCCCCCTCTAAATGGTTGTTTGATGACAGGACCTCCATTGACTAGCAAATTATATGATGTACTTCTTAAGTTTAGAACCAACCAATATGCATATACAGCGGATATTTCTAAAGCTTTCTTGAGAATTGGACTACAGAAAGAAGATCGTGACTACACAAGATAATATGGCCATCTGATATCAAAGATTCTACTAGTCCGGTGAAAACTTTCAGATTAAAATTGGCCCTTTTTGGCGCCACCAGTTCTCCATTCTTACTTCAAGCTACAATAGATTTCCATCTGAGAACGTCAGAGAGCCCCACCAAGGAAATGCTAGCTTCTAGTTTCTATGTAGATAATTTCCAAGGGACTGTGACAACTGAAGACCAGTTAAACTATACATACGAAGAAGCTAACAAAGAACTTCAGCAGTAGCCACTAGTAGCCACATTAGTAGCCACTAATATGGCTACAAATAATCAAAAGCTGAATGCTAGAATTGAAAGTGACTTTCCCGGATATACAACTCCAGATACGACCTCAGTTCTTGGATTGTTATGGAATACACAAGAAGCTGAAGCTGAAGCTGAAACTAAAGTATAGCAGTGACAAATCAAACTCTATGACAAAGCGAAAGCTACTGGCCAAAGTAAGTAAAGTATTTGACCCACTTGGTATAGTGTCGCCCATCACAATAAAAGGAAGGTTGTTAGTTCAGGAAGCTTGGAGGCTTAAAAGTGAATGGGATGATCCTCTTCCTGACTTATATGTTGATGAATGGAAAGAACTGGAATCTGAATTTCTCCTCTTATCAGACCTAGAGGTACCTAGAGCTACAGCATGTGAGACGACTCCTTACACTCTACATATATTCTGCGATGCTTCTTCAAAGCCATATGGTGCAGTTGCATATATGGTGGATGACTCTAATTCCTTGCTTCTAACTAGTAAAGCCAGAGTGGCTCCGCTGAAGTCTAGAACTATCCCACAACTCGAACTTACAGCATTGCTCATCGGGACAAGGCTGGGATCACATATTAATAGCACATTAGTAAACCTAAAGATCACTAAAACTTACTTGTGGTCAGATAATGAAGTTTGTTTGCAATGGGTGAGGAAAGACAACTCTAAAATACCATATGTGAAAAATTGTGTAGCTGAAAACAAGAATTTACAAAAGGATTATGTGTTCATGCATGTGGATACTAAGAATAACCCTGCAGATCTGCTCAGTAGAGGCGTCAAATTGAAGAAACTCGACTTTCTTTGGTATAATGGTCCAGACTGGTTGACAGATCCTGAACTTTGGCCAAACCAAAAGCCATAATCATTTCTAACATCCTTGTCCCAGAAGCTACAACTCCTCTTAAGAACGAGCCAACTCCATTGATTAATCTCAATAGATTTTCGACACTAAGGAACTTACTGAGAATCACAAAATTGGTAATGGAGTTTGTAAATAAATTGTTCATGAAAAAGGGGTGGAAACGCCGATTGAAGATTGATTGTCCCATGACCTATTGGGTAAAGAATTTACAGAGGGAAGTATGTAATGAAGAAAAGCAAATTCTATCAAGAGGTGAATCTGAATCGCAATCTAAGACATCTAAAAAGATACTTGGATCGCATACCTTCTTGATCAACCGCCTAGGTTTATTCCTAGATGAGACTGACCTCATTAGATGTAAAGGCAGAATCCATCATTCCTCTTTGCAATACAGTGCTAAGCATCCAGTGCCCAAGAATCATTGGTTTACAGAACTAGTGAAAAACGACTCATCAAACCACATTGCATGGAGGCATAACTGAAACTTTGTTAAACCTAAGAAAACAATTTTGGATACCAAAAGCTCGTCAAGCCATAAAAAAGTGCCTCAGGAAGTGTATAGTTTGTAAAAGATATGATGGCAAAAAGATCAGATTTCCAGCAACACCACCTCTTCCAAAGGAACTGGTACAACAGGCAGATCCGTTTCAAGTTGTCTGTGTTGATTTAACGGGAACAATTCAGTTACAAGAGCGAAATGGAGAGGAGCACTCTACATTTAAAGTTTATATTTGTCTGTTCACCTGCGCTGTTACAAGAGCTGTACACTTGGAGCTCGTAACAGATATGACTTCAAATACCTTCTTAAGAGCATTCCGAAGATTTGCTGGCAGATGATCATGTCCTCGCCTAATCATATCAGACAATGGATCAAACTTTAGAGCAGCAGAACCACTCTTTAGAACCTTTTTCCATATGCCCGAAGTACAACAGTTCTTTGAAGGTCGCCATTGTGAATGGAGGTTTATTCCACCTAATGCTCCATGGCAGGGAGGTTTTTATGAAAGAATGGTGGGTGTCATCAAAAGATGTTTACGAAAAGTCTTGCAAAACAAAAGAGTTAACATTGATCAACTGAGGACTGTTCTCGTGGAAATAGAAGCTAGAGTGAATAATAGACCACTCACTTATGTTCACGAGGACATTGATGAAATTCAAGCCTTGACGCCTAATCATCTTTTACAGGGATCTCCTATCCAAGTTTTACCACCTGTTATTGATAAGGAAACTTTGAAAGACCCAGATTTCGTGATGAACGTAGGTAGGCAAACTGCAGAGAAATTGACTGAACATTTTAATCATCTCAACAAATTGCTCAAGCAGTGACAGAGAGTATGGCAAGAAGATTACTTAACATCACTAAGAGAACATCATTATGGAAAGAAACTTGCTCCTGAAATACATTTGAAGGAAGGAGATGTGGTATAATAGATTGCGAGACTCCAAGATCAACCTGGCCCCTAGGTAAAATAGTGTCTTTCCATCCAGATAAATATGGTACTGTAAGAGTGGTTAAGGTGCTAAACAAAGGTCACATATCCTTGTGGTCAGTTGATACATTAATTTCCTTAGAATTATCTAGTGGACCATCTCCGGAGCAGAAGCAATAGGATCTAACAGAAGAAAGCACAAGACCCAAACGCCAAGCAGCAATCCAAGCGCTTTCTAAGATAAAGGATCAATTAAATTAGATTGTATAGTAATATAATAATACGAAGTGGAGGATTAGGATGTAAATAGGGAAATGCTACCACTTCTTAAAATTAATTTGGTTATGGTATTAGGATTAAGTTTCATTATAATTTTATTAGGATTAAGTTAGATTATAGTTTAGTCAGATTACATTGATTTTGGCTCCCCCCAGGATGTGGGAAATATTTCCCACAGGCTATCATGTTTGCATATTATCCATACTTTAAATAACTTCAGTAATTAACATTGGTGTGAATATTCTCCAATGTTTATAATACAACTACATATCAATTTATAATATTGAACATAGTTCAAGCCATCTAAAAAGATACTTGAACGGAGCTACATATTACTGTATATACCGTATATATATAATATAGTTTATAGTTCATGCCATCTAAAAAGATACTCGAACGAAAATTAAGGAAACGGTATTCACATAAAAACATGCCGTAACTGACCAAAACATATCACGAATCAGTCCGAAACTTCATAATTATGCAATATTACTGGTTCGTGAAATAGTGAACCATTAAAGTCTAGATGTTAGCCTGCACAAAGGAAAACGTCAGTTCTTACCACGGGATCGTCGGGATCACACGCTTATAATAGTGGATAATATTAACAGCTGTAGTGATTATAAGCGTTCATACGTGTTAACTTAATTATAAAGTAAAAGGGAGACTTACTACACAACACGGTCCTGGATATTGTACTGCAGCTGCACCCGACAAACACCTCGTTCGCTTTCCAACGATAAGTATCCGTTTTACATACCAGCTGGCCAGTTAGGTAGGAGAAGGATAACTTTGAGGAGGGCGTTACGAGGCAATCCCTTTAAAATACAATAGTGAGTTTCGTAAATAACTTGCGTTGATAACGTCAATCTTAACCACATGGATTTACTTTACTGAATATAAACTTTGCCACAGTAGAAATTATGATTGTCTATAAATTAAAGGGAGAAAGTACAACCAAATATAAAGCTAATAATACCAACCTTTGCTTTCAGATTTACTTGTTTAGTGAAGGAGTCTACCTCGAGTCGTGAGTAAATTATAAATTCAAACAAGCCCGTTAATAAACTTGTGTGAAGGTTAATGTCAATCGAGGGGCGGCTAAGGGCGGTCGTATTAGTCAATTTTCACAACAGTGGGGTGGGGGTTGTGCAACCGGGGAGGGGTCGGGGTTTTCTCATTTACTTCCTACATTCACGCAGTGGTATACTTGCTTAGTGTAGTTTGTTACGTTGTTCATGCAATGAAGCAAGTAAAATCATAATAATTTAGTGTGTTAGTTACAGCGAGATGAATCAACAATTATACCACACAGGAACAGTTCACAATATTCCCCAAATACCAGGGATTTATTTACTGCTAGGTGAACTAATATTGGTGCTACCATTTATACTGTACACACTGTTCAGAGAGTTACATATATTCACTGACCACACAGATCTTACGATCCAGGACTTAATCCCAGTCGAGATGGCAACCCTAAACATAATTGAAACTGGATGGAAAGGATAGCAAAGATGAAAGCTCTCTCCTCGCCCTCCGCCCTCCGCCCTCCGCCCTCCGCGCCGAGGGGGGCCCCCCCTCGGTAATTTGCCGTAGGCTACATTCAATCTGTTAAAAGGGACTTGGAAACGCCTGAAGGAATGTATAGAATAGTTAGACATGGAAAATATGTGTGATGCATGCCTTCACTTTTTTTTTTTTTTTTTTTTTGTCTGCTCTCTTCCACTGAACACGATGTTCATTTCTGCCAAGTTCTCTTGTCAGTAATAATTTTCAACTCCAGACCAACTGCTCTGTGGTATGAGAGAGAGAGAGAGAGAGAGAGAGAGAGAGAGAGAGAGAGAGAGAGAGAGAGAGAGAGAGAGAGAGAGAGAGAGAGAGAGAGAGAGAGATGAAAATCAATCACACAGTCACAAATGCAAAAGGGGAATATGTAAAAGATTTTGTAATATTTTGACTTGTGATTTTAGGCATAAACCTCCCTTGTTTCCAAACATTAGCATTATATGAATATGTCTGTATTCGAATTATATAATGTGATATTTTACCTACTGAGTTAGAAGTTAAATAGATAGCGTGAGTTTGTGAGTACTCCGAAGTGATGAGTCGAGATGATAAGACAAGAGTATTATTTTTGTTTGTAATTAGTTCTAATGTATTATATTTCTTTTTTGTTTTCATTATACTGGCAGATAAATATCAGTGGTAACAAGAAGACTGCGTGGCTGAGTGGAAACATTCCTCACTGCAATGGCGGAAAGTAGAGATTATGTTGAACATTGTTGCATGTATAAAAGTATATGCTAGCACCTGATCAGTATGGATGAGATGATTACACTGGTTACAGACTACATTCACATCCACAGCCATTTTAACAGTATGATAATATTCACATGTATCACACACACAATACAATGGTTGGTCTAGCAAGCCTCCACAGAAAACAAGCTACAACTTGGAATTGCATCGGAATATGAAGGCGATTCATTTGCGTCAACCCTCTGGAATCAATACATAAATAAATATATACATTATTATAAGTTAATATAAATAAATGTAAAAACAGGAAGACCGCAAAAAGAACTTACTACTCAAAACTTTCTCGATCAAATACTTCTTTCAGGATATGAATATACAACATTTTCCAGCTTAGAAATATGATTGTAATATTCTTCGTATGTCGGGTGGCATAGATTGTCATGGACTGCAGACTATAAGTCCGCGGGTTAGAGTTAAATAGAAAGCTGATACATTTATATGGTGATCCCGACAATCCTACAGATATAAAGTATTGTATTGTGGCTACAGCAATACAAGAAGACAATAATTGCCAACATAGCGTCACCAACCAAATGGATTGATGATACAATGACTATAAAATAGCAATACTTATCTATCAACATGTGACATGTTTTATTACGTGCTGCCATCTTGTGTCCCAATATATCAAACATTATATTTATAAAACAAATTATTTGAGTATCCAGATCCTATGATTAACATTTCAGAGTTAGAGACTTTTATATAACTACAATTTGGTGACCTACTTTGACTAATTATTATTCATAATTCCAAACATGGTGTTAACCCCTTTAGTAGAGTAATGCCTATATTGTATAGGTGCATCAATGGACTTTGTTTCCAGTTTAGGAATGACATGCGCTATTTAAATGGTTAGTATAATAAATATATTATTTGTTTTATCCATGACAACATATGTAAGCTGAAAAATAATTGCAATAATAAAATAACATTAGCCTAGACATAATGCATACATGTGTGTGTTCGCGCGCGCGCGTGTGTGTGTGTGTGTGTGTGTGTGTTATAAAAAACTGTTGACTGCTTAAGCAAGCTAAGCCATCCTGTGTGTGAGGGACCCCATCCCTCCGTTCACACATACTGGCTACATGTTTATCATGGCACTATGTATGTGTGGATGTGATATGTACACGTGTGTGTGTGTGTGTGTGTGTGTGTGTGTGTGAGGGACCCCCTCCCTCCGTTCACACATACTGGCTACATGTTTATCATGGCACTATGTATGTGTGGATGTGATATGTACACATGTGTGTGGATGTGTGTGTGTGTGTGTGTGTGTGTGAGGGACCCCCTCCCACCGTTCACACATACTGGCTACATGTTTATCATGGCACTATGTATGTGTGGATGTGATATGTACACATGTGTGTGGATGTGTGTGTGTGTGTGTGTGTGAGGGACCCCCTCCCTCCGTTCACACATACTGGCTACATGTTTATCATGGCACTATGTATGTGTGGATGTGATATGTACACATGTGTGTGGATGTGTGTGTGAGGGACCCCCTCCCTCCGTTCACACATACTGGCTACATGTTTATCATGGCACTATGTATGTGTGGATGTGATATGTACACATGTGTGTGGATGTGTGTGTGTGTGTGTGTGTGAGGGACCCCCTTCCTCCGTTCACACATACTGGCTACATGTTTATCATGGCACTATGTATGTGTGGATGTGATATGTACACATATGTGTGAATGTGTGTGTGTGTGTGTGTGTGTGTGTGTGTGTGAGGGACCCCCTCCCTCCGTTCACACATACTGGCTACATGTTTATCATGGCACTATGTATGTGTGGATGTGATATGTACACATGGGTGTGTGTGTGTGTGTGTGTGTGAGGGACCCCTTCCCTCCGTTCACACATACTGGCTACATGTTTATCATGGCACTATGTATGTGTGGATGTGATATGTACACATGTGTGTGGATGTGATATGTACACATGTGTGTGTGTGTGTGTGTGAGGGACCCCCTCCCTCCGTTCACACATACTGGCTACATGTTTATCATGGGACTATGTATGTGTGGATGTGATATGTACACATGGGTGTGTGTGTGTGTGTGTGGATGTGATATGTACACATGGGTGTGTGTGTGTGTGCTTATGTTATACAACAACAAAAAGAGTATTAGTTTGTGTGTGAGTGGGCGCACAATCCATTATTGACTCAATTATTTGCATGGTGATAATAATGAACAAAATAATATACTTTGGTTATCAACGATGCAAATATACAGTATATTGGTATTATAGTAACTTTTAGAATATATAAAACATCATAACATTGTTGGTATTATAAAGATTCCATGGTAGAAACTTGTTACATATTATAACCCTTTCCCTGCGGGTGACGTTCCGGAACTTATAGGCAATTTACAGCAACTTCCAGGCTTTAAAAGCCTGTAAAAGCTGTAGAAATCGAGTGTCGGTGGGCAGGAGTGTGAGGGACCTCCCTCCGACCCTCAGAGCAGCCAGATGCTCACTGAGGGAGACTGTGTCTCGCGCGGGTGTCTCACAAGAGTGTTGCCGAGCGAGCGACAGCTAATAATTAGCGAGTTTTCCCGAATGTCTATGGCAACGCTGCGGGTGAATCCCTCCACCTACGAAACTCGTTCTGGTCTCATTTTGAAGCTATTTTCGCCTAGTTTTCGGCAGAATGCAGTTCATTTAATGCAGATGCTTGATTAATCATTCAGGAGTGCCTGAATATGCCCTAAATATCGCAAATATAGCCGCAGCCAGTGGGTTAATACTAAAGCACATCTGACCAATTATAATTGTGAGGCGAGATCAACATAGTCTCTCACCAGCCCCAGCAATACTGCACCCCGAGTTATGAGCAAAGCCCAACTTCCCCCGAGTATGAAACTGCACAGTGCCAGCACAGATTCGATGAGGGGTGTGGTCCATACGACCGACCGCCGCCCCTACCTCACTGCCTCTCTTGTCGGTGCGATTAAAGCCTCCTACGTTCCCAACTCTCCCCAGGTTCCTGCCAGGCAGGACAATCAACAACACTAGACAAGAGTGAGGGAAAACAGGAGAAGGAGGTCTCTCTCCTAAATCAGACAGACCTGCCACTAACTCTACCTGGTCTGTGATTGGTCCAACCAAGAAAAACAGAAAAGCCATTCGATCCAGGCCGGGCCCATATTAGGCCAAAATTTATCCCCCAGAGCGGAACTGGTTCAGAAGTTTGTCACATGAATAGAACTTCCTCTCCCTCCTATCCCCCTCCAGCAGCAATAAGCGCTCCCTGCACCAGACCAAGGCATTTAGAACTTGAGAAACCTCAAAAAGCATAACAAACAAACAAGGCCTGACAAGTCCCACAAAGAAAGTAATACAAATGTAGATACTCTCAATACGCCGCCCAAATCTGGCTCGCAGGAGGAGGACCTGTCCGACTACGAAGTATTACAGGAGCTGCAAGACCTGCTAAGTCCTCATGATGATTACTTCAAGCAGTTGATCCAGCAGTAGGGCAAATTGCCCCGGATGCTACTGGAGTGGAGAGAAGACTCGCTGACTACGTCATAAGGCTCTGCAGGAGTGTATCGCCCTATATGTACAAACATGCATGACACCCCTGCCAGTTGTGATGACCTTCGCATAAGGTAGAGAGAGGGACGCCTATTCAACTCCTGCACCACTTACCCGCTTGTACTTCCCCTTCACCAGTAGCTGGACTGGGCACCCTCGTGGCACAAGTCATCACACTGCCCTCCCCTTCACCACCCCAATAGCTGGATTGGACAGTGTCAGCCATAGCACCCTCTTATTTTCTCCCTTCCAGCTGTGACGCACCATGAACGCTGAGCGTGGCTGTGATGACACTCCTGACAACCGTCCCTGGTCACTGTCACTGACAAACTGTCAGCTTGCCGTCAAATTTTGCTCTGACCTTTTGGAAATTTACTGAGTATCCAATAATCCCCTGGCCATATTAACCTTCAAAGATTGACTTAAGGAATTAGTGCATAGATTTATGTGAGGAAAATCTTAAATAAATGCTTTAAATAGTTATATTTTTTGGCAAAAACTCTCACTGAAATTATGCCTACTGGAAATCCCCAGTCCTATCCATATAATGTAAAGAGTGACACCGCAGACTAGTAGCTGAACCACAGACAAGATAAACACTATCTGATCCCAACCAAACCCCAGCAAAAATCGTGAGGAAATTCTGAATCTCCTGGATCGAAAGGGGAGGCATTTTAATGACACCATGGACCGGCTTCAACTTTCTGTGATAAAACTCTGGAATATAATTATGAATGATCTAATAAAAGAAAATGCTTGATATCATTGCACGGTTAGAATTTATTCTGCAGAAATTGGAAGACACTTTAGGGAAACTTAAGACCGGTAAAAATTAGAGAAAGGAGAGTGCAAACAAAAATCAATCACTTTCCGAGGTGAACAAAGAGTTGAAAAAAGCAACTAAAGCAAATATTAAAAATAAGAGTGGAAGACTTGACGATTTTAGCCGAAGGAACAACCTCCGCTTTGCTGGACTTCCTTAACCTCTGAAGTGCGCATGGGGGTAATTAGACACCTCTCCCTGTGCGCATGTATTTGAGGTGTTTCCGTCACTAAAATATTCATTGTACCATTAATAGCATTTAATACTTATCCATATGCGCCTATTATGGGTTGATTATAAAGGTATTAACCTGAAACAACAATAAAACGAGTGAAAACAGCGTTTGGATGGTCAAAATCGGAGATATAGCCCGCGAGTTGTATAATGTATGGGTGAGGCAAGCTGCTGTCCCGCCAATTTCCCCCAAGGCCACTGAGACACAGTCGATCGATACTCTCTCTCTCTCTCTTGCACTCGCTTGCCATCAGTGATGACAACACCCTGCTTGCAACTCGCTAATGTTAGCACGAAAATATACCTCAGAATAAGGGAATAACAGGGAAATTGGTGATAACTGAAGGAGAGGAGGAAAGTGGGGAAGGAGGGGAGGTAGAGGACTGAGATTTTGCATGGCCCAGGGGCCAACAAAAAATACAAAAATACAAAAATATTATTATTTTTTTTTTTTTTCGATGTCAAAAGTTTTTTTATTTTTCACTCACTCTTAAGAGTCTCCCCGCAGTCCGCCGGGGGAACTCTTAAGAGTCTCCCTGCAGTTCCCGGGTTAAGAGCTGGGAGAAAACTGGGAAAAAAGTAAACAAAAAGTCAGCAACATCCTCTGTAAGAAATTTGGAATGACATACAGTATATATATGTTGCTATTGAGAGAGTGAATCACATTGGGAAGACATTGCAGAACAAACATCACGATAAAGTTCCAAGATTATCCAAGTCTATCTATTTGTTAGTAGTCTTGGCAAATCCAACGTCAAGGCTATTAACCTAATTGCAATGACGACTTGTCTATTTTGACTGCTATGTCGTCATTCCAACCGCGGTTAAAAAGAAAACGTCTAGAGTCTACTCCTTATCTTGCTCTAGGAGACGTTGTACATTAACCAAAACTACCACCGAAGGTGAAAAAAGCATAGAAGAGAAGAAAAAGGGGTTTACCTTAGTTACCGCTTAAGGCCCATCCTGTGTTCCGTCATGTGCAGATCCCTGTCGAACGTGCGCATGAGCGACCCTCTCTTGTCATCATTTTTTCACGCACTCCATTGAATGCAGTCGCTTTTGTTGTGCTCCTTTAATTCACCCTGTTTAGGTTCGTTTCGGCTTATCTGGCCTTCTTTTTTGTTAGACAGATGTTACGTGATCTAGGGCACACGTAAATGGGCTCCTCAGTGTGTTTAATGGAGACGCGTGTGGAAATAGCTACCGAAGGTACGGGGGCGCCTGGCGTTCCTCGTGTGTGTTTTTCATTCCTTTCTCTTTTCATATTCTTTTTTCCTGTTAGTCTGGGCATAGTTTAGCTTTTAGCTTATTTTAGCCTAGCTTGTTTCTCATTCAGGAATTGCTATGCCCCTATGAGTTTTCATATTTTCATAGCCTAGGTGTACAGTTGGTTCACAATCTGAGATTTCGTGGTGGCGGTGCTGTTTGTCGGGTTTGTGTCGGCCGCATTATTAGCGTTATTCCCGAGTCCCCCCTTTCGAGCCTTCACTGTGTCTCAAAGGCCTGGGCGCTTGGTGGTTCGTGATATCCAGGGGTACCCCACGGGGGCCCCTCCCTCACACCACAGGGTTTTTCGCCCCTGACACATTCTCTCCTCACGGCTAGGCCACCCTTTTTCTCGCCAGTTTCATTTACTGGTTTTTGTGTTCCCCTACTGTTTTCACCTCCATCCTTTCATACCCTTTTGCCCAATCCTGGGGTACCCTACGGGGGCCCCTGTTTGTGCCAAACCACCCTTCCTGCCACTTCTCCTCATGGGCTTTGCTCTATCTCTGTGGGTTGGGTGGTTCCTGGGGGATGTGCCTCCTCTCCCCTGGTGTGTCTTCCTTGCCTCTCCCTTGACCGGTTGAGTCAGGATATTATCAAGGAAGACACTGCTCAGCTTGATGGCCATCGTCGCTTGGAGTTCATAAGGAGATGACGCTTTTTTCTGGGCCTCTTTTGGTATTCCCTAGACGCTCCTCTCGCTTTTTCGGCGCCGGACCATCTCGGCCGGTCCCGCAAATTTGGGGGGGGCTTGATTCGGTCCTCTGGGACATTCCGGCCCCCCGCAAATTTGCGGAGATCGTTGGGGGGTCCCGCAAAATTGCGGGAGGGTGGTGTCGGTACGGTTATGCCTCCATTGGCCTGCAAATTTGCGGTAATAGTTGGCTTTCACTATTGACTTTTTTATGTCATCTTGTTGCCTGATACTATATTGGTGTATGCACTTTACTGGTGTTATAGGCCCTGCATGTAAGATGTTGAGTGGTGGTTAACACTTTCTCCATCTTTGCAGGTTCTGCTAGTGCTCTTCCGCCTCGGCCGCCCTCCTCACCTACCTCTGTGCTCCCAGTTTAGGGTGAGTACGGATACCTGTTTGCTTGTGTGTTCCTGTTTCCCCATGCTCCTTCCCTGGTTCTTCTTGGACATTCTCTCCACTTACTCCTTCGACGTGCTGATTATGGTGTGTGTTCTTCTAGTGCAGGTAGGCTGCCTTGCTTTCGCCTTGGTTGTCGCTCCCCGTGCTTGGAGAGGCACAAGTCCTGCTTGCGCCACTCGCTCTGTGTGTCCTCTACGGCCTACCTCCCTGCTCTGTGTGGCACCTGGCCCTCTCCCCTGGGTCCCGCAGCCGGTCGTCCCATCGTCGGGGGGTTCCCCGGCTCCGTACACGCTCTCGCTCGCCTCGTCGTCCTCCTGATCGCCTTGACGACGCCCATCGCCCACGTCATGGTTCTCGCCCTGAGGCCGGAGTTAGCGGCTCTGCCCCTGTGCGCCCTACCCTGGCCTCTATGGATAGGGGTTCTACTCCCTTCCGCCCGCTTCCTCAGCCCAGACGACTTCCTCTTACGTTGTCCTCTCCGCGCTCGGTTGTTCATGCTGTAGCTGGCCCTCTGCTCCCTCCTCCTACACTGTCCAGGAGGGTCCGCCTGGATGTCGTTGCTTCTCCTACTTCACCTGCTTCAGTGCCTATTCTTCCTTCACGGTCTCGTCCCACGGTGGTGGTCCCTCCCTCCTCCGCCTCGGTGTCGGGCCGCCCTGTTATCTCAGCCCCGGGGATCCTTGCTCTGTTTCCCCCCGCGGCTCCTGGCCTCCTTTCACCCGGCCAGCCTTCCCACTCCCGTCGTCCTGCTCCTCCTCATTCTTCTCTTCCTGACCTTCACTTACCGTCTCGCCAGGGGGGTACCCCTCCTCTTGCCTCGGTGGGGTTTCGCGAGGTTTTGGGGTCCCCTTTCTCAGGAGCTGATGTGTCGCTGGAAGAGGGGAATGGTGCTGTTTCCCCCTCGGCCGTTCGTGATCGGGGACGAGTCCCTCAACGGCGACACAACCGTCGTCGCTCGCCTTCCTTGGGCCGCGACGCTGCTGGTTCGTGTCGTGGGTCTCGCTCCCGCTCACGCTCGCCCCTGCGGGCCGCCCAATCTGGGGGGGGGGGTAGCCTCTCTCGGATCGATTGTCGGCTATGCAGGGCTGGGTTGTGTCACGCTTCGACGGGCGCTTGGAGTCGATGGAAGACTCCCTCTTCTCGCCCTTCTTGGCGGTGACTCACCCTCCGCGCCTCACCCTACCTACCCCTGCTACGGTCCCCCTCCCTTCTGCAGGCCTACGCTCTGGTCAGACTTCAGCCGCCCTGACATCCTTCCGGCTGTTCAGTCCCTGGCTGTGTTGACGGGTCTGTCCTCCTATGGGACAGGTTTGTGCGACGCCGGTACGCCTGGCTTAGCCATCATGCTCGGTCACCCTCTCCCATTGGAGGCCTGGTTTGCTGAGGCCTTCGACTTCACACACCGATCCGTCGACGGCTCTCCTTCCGTCCCTCCCCCGGAGTCGTCCCTGATTTTGCCTCCTCTTGTGTCTGTCGGCGGGTTGGACGGCGCGTTCTGGTCCTGGATGAGCGCGCCCGTTCTTGAACTTTGTTCTATTGCTACCCCGTTCTTCTCTCCCCCGGATCAGCCCTCTGTCGCCAAGGTTTTTCCCTTGCGACAGAGGGTGACGGACTTATTGTCTTGTCTTTAGGTTCCCTCCAGACGTCTGTTCACCACCTGCGGCTCTTCGAGGCGTCTGCACCAGGCGATGTTCGCGAGGGTTTGGACCGCGTTCAGCGGGTCCACCTTCGGCTCGCGGTGTCTTTGGTTCCCGAGCTGAAGGCGGTTTTGTGCGCGGCAACTCGGCACCGCACGACGGTACGGTCTTCGTTCTGCCGGCCGGCCCCCTTGGTTCTTCGTCAGGGTTTGTTGTACTCTGCGCTATATACGTCGGGGTTTTTTACGCAGGATGCTTGGGAATGCTACGCTTCTCTGTCGGCGGCCCCTGCTTCCGCCACCCGACGCCGCGCTGTGTCGTTACCAGAGCTGGGCACCACAAACAAAAAGTCAAGTCAGCAAACACAAATCAGCAAACCCAGAACATAACTTCAGCAAACACAAATGTGCAAACCTTGTGAAATTTCTAGTCCTCAAATGCAAATATGCAAACGCAAACCGTTTTTTATTAATTTTAAATTTAAACTACAGAATCAAGGGTAAATCAATAAATTCAATCTCTAATGTCAATAAATATATATATTTACTTAAATATAATGTTGCCCAACTTCCATGGATCTTAAGGATATACATACAGGCTTTTAAAGCTTGGAAATTGCTGTAAATTGCCAAAACATTCCAGAACGTCACCCACAGTGAAAGGGTTAATATATATATAGCATAGGCCACTTAGTTTGTCCACATGGGCAGTAAAACGTTGGGGCAACTTGTTTATGGGGAGAGTGCTTCAGTAATAATCAGTATTCGCAATTCCGCACCATTCAGGAGGAGGTACGCCGGATCACAGAGGTGCAAGCCTGCAAGGAGGCGATTTATTCGTGGTCCCCCCTTTGGGAATGGCAATAGGCTATATATGCCTAGATAGGTCTACTTTAGATAGATTAAGTAATTTAATAGAAAGTAGCCTACGCCTATTAATTTTAATGCTCAGAATAAAGGCCTAGCTTCAGATCAAAATTTAATAAAATTTTATTGTAGGCTAAATTTAGTCTAGGCCTATATGATACTTTCAAAATTAACACTTTCTACTTGACACTAATAAAATGAGTGTGATTATAGGCCTAGGCCTATACATAGAAGTTAGAACATGCAATATTTAGCCTAGACCT
The DNA here is from genome assembly GCA_032716605.1 of Paralithodes platypus. Taxonomy (NCBI): domain Eukaryota; kingdom Metazoa; phylum Arthropoda; class Malacostraca; order Decapoda; family Lithodidae; genus Paralithodes; species Paralithodes platypus. Next base: position 9,356,622 of record CM064492.1, on the reverse strand, counting down.
ACATGCTTTGAGGCATTTTGATGGAATTAGTGACTAATTATAGCCTAGACTTAGGCCTAGGCTATATATTAAAGTTAGAACATGCAATATTTAGCCTACATGCTTTGAGGCATTTTGATGGAATTAGTGATTGACTGATTATAGCCTAGACCTAGGCTAGCCTATATATATAAAAGTTAGAAAATGCAATATTATTTAGCCTACATGCTTTGAGGCATTTTGATAGGATTAGGGTAGCCTAGGCCAAGCCTAATAAAATTACTTATATTAGTAATTAGCCTATAGGCCTAGGCTATATTTAGAAGTTAGAACATGCAATATTTAGCCTACATGCTTTGAGGCATTTTGATGGAATTAGTGATTGACTGATTATAGCCTAGACCTAGGCTAGCCTATATATATAAAAGTTAGAAAATGCAATATTATTTAGCCTACATGCTTTGAGGCATTTTGATAGGATTAGGGTAGCCTAGGCCAAGCCTAATAAAATTACTTATATTAGTAATTAGCCTATAGGCCTAGGCTATATTTAGAAGTTAGAACATGCAATATTTAGCCTACATGCTTTGAGGCATTTTGATGGGATTAGGGTAGGCCTAGCCTAATAACATTAGTTTAGGTTAAAAATTAACAGGCTATCAATCAAATTAACGATAGCCTAACTTTATAATCTTAAATTAGCTAGATTATAAAGTTATAAAGCCCTTCTCCAGAGACATCTTCTTGGTAATTACAGGCCCATAGAAGGTTTCTAGGTGGGGCCAGGGGTGGCTTAGGTCCTCGATTTCTGCATGCTCGGTAGCATCACTGTCGGATGATGGTGGTGAACTGCTCCCCATGCTGTTGGCATGATGGTAGACTCCATGTTCACTTCAATAGGCCGAAAATATAAACAAAGTTGAAGTGCTAGCAGGTTGGAACTCTTGGACTGCTTTGTGTTGTAGGTGTTAGCTCGACGCTTGCTACTAAGTAAGTGAACAAACGTGAAGAGCCGATGTATAGGCCTAGATTCCAGAACACAGGTAGTTGGCTTGGCTTTTTTTGGCTGGAGCTGCAGGAGCGGCCCAGGGCTGGCTGGCGGCTGGAATTTTTATTTTGCGGACTCGAGGTTTGCAACATGGAGGTACTTTCCAGAGCTTCAAACCCGCAAATAGGCAGCCATTTTGGCGCCAACGCTAATTCGCCAACAAAATGACACTTCCGCCATGGCGGAATTGGCTATTTGCGGAAGTGTTGGCTAAGGTGCCCAGCTCTGGTCGTTACGGACCCTGCTTACGTCACGCACCGACGCGCTGTGCCGCGCGTGGGGTCTTCTCAGTCCCGTCCTTCTGCCGGTCCTCTTCGGGGTGCTGCTGCAAGTGCTGCCGCCTTGCACGGGCGCAGGACTGGGACGTTGCTGGCCAGTGCATCGGTTCCGCCTCGCACTTCTGTTCTTGCCCCTTTCATCCCCTCTGTGTCGGGGCTGGCCGGCCTTCCACTTCCGGCCGCCCTTCGAAGGGGTCAGCCCCGCGCCGGCCTGGGGTTGGGGTGGCCCGCCCTTTTCGACGAGGTTGGGGGGGGCGGGGGTAGAGGAGGTCAACGTGGCGCTCATGCCCGCACGGCCCGTACCGGGGGTACCTCCACGTCAACACAATGTGTAGTTCTCTGGGTCGGCCTCCTTGTTCTCCTTCTCGCCTGGGCGTACCGGGTCGCTCCCCTCCTCTCGAGTGCTCCCTCGGGTTGTTTTCGCCCTTGCGCCCCTCGGTAGCCGCGAGGGACGTTGCGGGCGGCGGGTTGCGCGGAGGGGTCTCACCTGGAGGTGGACGTCCAGACCCCCACTCCGCTCTTGTCACCGACAACGGCCCATCTCTTCAGAGGTGGCCCACGTGTTCACTTCCATGCCCGAGCTGGGTAGCGTCGAGGGAGTTGACCGCCGGTCACCCGGTTTTCCTCTCCCGTGTCTTTCTGGTTCCGTCGCCGACCTGCGACGCGATGCGACCGGTGGTGGATCTGTCGGCCCTCAACGGGCACATCGTGCACACACGGTTTCGGATGCTGCTGGTACCCCTGGTACGCCTGGCCCTGTGCCCTCTGTCGTGGGTAGTGTCGCTGGCCCTCCAGGATGTGTCTTGGCTCGTTCCTCTCCATCCTCGCTTCCAGCGATTCTTGGCCGTTCGGACTTCCGATTGTGTGTTCCTGTTCGACGGCCTTCCCTTCGGTCTCCACATCGCGCCGCAGATCTTCTCCGCACTGGTGGGGCAGGCTCTGGGTCCTCTCCTCAGGAGCGGGCTCCAGCTCCTGTTTTCCTTGGCCGTTTGGTTGGTAGTTTCCGACGCCCTAGGCCTGTGCATTGGCGACGCCCCTCACAGTCGTTCGCAACATCGCACGGTTAGGGTTCCCCTTCGATGTTCCCAAGTCACGCTTGACCCCGTCGCGTGTCGTGCCATGGGTCGGTCTCGCATGGGTTTTGTCCGGCGCTACGGTGACCCGGGGTCTGCCGGCCGCGGTGCACCTTCGGTGGACGGTCCTCGCCGTGTTGCACTCGGTCTCCCTCCCGGGGTGGCTCTGGGACTCGTTCGTGGGTTCGCTGCATTGGGCCGCTCTGCCCCTTACCTTAGGGAGCCTCTGGCTCCGCCGCCTCCTCCTCATGGGCACCGCGGTGTTTCCGTTGCCCCTATGGATCGGCTCCTGCCGCTCCCGCGTACCGTTCGCCGACGCTTCGGTCGCTGGGTTGCTCGGGGCTCGCTCTCTGCGGCTGTGCCCTGGACCGCCCCCCCCCCGCCGACGGTCTGGGTAACCACAGATACGTCGAGCGAGGTTGGGTGAGGTTCCCAATCGAACCTGGGACGTCCACTTCCCGGCAGATGGGTGGGTCTCCCTCCTCTTACCCGTCTATGCCCTCGGATTGTTGGTTCCTTTGTTCTTCCTGCGGGACCACGCGCTGGCCCTTCGGGGTAAGTCGGTGGCCTTCGGGTTGGACACTCAGACAAGCTATCCCCTGTTTCCTTATGCGGGGGTCCTCCAGGTCGTTGACTCTCTTGGGGGTCTCGGTGGAGTTGTTCTTCCTCGCGGACCGACACCCCTTCTCCTTGCATGCCTCCTCCCTGCCCGGGCCTGCCACCCTTTGGGCGGCCGCCCTGTCGAGAGGGCAGGGCGTTCTTGTAGAATGGGCGATGAAACGGACTGTGTTCGCCGACCTCGCGGCTTCCTGAGGTGTTCCGGAGGTCGCCTTGTTCGCATCGGGGGTGCCGCGCCAGTTGCCTCTGGACCTCTCCCTCCGGCCTCGCGCTCCGGGGGGGGTCCGGACGCTTTCATGGTCGCCTGGTACAGGTGGCGGTCGATATCCATCTTTCCGCCACCAGACGCGCTGTTGATGTGCCCAGTCCTCGCGAAGCTGCGGCTGTACCACTGCTGCGTCTGGCTCCTCGCGCCTCTGTGGCCGGCACGGACTTGGTCCGCCCGGTTGCCGCGGTGGTGCCCGAGTCCGGTCCCTCTACCTGTCTCCGGCTTCCACTTGGGCTAGGTTGGGGTCCTGCGGACCTCTTTGGCCTTCGCATCGTGCTTGTTCATGAGGCACGGTGGCTCCTGGTCCCCGGCCGGGCCCTGACTGACTTCCTGCAGCGTTCCTGGCCGTCTTGTCCTTGGGGGACTTACGGGTCCCGCTGGAGGTCTTTTACTAGGTGGCTACAGGCCACTCGCCTGCCAGTTGGCTCTCCTTCCCTCGTCCTACGCTCCTTGTTTCACCTCTTCCGTACACGTCGCTTTCCAGTCGACGCTATACGTACCCATTTGTCTGCCGTCCGGGGGGTTCTTTGGGTCCGTCGCTGGGCTGGTCGTTCCGCCACAGGTGCTGGATTCCTTCCTGACGGCTGCCTTCCGGGATCGCCCGCCTCCGCGCCAGGTCCCTCCGCTGTGGGATCTGGGGCGGGCTCTGGTCCTTCTGGCTTCCCCCACGTATACAAGGGCCGCTACGCCGGTTCCGTTGCTCGGGCGTCCACTCTTCCTTGTCGCTCTGGCCACTGGGGATCGGGTGTCTGCACTAGCGGCATTGTGACGGCCCCGGGACTGCGTGCGATTCTCCCCGTCCTTGCATGGCGTCTCGTTCGCCTCCTCCCCACATTTTGTTACCACGCATGGGAGGGAGGCCCCCGTTTTCCAGCCTTTCGCCGTCCAGGCTTTACGGCGTGGGCATCCTCGCCATGTGTTGTGCCCGGTGTCAGCCTTGCACTCCTCTGTTGCGTCTGTGGCGCCGCCTTCGGGTACTGCTGTGTGGGTGTTTCCTCGGACAGGTGGGAGGCTCTAGCTGGTGCAGCTGGGCCGCCACGTTTGTCGGACCGTTCGTGCCCGTCACCCTGTTTGTAGGGGTTCTGCGCGCGATTTCAGATCCTTTGCTGCCTCCTTCCGGTTCCTGCCACGTCGATCCTTCCCTGCCTTCGCCTCAGCGGTTTTGTGGTCTTCTATCAATTCCTTCATCTCCTCCTACCTCTCCGTGTCCAGTGTTCGACCCCCTCGGCCGGTGATTGCTCTCGGGGGTCGTGTTTCCTGGTGCTCTGGCGAAGATCCCTGGTCTTCCCCCCTTGTCCCTCGTTCTTTTCCTTTGTTTTTTTTACAAAGGGGGGGGGGGGGTGTATGGGTTTGCAACACTGGATTGCAAGTTTGGCATTATGTATTGTTCCAGTACATAAGTGTTTTTGCCACATTGAAAATTGTGTTTTGTTCTTGTGTTCAGTGTTTTTGTTGGTTTTTGAAGAAAAGGGATTTTGGGTACAGTACCTTTTTGGTTTCAGACAAGTCTATGTTTTTGCATTACTATGAATGACGGGCATGTGTTAAAACTGTTCTTTTTAGCTACTCCTCAGTTTTTTCACTCTTTTATTAAACTCTCTTGTTTAAATTGTGTCTTTGTCATTCGTAATTTTGTTTTATGCATTGGTTTTTTTGGTAGGTTGGGCTTGGATGTCCTCCTCCTATTTGTTATGCAGCCTTGACGTTGGATTTGCCAAGACTACTAACAAATTGGGAGGTTTGACGTACCTCCCAACCTACCAAATAGGAAAACCTACTATTTGGTAGTAGTCTTGGAAAATCCAACGTACATAATACCCTCCCTCACGCCGGACCCCTGCCCATCCGCGTTCTTCTGCTGACGTGAGATGTGATGACAAGAGAGGGTCGCTCATGCGCACGTTCGACAGGGATCTGCACATGACGGAACACAGGATGGGCCTTAAGCGGTAACTAAGGTAAACCCCTTTTTCTTCTCTTCTATGCTTTTTTCACCTTCGGTGGTAGTTTTGGTTAATGTACAACGTCTCCTAGAGCAAGATAAGGAGTAGACTGTAGACGTTTTCTTTTTAACCGCGGTTGGAATGACGACATAGCAGTCAAAATAGACAAGTCGTCATTGCAATTAGGTTAATAGCCTTGACGTTGGATTTTCCAAGACTACTACCAAATAGTAGGTTTTCCTATTTGGTAGGTTGGGAGGTACGTCAAACCTCCCAATCTATTGCCTGACACCGTGATCCCTGAAGGGGTGGCCATGAACGAACCGCCCCCATGCACCTCTGTCCCCAGTCAGTCGACGCCGCTCCTCCCAACCAGCACCGCCTTTATCCCTATACTTCCTCACTCCATCCTTCCACCTCTCTTTCAATTTACCTCTCCCTCTCTGTCCTTCCACCTCGCTCTCGTACACCCTCTTAGCCATTCTCTCGCTTCTCATACGTTACATATGGCCGAACCATGTCAAGGTTTTCCTTTTCACACTTTCCAGCACATCTACCTCCACACCACACCTCATTCTTACTTTCTCATTCGTGTGTCTATCCCTCCATGTATCTCCGCACACACTTCTCAAGTAACTCATTTCCACCCCTCTCACTCTTGGTCGGAGGTTCTTCTCCAACGTCTATGCTTCCCTTCCATAAGTCAGTGTCGGGATTACCACACTGTCATGCAAGGACTTCTTTACTTCCATCCTGACCACCCTTTTTCTTGTTACTGCTTTCAGCGTTCCTACAACCATCTTCTCCTGTTACACCCTCTCCTGCACTTCTTCATCCATAGTCCCATCTTTACTCAACACACTGCCCAGATACTTAAATGAGCCGACAATCTCCATAGCCTGACCGTTCAACTTCACCTCACACTCTGTGGCTTCACCCCTTTCGAAGACCAAAACCTTGACGCATTTCCCTTCAGATTCCGTTTTTCGCACACTGTTCCAAACACATTTACCAGACCCTGCAAATCCCATTCATTATCGCTCATCAGAACTGTATCATCAGCAAGCAGCAATACAGGTAGCTTCCACTCATTTCCCTCCCTTATCAGCGGTACACCAACCTCCACTGCTCTTCCTTGTATTTCTTTCATGACTCCATCCATTTAATACAGTAAACTACCACGAGGACATCACAGACCCCTGTTTCAACACAACATTTAGGTCAAAGAACTCGCTCTGCTCATTCTCCACACTTACTGCTGCCTTTGCACCCTCATACATGCTCTACATAGCTTTCAGCAACTTGCCATCTACTCCGAATATTCTAAGTACTTTCCACATGCCTTCTCTATCCATTCTGTCATAGGCCTTCTCCAAGTCCATAAAGGCAACATACACCTTTTGTTGCTTCTCCAGATATTTCTCCACAACACAATTCAGGGTAAAAATCTAATCTACACATGTTCTTCCCTTCCTAAAACCGCCCTGCTCGTCACCTATCCATTTCTCTGTTCTCACTCTCACTCTCTTAATCACTACCCTACTGTACACCTTCCCTACTACGCTTAGAAGACATATTCCTCGGTGGTTACCGCACACTCCTCTTTCCCCTTTTATAGGGTGACTATTTGTTAGTAGTCTTGGAAAATCCAACGTCAAGGCTATTAACCTAATTGCAATGACGACTTGTCTATTTTGACTGCTATGTCGTCATTCCAACCGCGGTTAAAAAGAAAACGTCTAGAGTCTACTCCTTATCTTGCTCTAGGAGACATTGTACATTAACCAAAACTACCACCGAAGGTGAAAAAAGTATAGAAGAGAAGAAAAAAGGGTTTACCTTAGTTACCGCTCAAAGCCCATCCCGTGTTCCGTCATGCGCCGATCCCTGTCGAACGTGCGCATGAGCGACCCTCTCTTGTTATCACATCTCACGTCAGCAGAAGAACGCGGATGGGCAGGGGTCCGGCGTGAGGGAGGGTATTATGTACGTTGGATTTTCCAAGACTACTACCAAATAATAGGTTTTCCTATTTGGTAGGTTGGGAGGTACGTCAAACCTCCCAATTTGTTAGTAGTCTTGGCAAATCCAATGTCAAGGCTGCATAACAAATCGGCGGAGGACATCCAAGCCCAACATACCCAAAAAACCAATGCATACGACAAAATTATGAATGACAAAGAAACACAATTTAAACAAGAGATTTTCATAAAAGAGTGAAAAACTGAGGAGTAGCTAAAAAGAGCAGTTTTAACACGTGCCCGTCATTCCAGTAATGCAAAATCATAGACTTGTCTTAAACCAAAAAGTCCTGTACACAAAATCCCTTTTCTTCCAAAACGAACAAAAACACTGATCACACCAAAACACAATTTCAATGTGGCAAAAACACTTATGTCCTGTTACAGAACATAATCCCAAACTTGCAATCCAGTGTTGCAAACCCGTATTCCACCCGCCCCCCGTTTCTAAAGAAAACCCCACAGTAAA
>CM064492.1:8670724-8686258 GCA_032716605.1 Paralithodes platypus | reverse complement strand
CACGATTTTGAACGCATTACAACGATGACAAATTATACTCGACGAAGATGTCGCCGTATGTCCGCGACGCCATCCCCCGCCGAACCCCTTCTGCACTGACGTTATCCGGCGAGTTAGAGTGTTTTCGCCGATGACCTCTGCGAGCAATTTCACACATTTCCAAAATATCTTGTGAAATCATGCGAGGATGAAATAAAACTCGCCTGTATGTTCTGCGCCGTCTTCGGCGATTCAAGCGATGAGTTCGGCTTATTGAAACCTGGATGGGGGTAAACGTCTTAAAAACCCCCAACGTGCCATGTCCGTATATATACGGACTAGGGAACTCTTGGTCACGGGGCCAGTGACCAGCGTCCGTATATATACGGACTCGCCGAAAAAAAATTGTAAGCAGCGAAACGACTCTCACCTATGGCTTTCCATTTCTACCACATGTACGTACGGACCTTACCCTTCTGGCTTCTTGCCACCACCAACACAACCCCCTCCCACCAACCACGTCGCTGACTATCGGTCGTGCCTCACAAAGAAAAACAAGGAAAATATGTGGCGGCGAACGGACGTGAACCAATCGGTTCCATATTTGTGTGACAGGTCCCCTACCCTTCTGTCGTCCCCCCCCCCCACCCCCCCCCCCCTCCCACCACCCACCTCCACTGTATCCGCACGAAGAAAAAAAAAAAAAAGAAAATACCGTGGTGGCGAAACTACCTCACCAATCGGCTTTATATTTGTAAACAGAGTCAATTACCCTTCTACCTTCCCCCCACCCTCCCCCCAATATGAAAACTAATGGGGTTACCCATGAGGATAAGGGGACCAGAAAAACGACCCAAAAACAAAATTATATACGTATTGTTGGCTCTGCTAACCGCTCAACCAGGAAAAATATTGAAACCTGGATGGGGGTAAACGTCTTACAAAACAGTAGGCTGAACGGGGCCGAATGGATTATAGGCAATATGAGAGGGAGAGAAAAAAAACAAACGAGGAGGGAGAGAAAGATAAACAGCGAGGTGGGCTCAATTAGGCTAAGCCCGGTAATGTAAACCTTGAGCCCACCTCTCTGTGTTCTCGTTCTCTCCCTCCTCGGTTCTTTTCTTTCTCTCGCCACCTCGCCTAAGGTGCTCCTTTGGCATCGTCGATGTTCTCGGAACCTCTGAGAGCATCGGCGAGCATCCATGGCAGCGTTGCAAAGTTTTTTTTATTTGTCTAAACCCTCCGCGATGTCTCGCCGATGTCGTCAGATGAGCGCAGATACCCTCGCAGATCCACTTCGGCGATGCTCGACGAGGCGTGCTAGGGTAACCAATCCTCTTGAGTCCTCGTTCCAAATTTTGAACTGTCCGAACATTTTGCGAATGCCCTTGCGAGGCCCTTGAGAGTGAAACGATTGGTCATTGAGAGGTGTCCAGACATTGTCACGAATGTGCCAATTTATTGGTGTCGGCGACGATAAAATCGTGACGTTGTCTCACTATTGTTAAATGGGCATTAGTTAGGGATACACAACCGCTCCAGGAATTTCTAGGGCTTTGAATGTTGGGAGACTCATGGAATTGCATCACAAGTTTCCACCCTCCCCCTCGCTCTATCTCTCTCTCTCTCTTCAGGCCCTAGGAAGCTGGTTCGATTTGTTTTTGGTCTCCTACAGCAAGGGTAGCAGATTTGCTCTATTAATACAAAATAATTATCCAAGTAAACATGACTTATACCTATTATCCCTCGTATTAAAGGGGCCCTGGTTAGTTTTGCATTGATATCTAGAGTATATATTATTTCTCTATATTAATATATATATATCTAATAATATATATATATACATCTATATATCTATATACATTATATTGTCACTCCCAAAGGAGTTTAGCCTATAATATTTGTGAGTGAGTTACCTCCCGAGGCCTATTGTGAGGGGGGGGGACCCTGTGAGCGGCTATGTTGCTACCACCTTTCCTCTGCTGTCTCTAGTGTGAGCAGTTGCCAAATGGTACCCTTGTATTTTTAAAACCATGAATAGTGATTGGAATAAAAGTATTATTATTTAGTGTATTTTACCTTCTGATGGATTAATCTTGTGCAGTTTATCCTAAGTTCACAGCAATGATGACTCCTAATTATTTGATTACTTTTGTTGTTAAGGAGAGCACCGGCTGCCTGAGGATAATTAGATATTCTTTGCGACGCCTGGTGCCCTTCCTTGCCACGCGGGGGGGGGGGGGGGGGGGGGGGGGGGGGGGGGGGGGGGGGGGGGGGGGGGGGGGGGGGGGGGGGGGGGGGGGTGGGTGGGGGGGCCCTAGGGTGGCAGAAATTATTAAGTGTTTGCCAGCCAAGTGCAGGGAAAATTCCCTATTTTATGAAAGTTTGACTCTAACAGGGAACTAAAGGAAGACACTAGGTTTTTGAACAGAATCTCTGGAAATTTCATTAAGAACGAAGTATTTCATACTAAATAAGAGAGATGCGAGGCAAATCCTGGCCAACACGTATTACTCAACTTGCATATTACTGCCTGAATACCTAAACATACTTAGTAGCACAAAATGTATGTATACTGAACCATATGACCCATTAACAGAAGAGTGAATTTTGCCCTGCAGCAGTAGCAGTGGTTCCCGCCTGTCTTTTTTTGTCATCTTTCCGTACGGGACACCACGTTCGCGTTCTCGTCCGGCCAATAGACGCTTTTCTTAATTTATGACGTCATAATATACAATGACGTTTTCTCATACCATAAGCCAATCAAATCCCCTGGTCCAGTGGAAGGTTGAAAAGATACGTGATAGGAATCAGTCTTTCGTTGACTGCTATAGAGTGTGCAAGAATGGAGTCTAGTAGTGAAGCTAGTGATAGAGACACACCTTCCAGCTAAAGCATACGCGCAAGCGGCCAGGATACACCCACAAATATGTGAAGAAATGGGGAAATGAACCAAAATTTCACGGATGGTTAGGTAACAGTACAAAAGGCTTCAGAATATTTTCACTGTAAGACATGCAACACAAATGTGAAAGGCTGGAAAGTCGGAAATCCAAAACCATGCTGAAAGTGAAAAAAGCATATGCAATGTACAAAAGCCGTAAAATCAACGGTGAGTGTGCTTGATATGCCTAGTGTAAGTGGCCACAGAAAAGAAAGACAAGTGAAAGACGGTGAACTGAGATTAGTATGCTTTCTTTAAATCCAACTTAATCTTCCACATTCTGCCGATTTGAACATCTAGTGCCAGTAGTGCAATCAGAGTGCCCTGATTCCGAAAGTGCAAAAGGTTTTAAATGTGGTAGAACTAAATGTTTAGCAATTATAAAAAATGTACTAGGAGCTGAGGGAGAGGAATAACTTTGTTACTTATCAAGATGCAGACCTTTTTCACTAATTGCTGATGAATCTACAGACTGCGGGGGTACAAAGCATTTCCGTTGGTGGCAAGAGGTTTTTTACTGATACTGGTGTTAACGATCCGTTTCTTAACTCTTGTTCCACTCGAAAGTGCTCAAGCCACTTCTTGTATGACCATGTAAAGAACGTGTTCACTGATAACAACATACCTTACAAGGCCAACCTGATCGTATTTTGCAGCGGGATGGGGCAAATGTGATGATGGGACAGCATCAATATCCTCTATCAAAACTTTCTCAAGGATTATATACCAGATCTATTTGTGATGAAGTGCATATGCCACTCATTTCATTTATGTGCATCATATGCATGTAACCAGTTACCGGAGGTGAGTAGAGGATTGTAGCTTCGAGATGTCCTCTAACTATGTTCCCGTCTCCAAAACAAGCAAGTTCAGTAATAGAATTCCAAGAGTTCACTCATCTAAAGCCACACAAAATGTTGCACCCATCCCATACACGGTGGTTATCATTGCCACATTGTTGTTAGGCGTTGTTAGGCGTTCGCACCATTCTGTTGTGTTGTGCTGACTACCCCACCTGTGTCTCCTCTTCATCTGTTACTTGAGGTTTCCCAAGAACGAACCCATCACTGACATACTACGAAGCAGAACACTGAAGATGACACATGAGTGTTGAAACGGTTGTCTGACCTGCAAAATACAGTAGTGTCCCCTGTCGCGCCTGTCCAGCATTTTAATCCTGCACCATGCTGTTTGCTGCTACCCTGTGGTAATCCCTCGTCATCTGTTACTTGAGGTTCCCCAAGAACAAACCCATCACTGATAATTATATATATATATATACAGTCTTATTATTTTTATATTTTTTTTTTTTTTCTTTATAACATACGAGGCTGAAAGAAATGGCAATTTCTGCGTTGGGAATTTTATTATTCAACAGTTTCCGGGTCTCGGATGAGTTTTCGCTGGGTGGCAGGAAGTAGATGAAGGAGATGGAGCAAAATTTCATGGTGGTACAGGGTTACGATTAATGTACATGATTATACAGGATAATACGACGCGTTTCCCTGGGCAACCATCATTTACCACGTAAGGATAGAAGGATCTAAAAGGTAAACAGGTAGGGTATATATAGCGGGTGGAGGATCAGAGGAGGCGAAAATCCAGGGGGCAAAAGTCTGCTATTGGTGGAGGGGTATTCTAGGACGAGAGAAAGATAGAACCGCTTCACCTCATCGCGCCACTGGATGGCGGGATGGTGGTGCGTGTTGGCAGGGGGCGTCAGCTGAATTGGCTGCGTGCTAGGGGCCGTGGCCTACTTAAGTTGCGTAGTACGTGTGGCGCCTGCAGAAGACTAAGCTGAAGGATGGTAGGTAGCGCGGGGGGCTGCGTCCAAGTCACCGGGGGGCGAGGGGGGGGGTCGTTAGGTCCTGTAGGAAAGTGCCTCTTACTTTGGCAGACAAGAAGGAAGGATCTGAAGGTCCATAGTTTGGTTGTTGGATGTTGGAATAAGTAAACGTGCTTCGGATATATAATGCTTCGAGTACACGGTAATCTCCTTGGGCGCACGTTCTTTATCGAAGTATGGTGGTGTGTTTTCTCTAACCTCCATTGCGTGTGATGGGTGGGGGTGGTTAGGGGTGAGATTAGTGGTCTTTGAATGGCTTCCCGCCCTGAAGGTGAAGAGTTAACCGACGTGATTGAATATACGAGTCTGCGTCATACCAATATCGGAATGAGGTCCACAGTCCTCATAATTACAGGTATGTTGGTGACATGACGTGAGCGTCGAATCATCTGTGGCTCTTTATCTTGGTGGCAGCTGGTTTGGTTGCGGAGTAACGAGGGTTGGAGGTTCTTGGGGGATTTGTTAATAATTATTGAATTTGATTTTGTTTCCGGTGTTGGTTGGGTGGACATGCTTGGAGATTATTCTCTTTTAAGAAGGCCCTCTGTCATTTTGTGTTCAGAAGGGGACATTTAAAAATTGCTGGGAGAAGATCTTAATTTCATGTGAGGGGGTCAAGGTTGGGAGTGGCTTTGGGTGTACCATTTTTCAAGATGGTGGTTGATCGGTGCTCGGGAGATGTCGGAGTTGGAGTATCCGTTATTTACTAAAACTTGGGTTAGTCCTTCTAGTTACTGGCGGGTGTAGGCCCAGGTAGATGCATGTGCGTTGAGGGCTCATCCTAACATAGGCGGAGATGGAGGATATAAGATAACGCGGGGGCATTCACTATCGCGACGTTTGAGGCATTGTCCTGTGTTAGTTGGGTTAATGTAGACGGGTGGTTTTGAAAACCCATGGTTCGTTCAGAGCTACGAGGATGTCGAGGAAGGGGAGTTGTCCATTGTTTGATTTTTCAAAGGTGAAGTTAAGTCCCCACCGGAGGAGGTCATGAAGCGACGCTGGAGTTCCTGTAGTTCGTGGAGGTCCTTGATTTTGCACGAAGATGTCCATCGCCACGTATCTACAGTAGACGGCGTCGGTCGTTGGGCAGCTAGGAGCTCGTCCCATTCCCTCGATGGTACCCATAAAAAAGTTCGCAAAAAGATACTCCTAGGGGGCTGCCCATCGCCACACCGTCTATCTGCTTGTACATGTTTGCCCCGGGGGCAAAGGAAAGGGGCCTCATTGGTACATAGCATCCAGTAAAGTGTTTTCAGGGCCTTCTCCTGGGATGTCCCGTGTTGGTGGTATCAGGGGCAATGGTAATAAAAAAAACCAGGGGTGTATTCTACGTCGACGAGTGGTTGTTTTTAAGGTGGGACCCCTCCTTGTTTGGCGTTGCAGGCTGAGTGATGGTGTGTTGGCAGTACGTTGTTGTTTGGCGTTGATGCGATCATGGTGGTGTTTGGCAGTACGGATCTTTGATTTCGTCGGGGTTGGGTTGCTGGGTGATCTTTTTAAATTTGGTGGTGTCACTTAAACATGACGTCCCATTTTGTTTCTAAGATATTCCTCCTTGTCATGCGTGAATCACGAGAGCAGGAAGCTTTATCCGTCATGACGGATGATCGATGTTTGGGGGGTTTGTCCTCTTACTTGGTTTTGGCAGCTTGGGAGTGTTGTTTGTTGAGGATTTTGGCTATGGTGAGTCCTCTGGTTTTGCGCTGGCTTTCAGCGAGGAGAGCTAGGTTGTAGGGCGGGAGTAGTGGTCGACCTATGCCATCCTTCTTGGGTCGTAGGATGTCGTCCAGGAGGATTTCCGTTTCTAGGCGTTTCCGGTGGGGGCCAGGTTTGGAGCTGTAGTGGCAGTTGGGGGCTTTGTTGAGGAGGTCTCTGGTCCTATGTGTCCCAGGGTACTAATGGTGTTAGTCAGGCTTTAATGTATCCTTTTGGCTGGTTTGGGAAGTTATAAGTTTCCGCCATAAAGACGGGCAAAGCTTATTTTTTATGGTTGTGTTTTTCGGCTTGTCTTCTGTGTTGTTCATAGGAGTTGTTCGGAGGGCTGTGTTGATTTCGGCACCGTTTGAGGTGGTCTGGAGGGGGTTTCGTGCTTTCCAAAACCGTAGAAAGAGCATCGTTTCTTTACGAAGGTTGTTGGCGAGCTCTCTTTTTTTTCAATTATTTCGTCCTCACCACCCCGTTCTTCAGAACGAAACTGGAGGGTGCTGGTGCGATTGTCTGAGCATTCTCGTGACGTTTTATGTTAGTAAAGCGCAGGTAATAAATTTTCTTTACAGACATACGAGGTTGAAAGAACTGGCAATTTCTGCGTTTGGAAATGTTATTATTCAAAGTTTCCAGGTTCTCTGATGAGTTTGTTCGCTGGGTGGCATGGGAAGTAGATGCGGAGATGAGCAAAATTCATGGTGGAACCAGGGTACTACATTAATGTACATGCTGATACAGGATATACGACGGCGTGTTCACTGGACAGCCAGCATCTATCAAGTAAGGATTAGAATGATATAAAAGGTTAAACAGGAAGGAGTATATTATCGAGGGTTGGAGGAATCAGTGGAGGCGAAAATCAGGGGCAAAAGTCTGTATAAGATTAACTCAATTAAAACTCTCCTTACTAGAGCTTTCAATATTAGTTCAAATTATTCACTTTCTCCATCAAGAGTTTGTAAGACTAGGAAACAGTATTCATTAGCAACACTATTGGTATCAATTTATTTCAGAAAATACTAAAGTCTTTCCTTTATTTCTAAATACTTGCATAACCAAATGATGTTGCACAATGTCCCGAAATTGCTCAAATATGTCAAAATTACCATTCTATGGAAGAGCTAGCTATGATTTCAATGGAAAAATCTATCCAAAAATTTCTTCGCACTAACAATTCCGGCTGTCAATTTCAGAATTTTTTTCACAAACCGTTAAGTTCATTTTTAAAAATCAAGAGATTATCTGATCCCTGACTACATGACTTCCAAAATTGTTTATAAGTTACAACGTGTACTCATTGTCCTATGAGGTAATGTTCGGATGCTCTAAACCCGAGGCATTTCCGGATCTAGAATATTGGAACATGTTGGAAGGACGTTGTTCGTACGGGACAGACCCTTGGCCAAAGCAACAATTTTCGGCAATTCGGGCCATCACTGCCGCATGAATGTGATCACATATCCTTCGGTGACAAAAGATTTTGAAGATCATAGATAGATGTTCTAACAGAAAACAGAGACCCTTATGTGGTGAGAAATATTATATAAATACAGATTAAACCTGGGTTGAACAACAAACATGCATGTACATTATTATTATGCTAGGATTAATTGTTTTCATTTAGCGTCAGTAACATCGTATTTCTTTTATTTTCGTTCAATGTATATACCTTTCATTATATAAGAGTTCTGTTAAATTCGTGTAGTGTCATAAGAGTATTGTTTTCATAATTCGTATTTTTAGTTTCAATTAATTTCGTTTGCTCCTAAGTATATGAAGTTTATTCTTTAGTCGTATTGTTTCAATAATTATTTACTATTAGGTAACCCCCTCTATATTATATTTGTGCCCTGGTAACATAGGTTTACTATTAGGTAACCCCCTCTATATTATATATGTGCCCTGGTAACATAGGTTTACTATTAGGTAACCCCCTCTATATTATATATGTGCCCTGGTAACATAGGTTTACTATTAGGTCACCCCCTCTATATTATATATGTGCCCTGGTAACATAGGTTTACTATTAGGTAACCCCCTCTATATTATATATGTGCCCTGGTAACATAGGTTTACTATTAGGTAACCCCCTCTATATTATATATGTGCCCTGGTAACATAGGTTTACTATTAGGTAACCCCCTCTATATTATATATGTGCCCTGGTAACATAGGTTTACTATTAGGTAACCCCCTCTATATTATATATGTGCCCTGGTAACATAGGTTTACTATTAGGTAACCCCCTCTATATTATATATGTGCCCTGGTAACATAGGTTTACTATTAGGTAACCCCCTCTATATATATATGTGCCCTGGTAACATAGGTTTACTATTAGGTAACCCCCTCTATATTATATGTGCCCTGGTAACATAGGTTTACATTAGGTAACCCCTCTATATTATATATGTGCCCTGGTAACATAGGTTTACTATTAGGTAACCCCCTCTATATTATATATGTGCCCTGGTAACATAGGTTTTCATTCTGTATTAGGATCGCACCGTGCCTGACCCCTTAGATGTGTAAGTACTATATACTTGTTAATTTCATAACATTGTATACATTTTAGCTGTATTAGGACAGTTTATAATTTCGTAGTGTTATTAATACATTTGTGGTCCACGATTTAACTATATTAGTTTCTTAATAAAGTAATTTATTTTTAGGACCGGTATCCAAGCCTGATGATGGACCAAGATAGTCCGAAATATTGAATAAAGCTACCAAGATGAACACGGTCGTTGCCCTTATCCTCATGTTTCTCTTATATATATATATATGTATATATATATATATGAATAATCGATCAAAATATAAACCCTTCCCGCTTATTTAAGTCATCTATAGAATAAATGAAGTACAACACAAGACAAACAAAATGGTAGCACAAAGAACTTGGCTGATATTAGGAGTTCATTTGCTACCTGTTTATCGTTTATGCAAGCAGTGATGTGGCTCCAAGCAATGTTGATTAAACCTGTGAAGATATGACACGTTTGAATAGTATATTCTGCTATCATTAGACGATTTTATCCAGTTTAGAAAGGATCTGTGGGAATGATAGGGGTAAATACTAGCTCATCAAACCTGCTGATTTATAAATATCCTTCCTAATCCCATTTAAAGCATTGGACTCCCAGGAATTCCGTTTAAGGCGATCACACAATTGGCATCGCTACATCAATATCTCTCTCTCTCTCTCTCGTCAATGCAGCGTAAAGCGAACAAAGTTGATACCGTTCAGATTAAAATAGTTCATGAACTCGGGAAATTGAATGAAATTAATAACCTGGAGGGCTAATTTCGATGTCACAAAGTACTTTTTCACCTAGTGTAGTCAACGAATGGAACAAACTGACAGAGAAAGTGGAACCATGTAATACACTGACACATTCAACAGGAGGTGTAGACATCCATTTTGAAGAGGTTGGAGTAATATAGATAAAACAAAGTTAAGCATAAGTAGCATCAAGTAATTTCTCAGCTTCCGTCTTTACTATGAAATTCCCAGTAGTAATGTTCTAATTCTGCTGGGGGCCTTGTTTCAACAATTGATTTTATGCCGGCTTAATTAATTAAGGTCGGAGGGAGTGGTGGGTGGGGAGAGAACCTTAAGTTATGCTATCCTTGCCTTCCACTTTGTAGCAAATTCTATGTTAGCATTGAGTCCGAACTGCCTAGTAAGGACCGCAAGGTATGTGCATCTATGTAACTGTAACTCTCTCTCTCTCTCTCTGTCTCTCTCCGCTCAACCACTGCAAAATTGCGAGTCGAAACTGTCAGAGGAAGAAAATTTAAAATGAAAATTATGTCACGGAAAAATTGAAAAAGGAGTAAAATCCTGAGAGAGCTGCCAAAGGAAATGTCTCACAATTTGTTCTCTGAAGCACACTAACGTTCGTCGACCTCAGAGAAACGTTCAATGTATTTAGTCTTTATTGGCGGATTGTATTGGCCTTTTCTTGATTCCGATTTTAGTTGGTTGCATTTTATATTTCCTACCAGTTGATTAGATTTCTGATTTCTTTCCAGTTAATTAGATTTCTGATTTTTTTTCAGGGGATACTTTTTCGATTCGTATCTACAACTAGTTTTTTTTTATTCTTTTTCCTTTATGAACTGCTTGAGGAGTATATGTAGAGTGATGCATAGACATAGATTGAGGAATGTAGAGGTACGTAGGAGTGGGACAACAGGAACCCTTGTCGGCCAGAGTGGACAGTAGGGTGCTGTGCTGGTATGGACATGTTGAGCGAATGGGAGATGAAAGGCTTACAAAGTGAGTATATGAGTCCGATACAAGAGAAGTACAGGGAGAGGAATACCTCGGTTGAGAAGGAGACTTAATGTAGTACAATCGTTGGAAGGTAGAGGGATGACTGTAAAACAGGTGAGAGAAGTGGAAATGAATGGGAATAAATGGAGAATGTTTTTGAATAGATAGTGATAACACGGTCATTTGGAGAGTCGGGCGCCAGTTGACTAGATAATAGTCGTCAGGCGCCTCGCCCAGGGAGCCGGTGAGGTAGGCGAGCATTGTGATATGGTTCCACTGCGTGTCTACCTGCTGACACCGGAACCTCTCCGGGAGGTCTGGAACCGGGGGAGTGTTGGAGGCTCTTAGTGATCCCTGGTGTCTGGGTCTCCTCCTGGGCTACCTAGATGTGTGTGAATTTGTTATTTGTTTGTTTATGTTGTGTTGCATTGTCCTGTTTATGGTCTGTCGGGCTCCCAGCGATGGGGTATGTGCCTGATTATACAGTATACATGCATACATACCTTTATACGAATAAGAATGGCATTATTTATCTCTGTCTGTCTGTCTGTCCGTCTCTCTCTCTCTCTCTCTCTCTCTCTCTCTCTCAGCACCCATTGTCCATACGTAACCTGAGAAGCCCAAAATTGTCTTCATAGTCCATCCGTCAAAAAACTCGTTGCCTATTTTTTCTTTGAGATATATTTTTGTTTTCTCTTTGAACCTTTCATTCAATGGCGGGCAAGCAAAGAACGTTGAGTTTTATTTATCAACCCTCTCGAGATTACGCACGATTTCTCTTCTGTTTTCTGGATATTATTTGAGGATTTCATTCATTTTTCAAGATCTGATTACGCACTTTTTTCTTCTTCTCTGCTCTCTCTTTATTTTTAGACGATTTTATTCAGATTAGGAAGGGTATGTGGAAGTCAGAGGGTTAATTGAAAGCCTTTACCTTTTTAATTCGATTTTATTAATTAACCATTTCACGATCTGTTCACGCATGTCTTTTTTCTGCTTTCTCGCTATTATTAGACGATTTCATTCAGATTAGAAAGGGTGTGTGTCAGAGGGATAATTGAAAGTATTTACCTTTATACTTAGATGTTATTAACTAAAGCCGGTATCACACGAGCGCTTTTCCCCTCAACATTTATCCTCAACACTGGTCTGGCAGCTTATGACGTCAACATTTAATTCCAGAAATGTTGCCAGAAAAATGTTGACCATCGAATATTGACTATAAAAGCTCTCGTGTGATACCGGCTTAACCCATTCAAGATCCGATTACACATTTCTCTTCTGCTTTCTCGCTATTATTTGATGATATGATTCAGATTGGGTACCGGTATGTGGAAGTCAGAGTGTGAATTTCGATATTTGTTACCCTATTTATTCCCACAGATCCTTCGAAAGGTGTATAAAATAGTTTAATGGTAGCCAGAATATACTGTGAAAACGCGTTAGGATCCTCTAAGGGTTAAGGAGAGATGGGTCGTTTTTCTAGATCCCATTCTCGGATCGGATCTTGAAAGTTAATAACATCGAATTAAAAGGTAAAGGCTTTCAATCCACCCTCTAACTTCCACATACCCTTCCTAAGCTGAATTAAATTGTCAAATAATATCCAGAAAACAAAAGATAAATCATGCGTAATCGTCTCGAGAGGGTTGATAAATAAAACTCAACTTTCTTTGCTTGCCCGCCATTGAATGAAAGGTTCAAAGAGAAAACAATAATGTATCTCAAAGGAAAAATAGGCTTCGAGTTTTTTGACGGATGGACTATGAGACGTGTTTTTGGTTCTCAGGTTACGTGTGGACAATGGGTACTGAGAGAGAGAGAGAGAGAGAGAGAGAGAGAGAGAGAGAGAGAGAGAGAGAGAGAGAGAGTCAATAACATAAGAAGTGCCATAGTTTCCCCTGTACCCGAATCGTCTCAAACTTGGATATTTGGAAATTCTCAAAACAACAGAATCGGGAATCCCTGTTGGCAGTAGATATGAGAGTAGCTCTTTCTGTATTGTTTCTTTCCTACTTTCTTTTCTTTCTTTCTTTCTTTCTTTCTCAATTTTTGTCCTTAACCCTTTCAGTACGATGAGGTCGTTCATCTGTTTATTCTGGAAGTTAGTTGACGATTTTATGAAGGGGAGATTTAAGGGTACATCACACAGTCAGGAGTGCGAGCTAGTCACTAGGAGTAGGGGACAATTCGACTCGCGGGCCTATTCGCGGTGAAAATCAATGACTCCTAGTGATTCTAGCGACTCCTAGTGACTCCTGTTAGACTCCCACTAGCTCGCACTCCTGACTGTGTGATGTACCATTTATTTTCCTCCCTAGACCTCCATCAAGCTAACAAATTACCCTCAGCACCCCACTTAAAGATTAGTTTGTGCATTTTTCGGCCGTTTCCTCCTGAACTGCAGTTTTGCTATCGCTTGCTAGGAAGAAATCGATACCTAAATATCACGAAAGGGATGAAAATTGACAGAAATAGGGCAAAATGTCTGATAATCACCAAACTAAGGGAGGGGGGGGGGGACCACTTAAAATCTCAAACACTAATGGTGCTAAACATGAGGAAGAAGGGGGTCCAGAATATAACCGTATAATCCGAGATAACAACTAAATTCTCCTCCCTAGGTCTCCTGACATATACAGCAACCAACACACACTTGATGGATGTTCCTCACAAACATTTGTATCTTAATTATTATTATTATTATTATTATTATTATTATTATTATTATTATATTATCGTTTTTATTATTATTATCGTCCTCATAAACAGTACAAAACCAAAACATGACTTATTCCAATGCACAGTACAGAAAAAAGTAAAAAAACACAGGATATACAGATTGACAGATAGAAACTTGGGCCAAAAGATGGATAGATCGTCAAAATTGTATACAACACACACACACACACACACACATAGAAGCAAGACATTTTACAAAAATATCAAAAGTAAACTGGAGAGGCAATTAAAACTGAGACAGGACAACACGAACGCACCTCAATTCCTGTAAACTACAAATAGGTGAATACACACACACATATATATTATATATATATATATATATATACTGGAGATATATATATATATATAATATATATATATATATATATATATATATATATATATATATATATATAATATATATATAAATATATATATATATCTATATAT
The DNA here is from genome assembly GCA_032716605.1 of Paralithodes platypus. Classification (NCBI taxonomy): domain Eukaryota; kingdom Metazoa; phylum Arthropoda; class Malacostraca; order Decapoda; family Lithodidae; genus Paralithodes; species Paralithodes platypus. Next base: position 8,672,323 of record CM064492.1, on the reverse strand, counting down.
ATATATATATATATATATATATATTTAATACATACGAGGTTGAAAGAAATGGCAATTTCTGCGTTGGAAATTTTATTACTCAAAGTTTCCAGGTCTCTGATGAGTTTTCGCTGGGTGGCAGGAAGTAGATGAAGGAGATGAGCAAAATTCATGGTGGTACAGGATTACATTAATGTACATGAAGATACAGGATATGCGACGCGTTTCACTGGACAACCAGCATTATCAAGTAAGGAAGGAATGATATAAAAGGTAAACAGGAAGGGTATATATAGAGGGTGGAGGATCAGAGGAGGCGAAAATCAGGGGGCAAAAGTCTGCTATTGGTGGAGGGGTATTCTAGGAGAGAGAAAGGGAGAACCGCTTCACGCATGCGCACTGGATGCGGGATGGTGGTCGGTTGGTGGGGTCGAAGCTGATTGGCTGCGTGTCGAGGGGCGTGGCCTAAGTTGTGTGGCGTCTGCAGAAGACGAAGCTGAAGGAGGTAGCGCGGGGGTCTGCGTCAAGGGCACCGGGGGGCGAGGGGGGGTGTTAGGTCCTGTAGGAAAGGTCCTTTTGGTAGAAGGAAGGATCTGAAGGTCCAGAGTTTGGTTGTTGATGTTGGGATGTAAGGCTTGGATATATAAAGCTTCGAGTATAGGTAATCTCCTTGGGTCACTTTCTTTATCGAGTATGGTGGTGTGTTTCTCTAACTCATTGCGTGTGAGGTGAGGGTGGTTCGGGGTGAGATAGTGGTCTTTGATGGCTCCAGCCTGAAGGTGAAGAGTTAACCGACGTGAAAGACGAGTCTGCGTCATACCAATATAGGAATGAGGTCCACAGTCCTCATAATTACAGGTATGTTGGTAAAATGACGTGATCGTCGGTCATCGGGCTCTTTATCTTGGTGGAGGCTGGTTTGTTGCGGAGAACGAGGTTGGAGGTCTTGGGGGATTTGTAATAAATTATTAATTTGATTTTGTTTTCCGGGTTGGTTGGGTGGACATGCTTGGAGATTATTTCTTTTAAGAAGGCCTCGTCATTTTTGTGTTCAGAGGACATGTAATTGCGGTAGAAGATCTTAATTTCATTGGGGGGGTCAATGTTGGGAGGGCTTTGGGTGTACCATTTTTCAAGATGGTGGTTGATGGTGCTGGAGATGTCGGAGTTGGAGTATCCGTTATTTACTAAAACTTGGGATAGTCTTTCTAGTTCCTGGTGGGTGTCGGCCCAGGTAGAGCAGTGCGTGAGGGCTCTCCTAACATAGGCGGAGATGGAGGATAGAAGATAACGACGGGGGCATTCACTATCGCCGTTGAGGCATTGTCCTGTGTTAGTTGGTTTAATGTAGACGGTGGTTTTGAACCCATGGTCGTTCAGAGCTACGAGGATGTCGAGGAAGGGGAGTTGTCCATTGTTAGATTTTTCAAAGGTGAAGTTAAGTCCGGAGGAGGTCATGAAGCGACGCTGGAGTTCCTGTAGTTCGTGGAGGTCCTTGATTTGCACGAAGATGTCATCCACGTAGCTACAGTAGACGGCGGGTCGTTGGGCAGCTAGGAGCTCTTCCTCGATGGTACCCATGAAAAAGTTCGCAAAAAGAACTCCTAGGGGGCTGCCCAT
>CM064492.1:8550724-8665724 GCA_032716605.1 Paralithodes platypus | reverse complement strand
GTTGGAGGTCTTGGGGGATTTGTAATAATTTATTAATTTGATTTTGCTTTCCGGGTTGGTTGGGTGGACATGCTTGGAGATTATTTCTTTTAAGACGGCCTCGTCATTTTTGTGTTCAGAGGACATGTAATTGCGGTAGAAGATCTTAATTTCATTGGGGGGGGTCAATGTTGGGAGGGCTTTGGGTGTACCATTTTTCAAGATGGTGGTTGATGGTGCCTGAGATGTCGGAGTTGGAGTATCCGTTATTTACTAAAACTTGGGATAGTCTTTCTAGTTCCTGGTGGGTGTCGGCCCAGGTAGAGCAGTGCGTGCGGGCTCTCCTAACATAGGCGGAGATGGAGGATAGAAGATAACGGCGGGGGCATTCACTATCCCCGTTGAGGCATTGTCCTGTGTTAGTTGGTTTAATGTAGACGGTGGTTTTGAACCCATGGTCGTTCAGAGCTACGAGGATGTCGAGGAAGGGGAGTTGTCCATTGTTAGATTTTTCAAAGGTGAAGTTAAGTCCGGAGGAGGTCATGAAGCGACGCTGGAGTTCCTGTAGTTCGTGGAGGTCCTTGATTTGCACGAAGATGTCATCCACGTATCTACAGTAGACGGCAAGTCGTTGGGCAGCTAGGAGCTCTTCCTCGATGGTACCCATGAAAAAGTTCGCAAAAAGAACTCCTAGGGGGCTGCCCATCGCCACACCGTCTATCTGCTTGTACATGTTGCCCCGTGGGCAAAGGAAGGGGGCTTCCTTGGTACATAGCTCCAGTAGTGTTTTCAGGGCCTTCTCCGGGATGTCCAGTGTTGGTGTATCAGGGCAATGATAAATTCGACGTAGAATCATGTCAATGGTCCTATCCACTGGCACGTTGGTGAACAGGCTTTCTACGTCGAGAGAGGCGATTGTGTGGTTGTTGTTACGGGGGGCGTCTCGTAAAATTTCCAAGAAATCGTGGGCTGAGTTAAGGTTGAATTGGCTGGGCACGTAGGGGGTGAGGAGGTTGTTCAGGGCCTTGGCGATCTGGTAGGTGGCAGTGGGGATCTGGGATAATTATAAACATACAGTATATACAAATGAGGTAATAATTATAAACATACAGTATATACAAATGAGGTAATAAATACGCTTAAGACTAACAAAGACGGATGGTAGTTACAGGATTGTCTGAGACTGTGTTTACCCCTTTGACTCCAAGACCTTCTTTCAATCATAAGATGTTGTTGTGGTGGTGGTGGTGTTAGTGAGTAATGTGGTGGTGTGGTAATGGTGGTGCTATGTTGGCGGTGGTTGGGTTGTTAGAGGTGTTCTGGGCAGTGGGTATGGTGGTGTTGTGTTGGCGGAGGTGGGGTTGTGATGGTGGTGTTGTGGTGGTGATGGCAGTGTTGGTGGTGGTAATGATTGAGGTGGTTATATTGTACAGTCGGTTGTATATCTGTTACTTTGGTGGGTACAGTGCAAGGGTACTTTGTTGTAATTGGTTGTGGTGGTGGTAGATATAATGGTAGACGGCTGAGGAACACACACACACACACACACACATCAAACAAGCCAAACCATTGATGCTGAACTGGAAATGTATATAATGGATCCGTGTACATAGTTTCAGTCTTTTAGTATGGTAGTAAATGTGTATATAATAGTAGATATATATAGAGAGGGAAGGTAGGTGGATAGACAATACCGGGTATATGTACAACATTGTAAAACTATTTATACACATACTGTAATATATATATAATAACAATAATAAAAAACTAGCTATATATACATTTCCTATAACATTTAACACAAGATTTTATGACCAAGCGTTCTTCAAATTCAAGATATCAGTAAGGCCCATTACAGGAAGAAATAGAAGGTCCAACAATAAAGGTGTCTCATGAGTTTTGTCTACAACTGTACATTTGTATTTTGTTATTAATGAGTACAACTGACACCTGTATTTGTATTAATCCTATACAACCCCGCGGACACCATTACCGCGCCAATATAAAGTAATTAAGGTGTAATTAAGGTGTTTTAGAGAGGCGGTAATGACGGGGTACAGACCGTTATTTGGTCATTATGGGTCTATTATGAGGGGGATACACACACACACACGCACATAGATACATACACACACACACACACACACATATACACACACACACCACACACACACAAACACATACCACAGGTGAGTTATCTGCTCAACAGGTGGCGTTGTGTGTGTGTAAGTGTGAGAGTCCGAGTGTAGGGGGTGAGGCAGTGAAACACGGGAACGAGGTGGCTTCAGAGATGGGGTCGTTTCGGGCCATGAGTGAGCACCGTGCCTCATGTGAAGGCAAGATGGCAGGTGCTCGTTGTGCTCTACGTGCTTCACATGTCTCACTCCCTAGACTGGAACAAGACCTCACGGGCTTCACTGTTCATTGTAAAAGCGGTGAATGTTAAGGCTCTCAGCCTATGCCCGAGAGGAAGTAAGTTGGAATATAGAAAACAAAAAAAAACAAAAAAAAACACACATGATATTGTATTTTCAGATCACAAAGATGCCATTCTTTAAATATACCGTTTATGTTTAATATTATTGTTATTATTATTATTAATGTTATTGTGGTTGCACACACACACTAACGCTCCATGTTTTCCGTTGTAGTTAATTTATAATTTTACAACACGTAAAACGTAAAACGTATGTATATCTGTATCTGTGTATGTATGAATGTATGTATGTATGTACTCTGGCATTTACCCTCTTTCTTTTATTGTGTGTATACTTGGAAAATACCGGTAAACTACTACGAATAATACCTGTAATTATACTTAAAAGTATACAAGGAATAATACCTGGCATATAATACTTGGAATAATACCTGTAACAATACCTAGAATATTACTTTGAATAATACCTAGAATAATACTTGGAACAATACCTAGAATATTACTTTGAGTAATTCCTAGAATAATACTTGGAACAATACCTGGAACAATACCTAGAATATCGCTTTGAATAATACCTAGAATAATACTTGGAATAATACCTGGAACAATACCTAGAATATTACTTTGAATAATACCTAGAATAATACTTGGAATAATACCTGGAACAATACCTAGAATATTACTTTGAATAATACCTAGAATAATACTTGGAATAATACCTGGAACAATACCTAGAATATCACTTTGAATAATACCTAGAATAATACTTGGAATAATGCTTGGAATAATACCTGGAATATAATTTAAAAACAAAAAATTGAATAATACTTAACCTAATACTTGAAATGAAATAAAAATAAAAATATAACAACATAGCATTAGACAAATAAAATAAACTCGAAATAAAAAAAAATAACACTCGAAACCAAACATAAAATCCCAACTGAACAATACCATGAAACTCTACGCGATATAAACCCCTAGTTTGGCTCAGTGTAATATTTGTTTGTTGCACTGACTTTCCCTGACATTCGACATTGTATTTATTTAGGTAGTATTTGTGCATTGCTCTTCAGTATGCCGAGGGTGGCATTCAGAGTGTGTTGTAAATGAGTTTCTGGTAATGTGTTTGTCCATTTCAGTTAATTAAGGGGGATGGGTTTATTTATTGGTCAATATATTTAATTATATATTATTTTGTTTTATTTTCAACCAACCCCTCCCTCAAGCTAAGAAAATCATCCCTAATACCCCCATTCTACATAAGTTTGTGTATTTTTTCGGTAGAATAAAAATATTTATCTTAAGACACAGGCTCGCTATCGCTCAAAAGAAATTGAGACCTAAATGGCACGAAAGGTCTTAATATTGACAAAGGAATGGGGCGAAAGGTCATATAATCGCCAAACTAATGGGCCGGACGTCTTAAAATCTGAAAACTAATGGGGCTAAACATGAGGGACAAGGTGGGGTAGAAACACCAACGATCCCCTCATAAAAGGTATCACTTCGATTTTATACTGAAAATATAGCCTTTGTTTTAGTTACGTCATGTTAAAAAAAAATATATATATATATAACTATTATGAATATCACCGGCCCCGAATTCGGTTGTTTTCAGAATATCACATTATCGGAGCTTTGGATGATCCAATGGCATGAGGAACACACACACTACACTCCCCCCATCCTCCCCCTCTATCAAACACTCTCTCGCTTGCTTGCTTGCTCGCTCGCTCGCTCTTTCTCTCTCTCTCACTCTCTCATACACACACACACACACACACACACACACACACACACACACACAGCCCGTAGCCTAGTTGGTAGAGCTCTCGTCTCACACACGAGGGGTCGGGGGTTCAATCCCCGGCCGGGCGGAGACAAATTGGGCTTGTCTCCTTTCATGTGTTAGCCTCAGTTCACCTAGCTGTAAATAGGTACCTGGAATAAGTGGACGACGTTGTGACGTCCAATCTGGGGTTGGCAAAAATGGTACAAGGCGAGATGGGTATCATATGGTTCACCTAAGCTGATGGCTACCTAAGCCTTCGGGCGAGACGGTACCGTCTATAGTGAGAATGGTACCATACAGATCCACCCTAAGCCTTCGTTTCCGATGTCGCCAATTGGCTAAAAATACAGACTACACACACATCCACAGCCATTCCAACGATACATATAACACCTACACATATAGGAGGCGGGAAATAACGAGCATGCTCACTCCCACAATACAACTAGAGTAAGTACAACTAGAGTAAGTACACTCTCACTCTTGATCATTCTTATTCACCCTTCCATCATATCATGCTCCATTTTTTAAGGTACACAGACAAAATTATCTATTCAAAGTTTCTTCTGCATGGGATGACTATTTTCTTCTATATACAAAAAAGAGAGCCAGTATTTATAATTATATATTTGATAATAATATACGTTAACAAAGAAACTAAGTATAAACGCCCTATGAGGAGGAGCACTTTATTGACAGTGTTTGCTTATTGACCTGATGTAGCTATATGAGAAACGATGTCAATAAAGTGCTCCTCCTCATAGGGTGTTTATATTCAGTATATAATCGTCATTGTGGTGGTGGGGCTGGAAGTATTTTTTTGCGGGGACTACTGCATAATATTATGTTCTTCCAACAAAAAACGAGAACACAATACTCGGAAATCCAGACAAATCCGCTTTACTGTTAGATCAAAACACATGCACTGCTACACACACACGCGCGTGCACAAACAAACACATGTACACGCCTCCCCCCCCCCCCCCACCCCCTTTCCCTCCTGCCAACACACATATTATGCCCTCACTCTCACACGAGGGACTAGAGTTCTCGAAAAAGGGATCCAGTCCTGACGCTATTCTTGACTCACAGTGTGCTGGCTTAATAATCCAGAAGGGTTGATAGCCTTTGAAGTCCTATTTTAACTAACTAACTCACACTCTCTCTCTCTCATTGACACACACACACACACACACACAGCCCGTAGCCTAGTAGGTAGAGCTCTCGTCTCACACACGAGGGGTCGGGGGTTCAATCCCCGGCCGGGCGGAGACAAATTGGGCTTGTCTCCTTTCATGTGTTAGCCTCAGTTCACCTAGCTGTAAATAGGTACCTGGAATAAGTGGACGACGTTGTGACGTCCCATCTGGGGTTGGCAAAAATGGTACAAGGCGAGATGGGTATCATATGGTTCACCTAAGCTGATGGCTACCTAAGCCTTCGGGCGAGACGGTACCGTCTATAGTGAGAATGGTACCATACAGATCCACCCTAAGCCTTCGTTTCCGATGTCGCCAATTGGCTAAAATACAGACTACACACACATCCACAGCCATTCCAACAGTACATAAAACACATAACATGCATTTCACGCAATACATTCCCAGTTAAGGAGGCGCGATAATAATGAGCTTAGCTCGCATTGCGTGGATTCCCCTTGACGAACAAGTAACTGAGTAACTGAGTAACTGAGTAACAAACAGTATTGGTATTTAAGATCAGTGAGGTTTATACACACTAATGGCCAGAACATACTGTAAATCTCAGCCTGAGGGAAAGTAATTATTCAACCTTTTGTTACCCAGTTCACAAAAAAAAAAAAAAACCCTCTTGAAGTTGAATGTTGCTATATCCGTGTTTGCTTTAAAGGTATATAAGGAGAGAGAGAGAGAGAGAGAGAGAGAGAGAGAGAGAGAGATAGAGAGAGAGAGAGAGATAGAGAGAGAGAGAGAGAGTCAAGTAACAACAGGTCCAGCGACCCCTCGAGGTTGCATGCCCTCTAAAACACTGCTGTTCAAAGTGTCCAACTTTCAGAGTGGGTAAGGGACAATCGGAAAGGGAAGCACTGCCGAAAGACCAATGTCCTTGGCAGGGTGTCAATATTTTCCTGGCGAACGGTAGCGAGCCAACATGTTTTTAAATATGTTTTTGACAGCAAGCTAAATTTATACATTTTTCGATAGAAAAATTTCTCCGGCGAAGCCGACTTTCTTCATACAATGCTGGCTCGCTATCGTTCGCCACAAAGACATTGACATCTGGATGGGGATAAAACGTTTTTAAAACAGTAGGCTGAATGGGGCTGAATGGATACAAGCCAGATAAAGAGAGAAAAGTAAAAACAAAAACAGGTCACCCCCATTAAACTGTCAGCTTTATCTAATATTACACTTACCCTACACATAAAATTAAATATGTACCCATGAACCCACCAATGCTTGTCCACATACACACACACACACACAAACACAGAAACACACACACACAAACACATACTCACACACACACACACACCATAACCTCTGACATTAGATTGTTCTCTTGTATACATTAAGATCACCATGACAACGATCTATTTTGACAGTACTGTATTGTTTAAACTATTCCAGGCACTCTCTCTCTCTCTCTCTCTCACCTACACCCACCTTGTCAGTCAGTCAGCCATTTTCTGCGTATTCCAGTGTGTTTTTTGTTTCGTGTGTGTGTGTTTTTTGTATTTTCTGTTTTTTTCTTCTGACTAGGCTACGTCAGTCGGCCAAGTTTTTTTATCACTCCAGCAATTTTCTTTTCGTGACTCAGCTACGTCGGTCAGCCAATTTCTGCGTATTTCAGATTTTTAGTTTTTGTGACCTACTGTAGCTGCGTCAGTCGGCCAATTCTTGCGTATCACACCCGGTCGCCTATTCTGCACCCTTGTAGTCTATTCCTGCGGTTTAAGGATTTTTTTTTTTTTTCTGTTTTTGACTAGGCTATCCCCTGGTGGCTTTTTGCCATACACTCCATAATTCATGTCTTTGACTAGGCTAGTACCCCTGGTAGCCTCTTTTTGTTTTATTTTCTTCCAGGACCTTTTCTTTTTACTGGGCTATCACCCCTGGTAGCCTATTTCCAAGCACTCCAATTTGTTTGTTTTGTCTTGACCGTCACTGCAAAGTCCACAACAAAATGCCCAATCTACGTGACTGCAGGTCGTGCAACGGACTCATAGGTACGGCAATCTTCGAGAACGAGAGCGCGACAAACTGCAGGTTCTGTGTCCAGCGGCCAGAACATGAGAAGAAACCGATTAACCCGGCAAGCGCGATAGGCCTCACGGAAGGCTTCCTATAGGGAACGCGATAGGCCTCACGGAAGCAAGACCATAAAAAAATCCTTCCAAAAAAAAAAAGGGCCTATCAAAACAAAGGATTTTGTCTCTAGGTGAGATAATTCCCCTCTAGTACTCATCCATGTGTTTCTCACCCCTCCCCTTCCCCTCCTTCCCCACCTTATTCCCCCCTCCCCCCCTCCTCAATTATCACCTATTTTTCCTCTTATTATCATAATTTATCGGTTATTTTTCTCTCCCGCGATAATGTAGCACAAGTGGGTTGCATAAAAGATCGTTATGCAACACCCAGACACCGGCACACACCGCCCCGCTCGTCTCAGTTGACTCCCAGACAGCGAGAGGGGAGGGCTGCCTGTGGCTCTCTCTCGCCTGAGATTATGACCGGGTGGCCAATATCTTTGTTTTTCACCACCCAAATGCTTTTCCCACTTATTTTAGCACTCTTGAAGGTTCATATATACATCATATATGTAAAATAAAAGCATACCGAAAACAAATAATGCTTTATATTGTAAATATAACGAATTCTGTCAGAATCCAGGGCTAGAAATGCACAAATAACTACCCTAGCACCTAGGTCTATATCGCGCTTGTCAGGTTAAGGAGTTACAATATCCAGTAATTTAAAACCATGTCAACATTGTGCTGAAGTTGTTAAGAAGGCAAACAAAATTATAGGTTTCATAGGTAGATAATTTGAACATAAATCAAAAGGCATTATCGTCACCCTTTACAATTCATTAGTCCGCCCACTTTTGGAATACTGCGTTCAGTTCTGGTGCCCTTACTATCAAAAAGATATAAACAAATTGGAACGAGTTCAACGTAGAGTTACCAAGATGATACCCTGTCTTCGGAGCAAACCATACAAAGAACGTTTTAACACCTTATTAGCGGGCTAGGCGGTCTAGGGGACCGTAGCGCCCAGCGTTTTTTTTTTATACCCTAAATAGGGTTGTTTACATGATCATTTTCATTCCTACAATAAGACCCAGAGCGTAAAACAAGTATCTATCCCTGAAAGGGCGTAAACAGAGCTTTCCAATGACACCCGAACCATCCTTGTACGACCGCTGGTTCTCTTGCAACGATCGTGCAACACGAGTGCAAAAACCCTGTAATTAGGTAATTTCCCTACATAATTCCCTGTGTAGCGAGTGTGAGAGGGGAGAGAAGGGTGGGATGCATGTCAGTAGGTCCGCCGCGGTGGTCAGGAACAGTCATACGCTTGCTACGCTCCTCCCACCACTCATCTCTCTCTCTCAGCAACATTACGTGGTGAAAATGGCACACGACATAAGTTGTGAACCGCCACTTAGTCCATATTTATTTCACACGACATAAGTTGCGCGCCGCCAAAGAAGGGTTAAAGAACTAAATGTATATCCATCTACCAAGCCCAGATTGAGAGGTGACCTTATTCAAGTTTTCAAGATCATTAAACGCATCGACAACATGAACTAGTAAATATTTTACGATTGACCGAACAAACTACTCGCGGGGAAATGGCAGCAAAATCATTCAACTCTAATGAATACAAGAATTTCTTCTTCAATCGAGTCGTCAACTAGTGGAATGGACTTCCCCGAGATATCATAGACTTTCGCCTAGACAAACACCTTGCCCTGAACCCAAAGTTGACTGCATTAGTGATTGAATAAATAATTTCTTTAGTAGTGTTCGTTCAAAAACCTAATAGATCTAAATATAATTTCCCCTGCCATGGACAAAGCCCCAGGGCAGCACTTCCTGCTCACATCGTTCCCACAATCTCTCCGAAATACTGTTGCAAAACGTGGAACAGCAGTGTTTTGGAGGGCAAGTAGCCTTGAGGGGTCGCATGACCTGTTGTTGCTAGTTTTCCTGTGTACTTCCTTGCATCCCTCTCTCTCTCTCTCTTGTTGTTGCTAGTTTTCCTGTGTACTCCCTTGCATCCCTCTCTCTCTCTCTCTTGTTGTTGTTAGTTTTCCTGTGTACTCCCTTGCATCCCTCTCTCTCTCTCTCTCTCTTGTTGTTGCTAGTTTTCCTGTGTACTCCCTTGCATCCCTCTCTCTCTCTCTCTCTTGTTGTTGCTAGTTTTCCTGTGTACTCCCTTGCATACCTCTCTCTCTCTCTAAGTTGTTGCTAGTATTCCTGTGTACTCCCTTGCATCCCTCTCTCTCTCTCTCTCTCTTGTTGTTGCTAGTATTCCTGTGTACTCCCTTGCATCCCTCTCTCTCTCTCTCTCTCTCTTGTTGTTGCTAGTTTTCCTGTGTACTCCCTTGCATCCCTCTCTCTCTCTCTCTCTCTCTTGTTGTTGCTAGTTTTCCTGTGTACTCCCTTGCATCCCTCTCTCTTGTTGTTGCTAGTTTTCCTGTGTACTCCCTTGCATCCCTCTCTCTCTCTCTCTTGTTGTTGCTAGTTTTCCTGTGTACTCCCTTGCATCCCTCTCTCTCTCTCTCTCTTGTTGTTGCTAGTTTTCCTGTGTACTCCCTTGCATCCCTCTCTCTCTCTCTCTCTCTCTGTTGTGCTAGTTTTCCTGTGTACTCCCTTGCATCCCTCTCTCTCTCTCTCTCTTGTTGTTGCTAGTTTTCCTGTGTACTCCCTTGCATCCCTCTCTCTCTCTCTCTCTTGTTGTTGCTAGTTTTCCTGTGTACTCCCTTGCATCCCCTTCTCTCTCTCTCTCTCTCTCTCTCTTGTTGTTGCTAGTTTTCCTGTGTACTCCCTTGCATCCCCTTCTCTCTCTCTCTCTCTCTCTTGTTGCTAGTTTTCCTGTGTACTCCCTTGCATCGCACTGTCTCTCTAGCTTTCTCCTCTTTGTTGTTGCTAGTTTTGTCTGTGTACTCCCTTGCATCCCTCTCTCTCTCTCTCTCTTGTTGCTAGTTTTTCCTGTGTACTCCCTTGCATCCCTCTCTCTCTCTCTCTCTTGTTGTTGCTAGTTTTCCTGTGTACTCCCTTGCATCCCTCTCTCTCTCTCTCTTGTTGTTGCTAGTTTTCCTGTGTACTCCATTGCATCCCTCTCTCTCTCTCTCTTGTGTTGTTGCTAGTTTTCCTGTGTACTCCATTGCATCCCTCTCTCTCTCTCTCTCTCTTGTTGTTGCTAGTTTTCCTGTGTATTCCCTTGCATCCCTCTCTCTCTCTCTCTCTTGTTGTTGCTAGTTTCCCTGTGTACCCCCTTGCATCCCTCTCTCTCTCTCTCTTGTTGTTGCTAGTTTTCCTGTGTACTCCCTTGCATCCCTCTCTCTCTCTCTCTCTCTTGTTGTTGCTAGTTTTCCTGTGTACTCCCTTGCATCCCTCTCTCTCTCTCTCTCTCTCTCTCTCTCGCCGACGGGCAAATTTGGCCCTACCATGTTTGTTGATACTGATGTCCATATATGTAGATTTTGCCAGCTCCGAGAGAAGATTGCGGATGAATTGAATGTAGCTCACCGCAAGATCGATGCCCTGACTACGAAGCTTGAATCCCTTCAAGAATTTGCCACACTCAACATAGGAGTGCCCTCGGCCCAAGAAACCACTACGATGTCAACCGCCATTCCAGTGCATACAGTACCGGTACCGGTACCCACACCAGCAGCTACCATAGATGTTGCAGAAAATAATAATGACACTACTCTCACTCCCCCCCAGGACAACTTTCAGTTAGTGAGAAACAGTGTGCATCCCAGTACCAGTACCAGGAAGGTCATCCCGACAACATGCCAAAACCGCTTCAAAATTCTGGCTATTGACGAGGAAGAGGAAACGGAAGAAGTTCGGCTTGTGGGCGACTCCATGGTCCGTGGCCAATTAACCGAGTTCTGCGCCAGGGCACCCAGGACCAGAAAGCGAGTCTGTATCCCAGGTGGCGGCGTGGACGACATTGTTGCAGCTGTGGAAGAGGTTTCCAGGCTCGCCCCCGCAAGCACTACGTACGTCATCCACGTTGGATCTAACGATGTCCAACGGACGCGGTCAGAGGAACTACTTTGCAAGTACCGGCGGCTGATCAGGTCCTTCAAGGAAAAATCTAATAGAATCTTAATTTCAGGAATTGTTCCCCGGATTGATGTAGAAAACCGATTCTACAACATAGCTACCAGTACAAATCGCCGACTAGCCAAACTCTGCAGGGAGGAGGACATCGGCTTTGTCGACACGTGGGATCATTTTTACTATGATAAATCTTTGTTTTCAGGAGATGGTGTACATCTCAATGAAGTAGGAGCTGCACGTCTTGGTCGTCTGCTGAACGATGCAGTCAAGGATTTCCGTTAAAAAAACGGGGTCATCCGGGGGTAGTGTAAGTCAAATACGAACTGAAAATTCAGACAATGCACATTCAGTAACATCCAACTCTAATACTCTTAAGGTGTTTTATGTAAATGCTCGTAGCATACGCAATAAATTTTCAGATCTAGAGGAAATCGTGTTTATAGAGCATTATGATATAATCGGCATTACAGAATCTTGGTTAAATACGGAAGACAGAGACTTTGTAGCCGAATATACGCTTGCTGGTTATGCAATGTTTGAAAAAAGTCGGATCAATAGAAATGGAGGAGGAGTTCTGTTTTTTATAAAGGAAAGTCTTAATCCCGTCTTAATGTCAAAACCTCAAATTGCGAATATAGACATATCTTACCTACTATTAAATAATAAACGAGGAACTAAAATAACACTAGCTTTATTATACAGACCCCCAGCTCAATCAGTGCAAACTGACAGTGAAATTTATGAACAAATTGCAGAAATAACTAACATACAAGATACCGAAATTGGCGATTTCTACTTACCCGTGACTAAATGGGGCGATATTCTTACTTCACACTCTGGACACGACCTCTATGCTAACTTGCAAGAGAGTTCACTTTTTCAATTTGTACAATCTCCGACCCGTGGTAATAATGTGCTTGACCTTGTACTCGCAACAAAAGAAGAATTAATAGAGAATTTGAATGTTGGTGATGAATTCAGTAACAGCGACCATCGTACGATAACTTTCACTTTAAAGTTTACTAGTAACAAATCAAATAGCAGCATTGAGAAAGTCCCTAATTTCAAGAAAGCAAATTTTCATAAATTTAAATCAAAGCTTAAAGAAACTGACTGGAGCTTTCTGACTAACAATAACGACATAAATACATCTTGGGAGTGTTTCACAACCGCTTACCTTAAGGCAGTGCAAGACTGCATACCATCGAAAATACGGCGTCCAGGCCATAATGATCAGCCCAAATGGTGGAATAAAGATATTTCAGACTGTCTGCTTGCTAAACAATTTGCTAATGATAGATTAAAATCCTCACAAAATGACGAAGAACGGGTGAAATTTGTAGAGCTACGACGCAAAGCCAAAAAGTTAATTAAGAAAAGTAAAAAGACCCTGGAGTTACATGTTGCGAATCAAAGAAAAACAAACCCGAAAGAATTCTATAGTTATATCAGAAAGAAAAAAGTAGTTACTTCAACTGTCGGACCGTTAGTCGATGAAAATGGAGAATACACCAAAGACGAAGTACAAATGAGTAATGCCCTCAATACCTTCTTTGCATCAGTTTTTTACAACCGAAGACCTCAGTGATATCCCTACACCATCGCCGATTCAGATTGATAATTCAGATGTTCTAAGCAATATCACCGTTACAGAGAGAGAAGTATTGAATTGTTTAGATAAACTCAAGGTAAATAAAATGCCTGGATACAATCTCACCTAGAGTTCTAAAGGAAGCTAAGGATGAGCTCTCCAAACCACTGACATTGTTATTCAATGAATCCTTGCAGTCTGGGACTATGCCTGATCAGTGGAAGCTAGCCAACGTAACACCGATATTAAAAAAGGCAGCAAATCCCTACCCAGTAACTATCGTCCAATTAGCTTAACCTCAATTGTATGTAAAATGCTAGAAACGGTCATAAGAGACAGACTCGTAAATCACTTAGAGGCAAATAACTTACTTAAAGATAGTCAACACGGCTTTCGTAAAAAACGTTCCTGTTTAACAAACCTCTTAGACTTCTTCCACGATATCCTCAACCTCTACGATGAGAGTAAAGCTGTAGATATTATATACCTTGATTTTCAAAAGGTCTTTGACAAAGTTCCCCACAAACGTTTACTGGCAAAACTAAAAGCGCATGGAATACAAGACGGTGTGTTGAAATGGATAGAAAATTGGCTCAGCGACAGAAAGCAAAGAGTAGTCATAAACGGTAAGGCATCTAAATGGACCAATGTAAGTAGCGGGGTACCCCAGGGATCAGTACTAGGACCAATTATCTTTCTAATTTACATCAACGACATAGATGATGGTGTCACCTGTACAATCTTAAAATTTGCTGACGATACAAAAATTGCAAATAGCGTACTCTCAAAAGAACAAGTTGACGATATGCAACACAATCTAGATTAATTGTCATGTTGAGCCCAAATTTGGCAAATGAGTTTCAATGCGGATAAATGTAAAGTACTACATATCGGATACCTAAATGAGAAAGCAAACTATTCGATGAATGGCACTCAGCTTAAGAATGTAAACAGAGAAACCGATCTGGGAGTAACAATATCGAGTAACCTAAAACCGAGTCAACAATGTTCAGAAGTTGTTAAGAAGGCAAACAAAATAATTGGCTTTATAGGCAGGTCATTTGAACATAAATCCAAAGAAGTTATCCTAACCCTTTACAATTCCTTAGTCCGCCCTCTTCTGGAATACTGCGTTCAATCCTGGTGCCCTTATTACCAAAAAGATATAAACAAGCTAGAACGAGTTCAACGTAGAGTTACCAAAATGATACCTAGCCTAAAGAACAAACCATACGAAGAGCGTCTTAGAGAATTAAATCTATTTCCTTTAACCCAGCGCAGATTAAGAGGTGACTTAATTCAAGTGTTCAAAATCATCAAAGGCATCGACAATATGAACTGTAGTAAGTACTTCACTATCGACCAATCTAATTACACGCGGGAAACGGTTGCAAAATTATTGGTAAATCTTTTAACTCACACGAATCTAAGAATTTCTTCTTCAATCGAGTTGTCAACTTGTGGAATGGGCTTCCCCGAGACGTTATAGACTGCAGCACCGTTGATTCATTTAAACTCCGCTTAGACAAATATCTCGCATCAAACCCGCGACTGACTGCGTTTGTAAATGAATAACTTTATTTTATCCCCCCCTCAGTTACTAACCCATCTGTCCCCTACTAACTTCCTAATCCTGCCACGGACATTAGTTCCAGGGCAGTAGTTGCCTTTCCAATGTTCCCTTACCCACTCTAAACCACTGTTTGGACACTTGATCCTCAGTGTTTTGGAGGACAAGCAGCCTAGAAGGGTCACTAGATCTGTTGTTGCTTGATTTCCTTTGTACTTTGTACCCGTGGTAATAACGTTCTTGACATTGTACTTGCAACAAAAGAAGAATTAATATAGAATTTGAATGTTGGTGATGAATTCAGAAACAGCGACCATCGTACGATAACTTTCACTTTAAAGTTTACTAGTAACGAACCAAATAGTAGCATCGAAAAAGTCCCTAATTTCAAGAAAGCAAACTTCCATAAACTTAGAGCTATGTTTAAAGAAACTGACTGGAGCTTTCTAATTAACAATAACGACATAAATACATCTTGGAAGTTATTCGAACCCACTTACCTAAAAGCAGTGCAAGACTGCATACCATCGAAAATATGGCGTCCAGGCCATAATAATAAGCCCAAATGGTGAAATAAAGATATTTCAAACTGCCTGCTTGCTAAAAATTTTGCTAATGATAGATTAAAATCCTCACAAAATGACGAAGAACGGGTGAAATTTGGAGAGCTACGACGCAAAGCCAAAAAGTTAATTAAGCAAAGTAAAAAGACCTTAGAGTTACATATTGCGAATCAAAGTAAAACAAACCCGAAAGAATTCTATAGTTATATCAGAAAGAAAAAAGTAGTTACTTCAACTGTTGGACCGTTAGTCGATGAAAATGGAGAATACACCAAAGACGAAGTACAAATGAGTAATGCCCTCAATACCTTCTTTGCATCCGTTTTTACAACAGAAGACCTCAGTGATATCCCTACACCATCGCCGATTCAGATTGATAATTCAGATTTTCTAAGCAATATCACCGTTACAGAGAGAGAAGTATTGAATTGTTTAGATAAACTCAAGGTAAATAAAACGCCTGGACCTGAAACAATCTCGCCTAGAGTTCTAAAGGAAGCTAAGGATGAGCTCTCCAAACCACTGACATTACTATTCAATAAATCCTTGCAGTCTGAAACTATGCCTGATCAGTGGAAGCTAGCCAACGTAACACCGATATTAAAAAAAAGGCAGCAAATCCCTACCCAGTAACTATCGTCCAATTAGCTTAACCTCAGTTGTATGTAAAATGCTAGAAACGGTCATAAGAGACAGGCTAGTAAATCACTTAGAGGAAAATAACATAGTTAAAGATACTCAACACGGCTTTCGTAAAAAACGTTCCTGTTTAACAACCTCTTAGACTTCTTCCACGATATCCTCAACCTCTATTGACGAGGAAGAGGAAACGGAAGAAGTTCGGCTTGTGGGCGACTCCATGGTCCGTGGCCAATTAACCGAGTTCTGCGCCAGGGCACCTAGGACCAGAAAGCGATTCTGTATCCCAGGTGGCGGCGTGGACGACATTGTTGCGGCTGTGGAAGAGGTTTCCAGGCTCGCCCCCGCAAGCACTATGTACAGTACGTCATCCACGTTGGATCTAACGATGTCCAACGGACGCGGTCAGAGGAACTACTTTGCATTTACCGGCGGCTGATCAGGTCCTTCAAGGAAAAATCTAATAGAATCTTAATTTCAGGAATTGTTCCCCGGATTGATGTAGAAAACCGATTCTACAACATAGCTACCAGTACAAATCGCCGACTAGCCAAACTCTGCAGGGAGGAGGGCTTCGGCTTTGTTGGCACGTGGGATCATTTTACTATGATAAATCTTTGTTTTCAGGAGATGGTGTACATCTCAATGAAGTAGGAGCTGCACGTCTTGGTCGTCTGCTGAACGATGCAGTCAAGGATTTCCGTTCAAAAAACGGGGTAGTGTAAGTCAAATACGAACTGAAAATTCAGACAATGCACAATCAGTAACATCCAACTCTAATACTCTTAAGGTGTTTTATGTAAATGCTCGTAGCATACGCAATAAATTTTCAGATCTAGAGGAAATCGTTTTTACAGAACATTATGATATAATCGGCATTACAGAATCTTGGTTAAATACAGAAGACAGGGACTTTTAGCCGAATATACGCTTCCTGGTTATATAATGTTTGAGAAAAGTCGGATCAATAGAAATGGAGGAGGAGTTCTGTTTTTTATAAAGGAAAGTCTTAATCCCGTCTTAATGTCAAAACCTCAAATTGCGAATATAGACATATCTTACGTACTATTAAAAAATAAACGAGGAACTAAAATAACACTAGCTTTATTATACAGACCCCCAGCTCAATCAGTGCAAACTGACAGTGAAATTTATGAACAAATTGCAGAAATAACTAATATTTAAGATACCGTAATTCTTGGCGATTTCAACTTACCCGTGACTAAATGTGGCGATATTCTTACTTCACACTCTGGACACGACCTCTATGCTAACTTGCAAGAGAGTTCACTTTTCCAATTTGTACAATCTCCGACCCGTGGTAATAATGTGCTTGACCTTGTACTCGCAACAAAAGAAGAATTAATAGAGAATTTGAATGTTGGTGATGAATTCAGTAACAGCGACCATCGTACGATAACTTTCACTTTAAAGTTTACTAGTAACAAATCAAATAGCAGCATTGAGAAAGTCCCTAATTTCAAGAAAGCAAATTTTCATAAACTTAAATCAAAGCTTAAAGAAACTGACTGGAGCTTTCTGACTAACAATAACGACATAAATACATCTTGGGAGTGTTTCACAACCACTTACCTTAAGGCAGTGGAAGACTGGATACCATCGAAAATACGGCGTCCAGGCCATTATGATAAGCCCAAATGGTGGAATAAAGATATTTCAAACTGCGTGCTTAATAAAAAATTTGCTAATGATAGATTAAAATCCTCACAAAATGACGAAGAACGGGTGAAATTTGTAGAGCTACGACGCAAAGCCAAAAAGTTAATTAAGCAAAGTAAAAAGACCCTGGAGTTACATGTTGCGAATCAAAGTAAAACAAACCCGAAAGAATTCTATAGTTATATCAGAAAGAAAAAAGTAGTTACTTCAACTGTTGGACCGTTAGTCGATGAAAATGGAGAATACACCAAAGACGAAGTACAAATGGCCCTCAATACCTTCTTTGCATCAGTTTTTACAACCGAAGACCTCAGTGATATCCCTACACCATCGCCGATTCAGATTGATAATTCAGATGTTCTAAGCAATATCAACGTTACAGAGAGAGAAGTATTGAATTGTTTAGATAAACTCAAGGTAAATAAAACGCCTGGACCTGATACAATCTCACCTAGAGTTCTAAAGGAAGCTAAGGATGAGCTCTCCAAACCACTGACATTGTTATTCAATGAATCCTTGCAGTCTGAGACTATGCCTGATCAGTGGAAGCTAGCCAACGTAACACCGATATTAAAAAAGGCAGCAAATCCCTACCCAGGAACTATCGTCCAATTAGCTTAACCTCAATTGTATGTAAAATGCTAGAAACTGTCATAAGAGACAGACTCGTAAATCACTTAGAGGCAAATAACTTACTTAAAGATAGTCAACACGGCTTTCGTAAAAAACGTTCCTGTTTAACAAACCTCTTAGACTTCTTCCATGATATCCTCAACCTCTACGATGAGAGTAAAGCTGTAGATATTATATACCTTGATTTTCAAAAGGCCTTTGACAAAGTTCCCTACAAACGTTTACTGCTAAAACTAAAAGCGCATGGAATACAAGACGGTGTGTTGAAATTGATAGAAAATTGGCTCAGCGACAGAAAGCAAAGAGTAGTCATAAACGGTAAGGCATCTAAATGGACCAATGTAAGTAGCGGGGTATCCCAGGGATCGGTACTAGGACCAATTCTCTTTCTAATTTACATCAATGACATAGATGAGGGTCTCACCTGTACAATCTCAAAATTTGCTGACGATACAAAAATTGCAAATAGCGTACTCTCAAAAGAACAAGTTGACGATATGCAACACAATCTAGATAAATTGTCATGTTGGGCCCAAATTTGGCAAATGAGTTTCAATGTGGATAAATGTAAAGTACTACATATCGGATACCTAAATGAGAAAGCAAACTATTCGATGAATGGCACTCAGCTTAAGAATGTAAACAGAAAAACCGATCTGGGAGTAACAATATCGAGTAACCTAAAACCGAGTCAACAATGTTCAGAAGTTGTTAAGAAGGCAAACAGAATAATTGGCTTTATAGGCAGGTCATTTGAGCATAAATCCAAAGAAGTTATCCTAACCCTTTACAATTCCTTAGTCCGCCCTCTTCTAGAATACTGCGTTCAATCCTGGTGCCCTTATTACCAAAAAGATATAAACAAGCTAGAACGAGTCCAACGTAGAGTTACCAAAATGATACCTAGCCTAAAGAACAAACCATACGAAGAGCGTCTTAGGGAATTAAATCTATTTCCTTTAACCCAGCGCAGATTAAGAGGTGACTTAATTCAAGTGTTCAAAATCATCAAAGGCATCGACAATATGAACTGTAGTAAGTACTTCACTATCGACCAATCTAATTACACGCGGGGAAACGGTTGCAAAATTATTGGTAAATCTTTTAACTCACACGAATCTAAGAATTTCTTCTTCAATCGAGTTGTCAACTTGTGGAATGGGCTTCCCCGAGACGTTATAGACTGCAGCACCGTTGATTCATTTAAACTCCGCTTAGACAAATATCTTGCATCAAACCTGCGACAGACTGCGTTTGTAAATGAATAACTTTATTTTATCCCCCCCTCAGTTACTAACCCATCTGTCCCCTACTAACTTCCTAATCCTGCCACGGACATTACTTCCAGGGCAGTAGTTCCCTTTCCAACGTTCCCTTACCAACTCTAAACCACTGTTTGGACACTTGATCCTCAGTGTTTTGGAGGACAAGCAGCCTAGAAGGGTCACTAGACCTATTGTTGCTTGATTTCCTTTGTACTCCTTTGTACACCTCTACGATGAGAGTAAAGCTGTAGATATTATATACCTTGATTTTCAAAAGGCCTTTGACAAAGTTCCCCACAAACGTTTACTGCTAAAACTAAAAGCACATGGAATACAAGACGGTGTGTTGAAATGGATAGAAAATTGGCTCAGCGACAGAAAGCAAAGAGTAGTCATAAACGGTAAGGCATCTAAATGGACCAATGTAAGTAGTGGGGTACCCCAGGGATCGGTACTAGGACCAATTATCTTTCTAATTTACATCAACGACATAGATGAGGGTCTCACCTGTACAATCTCAAAATTTGCTGACGATACAAAAATTACAAATAGCGTACCCTCGAAAGAACAAGCTAACGATATGCAACACAATCTAGATAAATTGTTATGTTGGGCCCAAATTTGGCAAATGAGTTTCAATGCGGATAAATGTAAAGTACTACATATCGGATACCTAAATGAGAAAGCAAACTATTCGATGAATGGCACTCAGCTTAAGAATGTAAACAGGGAAACTGATCTGGGAGTAACAATATCGAGTAACCTGAAACCGAGTCAACAATGTTCAGAAGTTGTTAAGAAGGCAAACAAAATAATTGGCTTTATAGGCAGGTCATTTGAGCATAAATCCAAAGACGTTATCCTAACCCTTTACAATTCCTTAGTCCGCCCTCTTCTGGAATACTGCGTTCAATCCTGGTGCCCTTATTACCAAAAAGATATAAACAAGCTAGAACGAGTTCAACGTAGAGTTACCAAAATTATATCTAGCCTAAAGAACAAACCATACGAAGAGCGTCTTAGAGAATTAAATCTATTTCCTTTAACCCAGCGCAGATTAAGAGGTGATTTAAATCAAGTGTTCAAAATCATCAAAGGCATCGACAATATGAACTGTAGTAAGTACTTCACTATCGACCAATCTAATTACACGCGGGGAAACGGTTGCAAAATTATTGGTAAATCTTTTAACTCACACGAATCTAAGAATTTCTTCTTCAATCGAGTTGTCAACTTGTGGAATGGGCTTCCCCGAGATGTTATAGACTGCAGCACCGTTGATTCATTTAAACTCCGCTTAGACAAATATCTCGCATCAAACCCGCGACTGACTGCGTTTGTAAATGAATAACTTTATTTTATCTCCCCCTCAGTTACTAACCCATCTGTCCCCTACTAACTTCCTAATCCTGCCACGGACATTAGTTCCAGGGCAGTAGTTGCCTTTCCAATGTTCCCTTACCCACTCTAAACCACTGTATGGACACTTGATCCTCAGTGTTTTGGAGGACAAGCAGCCTAGAAGGGTCACTAGAACTGTTGTTGCTTGATTTCCTTTGTACTTTGTACCCGTGGTAATAACGTTCTTGACATTGTACTTGCAACAAAAGAAGAATTAATATAGAATTTGAATGTTGGTGATGAATTCAGAAACAGCGACCATCGTACGATAACTTTCACTTTAAAGTTTACTAGTAACGAACCAAATAGTAGCATCGAAAAAGTCCCTAATTTCAAGAAAGCAAACATCCATAAACTTAGAGCTATGTTTAAAGAAACTGACTGGAGCTTTTTAATTAACAATAACGACATAAATACATCTTGAAGTTATTCGAACCCACTTACCTAAAAGCAGTGCAAGACTGCATACCATCGAAAATATGGCGTCCAGGCCATAATAATAAGCCCATATGGTGGAATAAAGATATTTCAAACTGCCTGCTTGCTAACAAATTTGCTAATGATAGATTAAAATCCTCACAAAATGACGAAGAACGGGTGAAATTTGTAGAGCTACGACGCAAAGCCAAAAAGTTAATTAAGCAAAGTAAAAAGACCTTAGAGTTACATATTGCGAATCAAAGTAAAACAAACCCGAAAGAATTCTATAGTTATATCAGAAAGAAAAAAGTAGTTACTTCAACTGTTGGACCGTTAGTCGATGAAAATGTAGAATACACCAAAGACGAAGTACAAATGAGTAATGCCCTCAATACTTTCTTTGCATCCGTTTTTACAACAGAAGACCTCAGTGATATCCCTACACCATCGCCGATTCAGATTGATAATTCAGATTTTCTAAGCAATATCACCGTTACAGAGAGAGAAGTATTGAATTGTTTAGATAAACTCAAGGTAAATAAAACGCCTGGACCTGAAACAATCTCGCCTAGAGTTCTAAAGGAAGCTAAGGATGAGCTCTCCAAACCACTGACATTACTATTTAATAAATCCTTGCAGTCTGAAACTATGCCTGATCAGTGGAAGCTAGCCAACGTAACACCGATATTAAAAAAAAGGCAGCAAATCCCTACCCAGTAACTATCGTCCAATTAGCTTAACCTCAGTTGTATGTAAAATGCTAGAAACGGTCATAAGAGACAGACTAGTAAATCACTTAGAGGAAAATAACATAGTTAAAGATACTCAACACGGCTTTCGTAAAAAACGTTCCTGTTTAACAAACCTCTTAGACATCTTCCACGATATCCTCAACCTCTATTGACGAGGAAGAGGAAACGGAAGAAGTTCGGCTTGTGGGCGACTCCATGGTCCGTGGCCAATTAACCGAGTTCTGCGCCAGGGCACCTAGGACCAGAAAGCGATTCTGTATCCCAAGTGGCGGCGTGGACGACATTGTTGCGGCTGTGGAAGAGGTTTCCAGGCTCGCCCCCGCAAGCACTATGTACAGTACGTCATCCACGTTGGATCTAACGATGTCCAACGGACGCGGTCAGAGGAACTACTTTGCATGTACCGGCGGCTGATCAGGTCCTTCAAGGAAAAATCTAATAGAATCTTAATTTCAGGAATTGTTCCCCGGATTGATGTAGAAAACCGATTCTACAACATAGCTACCAGTACAAATCGCCGACTAGCCAAACTCTGCAGGGAGGAGGGCTTCGGCTTTGTTGGCACGTGGGATCATTTTACTATGATAAATCTTTGTTTTCAGGAGATGGTGTACATCTCAATGAAGTAGGAGCTGCACGTCTTGGTCGTCTGCTGAACGATGCAGTCAAGGATTTCCGTTCAAAAAACGGGGTCAACCGGGGTATCCGGGGGTAGTGTAAGTCAAATACGAACTGAAAATTCAGACAATGCACAATCAGTAACATCCAACTCTAATACTCTTAAGGTGTTTTATGTAAATGCTCGTAGCATACGCAATACATTTTCAGATCTAGAGGAAATCGTGTTTACAGAACATTATGATATAATCGGCATTACAGAATCTTGGTTAAATACAGAAGACAGGGACTTTTTAGCCGAATATACGCTTCCTGGTTATACAATGTTTGAGAAAAGTCGGATCAATAGAAATGGAGGAGGAGTTCTGTTTTTTATAAAGGAAAGTCTTAATCCCGTCTTAATGTCAAAACCTCAAATTGCGAATATAGACATATCTTACGTACTATTAAAAAATAAACGAGGAACTAAAATAACACTAGCTTTATTATACAGACCCCCAGCTCAATCAGTGCAAACTGACAGTGACATTTATGAACAAATTGCAGAAATAACTAATATTCAAGATACCGTAATTCTTGGCGATTTCAACTTACCCGTGACTAAATGGGGCGATATTCTTACTTCACACTCTGGACACGACCTCTATGCTAACTTGCAAGAGAGTTCACTTTTCCAATTTGTACAATCTCCGACCCGTGGTAATAATGTGCTTGACCTTGTACTCGCAACAAAGAAGAATTAATAGAGAATTTGAATGTTGGTGATGAATTCAGTAACAGCGACCATCGTACGATAACTTTCACTTTAAAGTTTACTAGTAACAAATCAAATAGCAGCATTGAGAAAGTCCCTAATTTCAAGAAAGCAAATTTTCATAAACTTAAATCAAAGCTTAAAGAAACTGACTGGAGCTTTCTGACTAACAATAACGACATAAATACATCTTGGGAGTGTTTCACAACCACTTACCTTAAGGCAGTGCAAGACTGCATACCATCGAAAATACGGCGTCCAGGCCATTATGATAAGCCCAAATGGTGGAATAAAGATATTTCAAACTGCGTGCTTAATAGAAATTTGCTAATGATAGATTAAAATCCTCACAAAATGACGAAGAACGGGTGAAATTTGTAGAGCTACGACGCAAAGCCAAAAAGTTAATTAAGCAAAGTAAAAAGACCCTGGAGTTACATGTTGCGAATCAAAGTAAAACAAACCCGAAAGAATTCTATAGTTATATCAGAAAGAAAAAAGTAGTTACTTCAACTGTTGGACCGTTAGTCGATGAAAATGGAGAATACACCAAAGACGAAGTACAAATGGCCCTCAATACCTTCTTTGCATCAGTTTTTACAACCGAAGACCTCAGTGATATCCCTACACCATCGCCGATTCAGATTGATAATTCAGATGTTCTAAGCAATATCAACGTTACAGAGAGAGAAGTATTGAATTGTTTAGATAAACTCAAGTTAAATAAAACGCCTGGACCTGATACAATCTCACCTAGAGTTCTAAAGGAAGCTAAGGATGAGCTCTCCAAACCACTGACATTGTTATTCAATGAATCCTTGCAGTCTGAGACTATGCCTGATCAGTGGAAGCTAGCCAACGTAACACCGATATTAAAAAAAGGCAGCAAATCCCTACCCAGGAACTATCGTCCAATTAGCTTAACCTCAATTGTATGTAAAATGCTAGAAACTGTCATAAGAGACAGACTCGTAAATCACTTAGAGGCAAATAACTTACTTAAAGATAGTCAACACGGCTTTCGTAAAAAACGTTCCTGTTTAACAAACCTCTTAGACTTCTTCCATGATATCCTCAACCTCTACGATGAGAGTAAAGCTGTAGATATTATATACCTTGATTTTCAAAAGGCCTTTGACAAAGTTCCCTACAAACGTTTACTGCTAAAACTAAAAGCGCATGGAATACAAGACGGTGTGTTGAAATGGATAGAAAATTGGCTCAGTGACAGAAAGCAAAGAGTAGTCATAAACGGTAAGGCATCTAAATGGACCAATGTAAGTAGCGGGGTATCCCAGGGATCGGTACTAGGACCAATTCTCTTTCTAATTTACATCAATGACATAGATGAGGGTCTCACCTGTACAATCTCAAAATTTGCTGACGATACAAAAATTGCAAATAGCGTACTCTCAAAAGAACAAGTTGACGATATGCAACACAATCTAGATAAATTGTCATGTTGGGCCCAAATTTGGCAAATGAGTTTCAATGTGGATAAATGTAAAGTACTACATATCGGATACCTAAATGAGAAAGCAAACTATTCGATGAATGGCACTCAGCTTAAGAATGTAAACAGAGAAACCGATCTGGGAGTAACAATATCGAGTAACCTAAAACCGAGTCAACAATATTCAGAAGTTGTTAAGAAGGCAAACAGAATAATTGGCTTTATAGGCAGGTCATTTGAGCATAAATCCAAAGAAGTTATCCTAACCCTTTACAATTCCTTAGTCCGCCCTCTTCTAGAATACTGCGTTCAATCCTGGTGCCCTTATTACCAAAAAGATATAAACAAGCTAGAACGAGTCCAACGTAGAGTTACCAAAATGATACCTAGCCTAAAGAACAAACCATACGAAGAGCGTCTTAGGGAATTAAATCTATTTCCTTTAACCCAGCGCAGATTAAGAGGTGACTTAATTCAAGTGTTCAAAATCATCAAAGGCATCGACAATATGAACTGTAGTAAGTACTTCACTATCGACCAATCTAATTACACGCGGGGAAACGGTTGCAAAATTATTGGTAAATCTTTTAACTCACACGAATCTAAGAATTTCTTCTTCAATCGAGTTGTCAACTTGTGGAATGGGCTTCCCCGAGACGTTATAGACTGCAGCACCGTTGATTCATTTAAACTCCGCTTAGACAAATATCTTGCATCAAACCCGCGACAGACTGCGTTTGTAAATGAATAACTTTATTTTATCCCCTCCTCAGTTACTAACCCATCTGTCCCCTACTAACTTCCTAATCCTGCCACGGACATTACTTCCAGGGCAGTAGTTCCCTTTCCAACGTTCCCTTACCAACTCTAAACCACTGTTTGGACACTTGATCCTCAGTGTTTTGGAGGACAAGCAGCCTAGAAGGGTCACTAGACCTATTGTTGCTTGATTTCCTTTGTACTCCTTTGTACACCTCTACGATGAGAGTAAAGCTGTAGATATTATATACCTTGATTTTCAAAAGGCCTTTGACAAAGTTCCCACAAACGTTTACTGCTAAAACTAAAAGCACATGGAATACAAGACGGTGTGTTGAAATGGATAGAAAATTGGCTCAGCGACAGAAAGCAAAGAGTAGTCATAAACGGTAAGGCATCTAAATGGACCAATGTAAGTAGTGGGGTACCCCAGGGATCGGTACTAGGACCAATTCTCTTTCTAATTTACATCAACGACATAGATGAGGGTCTCACCTGTACAATCTCAAAATTTGCTGACGATACAAAAATTGCAAATAGTGTACCCTCGAAAGAACAAGCTGACGATATGCAACACAATCTAGATAAATTGTTATGTTGGGCCCAAATTTGGCAAATGAGTTTCAATGCGGATAAATGTAAAGTACTACATATCGGATACCTAAATGAGAAAGCAAACTATTCGATGAATGGCACTCAGCTTAAGAATGTAAACAGGGAAACTGATCTGGGAGTAACAATATCGAGTAACCTGAAACCGAGTCAACAATGTTCAGAAGTTGTTAAGAAGGCAAACAAAATAATTGGCTTTATAGGCAGGTCATTTGAGCATAAATCCAAAGACGTTATCCTAACCCTTTACAATTCCTTAGTCCGCCCTCTTCTGGAATACTGCGTTCAATCCTGGTGCCCTTATTACCAAAAAGATATAAACAAGCTAGAACGAGTTCAACGTAGAGTTACCAAAATGATATCTAGCCTAAAGAACAAACCATACGAAGAGCGTCTTAGAGAATTAAATCTATTTCCTTTAACCCAGCGCAGATTAAGAGGTGACTTAAATCAAGTGTTCAAAATCATCAAAGGCATCGACAATATGAACTGTAGTAAGTACTTCACTATCGACCAATCTAATTACACGCGGGGAAACGGTTGCAAAATTATTGGTAAATCTTTTAACTCACACGAATCTAAGAATTTCTTCTTCAATCGAGTTGTCAACTTGTGGAATGGGCTTCCCCGAGACGTTATAGACTGCAGCACCGTTGATTCATTTAAACTCCGCTTAGACAAATATCTCGCATCAAACCCGCGACTGACTGCGTTTGTAAATGAATAACTTTATTTTATCTCCCCCTCAGTTACTAACCCATCTGTCCCCTACTAGCTTCCTAATCCTGCCACGGACATTAGTTCCAGGGCAGTAGTTGCCTTTCCAATGTTCCCTTACCCACTCTAAACCACTGTATGGACACTTGATCCTCAGTGTTTTGGAGGACAAGCAGCCTAGAAGGGTCACTAGATCTGTTGTTGCTTGATTTCCTTTGTACTTTGTACCCGTGGTAATAACGTTCTTGACATTGTACTTGCAACAAAAGAAGAATTAATATAGAATTTGAATGTTGGTGATGAATTCAGAAACAGCGACCATCGTACGATAACTTTCACTTTAAAGTTTACTAGTAACGAACCAAATAGTAGCATCGAAAAAGTCCCTAATTTCAAGAAAGCAAACTTCCATAAACTTAGAGCTATGTTTAAAGAAACTGACTGGAGCTTTTTAATTAACAATAACGACATAAATACATTTTGAAGTTATTCGAACCCACCTACCTAAAAGCAGTGCAAGACTGCATACCATCGAAAATATGGCGTCCAGGCCATAATAATAAGCCCATATGGTGGAATAAAGATATTTCAAACTGCCTGCTTGCTAAAAAATTTGCTAATGATAGATTAAAATCCTCACAAAATGACGAAGAACGGGTGAAATTTGTAGAGCTACGACGCAAAGCCAAAAAGTTAATTAAGCAAAGTAAAAAGACCTTAGAGTTACATATTGCGAATCAAAGTAAAACAAACCCGAAAGAATTCTATAGTTATATCAGAAAGAAAAAAGTAGTTACTTCAACTGTTGGACCGTTAGTCGATGAAAATGTAGAATACACCAAAGACGAAGTACAAATGAGTAATGCCCTCAATACTTTCTTTGCATCCGTTTTTACAACAGAAGACCTCAGTGATATCCCTACACCATCGCCGATTCAGATTGATAATTCAGATTTTCTAAGCAATATCACCGTTACAGAGAGAGAAGTATTGAATTGTTTAGATAAACTCAAGGTAAATAAAACGCCTGGACCTGAAACAATCTCGCCTAGAGTTCTAAAGGAAGCTAAGGATGAGCTCTCCAAACCACTGACATTACTATTTAATAAATCCTTGCAGTCTGAAACTATGCCTGATCAGTGGAAGCTAGCCAACGTAACACCGATATTAAAAAAAAGGCAGCAAATCCCTACCCAGTAACTATCGTCCAATTAGTTTAACCTCAGTTGTATGTAAAATGCTAGAAACGGTCATAAGAGACAGACTAGTAAATCACTTAGAGGAAAATAACATAGTTAAAGATACTTAACCCGGCTTTCGTAAAAAACGTTCCTGTTTAACAAACCTCTTAGACATCTTCCACGATATCCTCAACCTCTATTGACGAGGAAGAGGAAACGGAAGAAGTTCGGCTTGTGGGCGACTCCATAGTCCGTGGCCAATTAACCGAGTTCTGCGCCAGGGCACCTAGGACCAGAAAGCGATTCTGTATCCCAGGTGGCGGCGTGGACGACATTGTTGCGGCTGTGGAAGAGGTTTCCAGGCTCGCCCCCGCAAGCACTATGTACAGTACGTCATCCACGTTGGATCTAACGATGTCCAACGGACGCGGTCAGAGGAACTACTTTGCATGTACCGGCGGCTGATCAGGTCCTTCAAGGAAAAATCTAATAGAATCTTAATTTCAGGAATTGTTCCCCGGATTGATGTAGAAAACCGATTCTACAACATAGCTACCAGTACAAATCGCCGACTAGCCAAACTCTGCAGGGAGGAGGGCTTCGGCTTTGTTGGCACGTGGGATCATTTTACTATGATAAATCTTTGTTTTCAGGAGATGGTGTACATCTCAATGAAGTAGGAGCTGCACGTCTTGGTCGTCTGCTGAACGATGCAGTCAAGTATTTCCGTTCAAAAAACGGGGTCAACCGGGGGTATCCGGGGGTAGTGTAAGTCAAATACGAACTGAAAATTCAGACAATGCACAATCAGTAACATCCAACTCTAATACTCTTAAGGTGTTTTATGTAAATGCTCGTAGCATACGCAATACATTTTCAGATCTAGAGGAAATCGTGTTTACAGAACATTATGATATAATCGGCATTACAGAATCTTGGTTAAATACAGAAGACAGGGACTTTTTAGCCGAATATACGCTTCCTGGTTATACAATGTTTGAGAAAAGTCGGATCAATAGAAATGGAGGAGGAGTTCTGTTTTTTATAAAGGAAAGTCTTAATCCCGTCTTAATGTCAAAACCTCAAATTGCGAATATAGACATATCTTACGTACTATTAAAAAATAAACGAGGAACTAAAATAACACTAGCTTTATTATACAGACCCCCAGCTCAATCAGTGCAAACTGACAGTGACATTTATGAACAAATTGCAGAAATAACTAATATTCAAGATACCGTAATTCTTGGCGATTTCAACTTACCCGTGACTAAATGGGGCGATATTCTTACTTCACACTCTGGACACGACCTCTATGCTAACTTGCAAGAGAGTTCACTTTTCCAATTTGTACAATCTCCGACCCGTGGTAATAATGTGCTTGACCTTGTACTCGCAACAAAAGAAGAATTAATAGAGAATTTGAATGTTGGTGATGAATTCAGTAACAGCGACCATCGTATGATAACTTTCACTTTAAAGTTTACTAGTAACAAATCAAATAGCAGCATTGAGAAAGTCCCTAATTTCAAGAAAGCAAATTTTCATAAACTTAAATCAAAGCTTAAAGAAACTGACTGGAGCTTTCTGACTAACAATAACGACATAAATACATCTTGGGAGTGTTTCACAACCACTTACCTTAAGGCAGTGCAAGACTGCATACCATCGAAAATACGGCGTCCAGGCCATTATGATAAGCCCAAATGGTGGAATAAAGATATTTCAAACTGCGTGCTTAATAGAAAATTTGCTAATGATAGATTAAAATCCTCACAAAATGACGAAGAACGGGTGAAATTTGTAGAGCTACGACGCAAAGCCAAAAAGTTAATTAAGCAAAGTAAAAAGACCCTGGAGTTACATGTTGCGAATCAAAGTAAAACAAACCCGAAAGAATTCTATAGTTATATCAGAAAGAAAAAAGTAGTTACTTCAACTGTTGGACCGTTAGTCGATGAAAATGGAGAATACACCAAAGACGAAGTACAAATGGCCCTCAATACCTTCTTTGCATCAGTTTTTACAACCGAAGACCTCAGTGATATCCCTACACCATCGCCGATTCAGATTGATAATTCAGATGTTCTAAGCAATATCACCGTTACAGAGAGAGAAGTATTGAATTGTTTAGATAAACTCAAGGTAAATAAAACGCCTGGACCTGATACAATCTCGCCTAGAGTTCTAAAGGAAGCTAAGGATGAGCTCTCCAAACCACTGACATTGTTATTCAATGAATCCTTGCAGTCTGAGACTATGCCTGATCAGTGGAAGCTAGCCAACATAACACCGATATTAAAAAAAGGCAGCAAATCCCTACCCAGGAACTATCGTCCAATTAGCTTAACCTCAATTGTATGTAAAATGCTAGAAACTGTCATAAGAGACAGACTCGTAAATCACTTAGAGGCAAATAACTTACTTAAAGATAGTCAACACGGCTTTCGTAAAAAACGTTCCTGTTTAACAAACCTCTTAGACTTCTTCCACGATATCCTCAACCTCTACGATGAGACTAAAGCTGTAGATATTATATACCTTGATTTTCAAAAGGCCTTTGACAAAGTTCCCTACAAACGTTTACTGCTAAAACTAAAAGCGCATGGAATACAAGACGGTGTGTTGAAATGGATAGAAAATTGGCTCAGCGACAGAAAGCAAAGAGTAGTCATAAACGGTAAGGCATCTAAATGGACCAATGTAAGTAGCGGGGTATCCCAGGGATCGGTACTAGGACCAATTCTCTTTCTAATTTACATCAATGACATAGATGAGGGTCTCACCTGTACAATCTCAAAATTTGCTGACGATACAAAAATTGCAAATAGCGTATTCTCAAAAGAACAAGTTGACGATATGCAACACAATCTAGATAAATTGTCATGTTGGGACCAAAATTGGCAAATGAGTTTCAATGCGGATAAATGTAAAGTACTACATATCGGATACCTAAATGAGAAAGCAAACTATTCGATGAATGGCACTCAGCTTAAGAATGTAAACAGAGAAACCGATCTGGGAGTAACAATATCGAGTAACCTAAAACCGAGTCAACAATGTTCAGAAGTTGTTAAGAAGGCAAACAGAATAATTGGCTTTATAGGCAGGTCATTTGAGCATAAATCCAAAGAAGTTATCCTAACCCTTTACAATTCCTTAGTCCGCCCTCTTCTGGAATACTGCGTTCAATCCTGGTGCCCTTATTACCAAAAAGATATTAACAAGCTAGAACGAGTTCAACGTAGAGTTACCAAAATGATATCTAGCCTAAAGAACAAACCATACGAAGAGCGTCTTAGGGAATTAAATCTATTTCCTTTAACCCAGCGCAGATTAAGAGGTGACTTAATTCAAGTGTTCAAAATCATCAAAGGCATCGACAATATGAACTGTAGTAAGTACTTCACTATCGACCAATCTAATTACACGCGGGGAAACGGTTGCAAAATTATTGGTAAATCTTTTAACTCACACGAATCTAAGAATTTCTTCTTCAATCGAGT
This sequence comes from Paralithodes platypus, assembly GCA_032716605.1. NCBI lineage: Eukaryota > Metazoa > Arthropoda > Malacostraca > Decapoda > Lithodidae > Paralithodes > Paralithodes platypus. The sequence goes on along the minus strand of CM064492.1, from coordinate 8,634,114 downwards.
TGTCAACTTGTGGAATGGGCTTCCCCGAGACGTTATAGACTGCAGCACCGTTGATTCATTTAAACTCCGCTTAGACAAATATCTTGCATCAAACCCGCGACAGACTGCGTTTGTAAATGAATAACTTTATTTTATCCCCCCCTCAGTTACTAACCCATCTGTCCCCTACTAACTTCCTAATCCTGCCACGGACATTACTTCCAAGGCAGTAGTTCCCTTTCCAACGTTCCCTTACCAACTCTAAACCACTGTTTGGACACTTGATCCTCAGTGTTTTGGAGGACAAGCAGCCTAGAAGGGTCACTAGACCTATTGTTGCTTGATTTCCTTTGTACTCCTTTGTACACCTCTACGATGAGAGTAAAGCTGTAGATATTATATACCTTGATTTTCAAAAGGCCTTTGACAAAGTTCCCCACAAACGTTTACTGCTAAAACTAAAAGCACATGGAATACAAGACGGTGTGTTGAAATGGATAGAAAATTGGCTCAGCGACAGAAAGCAAAGAGTAGTCATAAACGGTAAGGCATCTAAATGGACCAATGTAAGTAGTGGGGTACCCCAGGGATCGGTACTAGGACCAATTCTCTTTCTAATTTACATCAACGACATAGATGAGGGTCTCACCTGTACAATCTCAAAATTTGCTGACGATACAAAAATTGCAAATAGCGTACCCTCGAAAGAACAAGCTGACGATATGCAACACAATCTAGATAAATTGTTATGTTGGGCCCAAATTTGGCAAATGAGTTTCAATGCGGATAAATGTAAAGTACTACATATCGGATACCTAAATGAGAAAGCAAACTATTCGATGAATGGCACTCAGCTTAAGAATGTAAACAGGGAAACTGATCTGGGAGTAACAATATCGAGTAACCTGAAACCGAGTCAACAATGTTCAGAAGTTGTTAAGAAGGCAAACAAAATAATTGGCTTTATAGGCAGGTCATTTGAGCATAAATCCAAAGACGTTATCCTAACCCTTAACAATTCCTTAGTCCGCCCTCTTCTGGAATACTGCGTTCAATCCTGGTGCCCTTATTACCAAAAAGATATAAACAAGCTAGAACGAGTTCAACGTAGAGTTACCAAAATGATATCTAGCCTAAAGAACAAACCATACGAAGAGCGTCTTAGAGAATTAAATCTATTTCCTTTAACCCAGCGCAGATTATGAGGTGACTTAAATCAAGTGTTCAAAATCATCAAAGGCATCGACAATATGAACTGTAGTAAGTACTTCACTATCGACCAATCTAATTACACACAGGGAAACGGTTGCAAAATTATTGGTAAATCTTTTAACTCACACGAATCTAAGAATTTCTTCTTCAATCGAGTTGTCAACTTGTGGAATGGGCTTCCCCGAGACGTTATAGACTGCAGCACCGTTGATTCATTTAAACTCCGCTTAGACAAATATCTTGCATCAAACCCGCGACAGACTGCGTTTGTAAATGAATAACTTTATTTTATCCCCCCCTCAGTTACTAACCCATCTGTCCCCTACTAACTTCCTAATCCTGCCACGGACATTAGTTCCAGGGCAGTAGTTGCCTTTCCAATGTTCCCTTACCCACTCTAAACCACTGTTTGGACACTTGATCCTCAGTGTTTTGGAGGACAAGCAGCCTAGAAGGGTCACTAGACCTGTTGTTGCTTGATTTTCTTTGTACTTTGTACCCGTGGTAATAACGTTCTTGACATTGTACTTGCAACAAAAGAAGAATTAATATAGAATTTGAATGTTGGTGATGAATTCAGAAACAGCGACCATCGTACGATAACTTTCACTTTAAAGTTTACTAGTAACGAACCAAATAGTAGCATCGAAAAAGTCCCTAATTTCAAGAAAGCAAACTTCCATAAACTTAGAGCTATGTTTAAAGAAACTGACTGGAGCTTTTTAATTAACAATAACGACATAAATACATCTTGGAAGTTATTCGAACCCACTTACCTAAAAGCAGTGCAAGACTGCATACCATCGAAAATATGGCGTCCCGGCCATAATAATAAGCCCATATGGTGGAATAAAGATATTTCAAACTGCCTGCTTGCTAAAAAATTTGCTAATGATAGATTAAAATCCTCACAAAATGACGAAGAACGGGTGAAATTTGTAGAGCTACGACGCAAAGCCAAAAAGTTAATTAAGCAAAGTAAAAAGACCTTAGAGTTACATATTGCGAATCAAAGTAAAACAAACCCGAAAGAATTCTATAGTTATATCAGAAAGAAAAAAGTAGTTACTTCAACTGTTGGACCGTTAGTCGATGAAAATGGAGAATACACCAAAGACGAAGTACAAATGAGTAATGCCCTCAATACCTTCTTTGCATCCGTTTTTACAACAGAAGACCTCAGTGATATCCCTACACCATCGCCGATTCAGATTGATAATTCAGATTTTCTAAGCAATATCACCGTTACAGAGAGAGAAGTATTGAATTGTTTAGATAAACTCAAGGTAAATAAAACGCCTGGACCTGAAACACTCTCGCCTAGAGTTCTAAAGGAAGCTAAGGATGAGCTCTCCAAACCACTGACATTACTATTCAATAAATCCTTGCAGTCTGAAACTATGCCTGATCAGTGGAAGCTAGCCAACGTAACACCGATATTAAAAAAAAGGCAGCAAATCCCTACCCAGTAACTATCGTCCAATTAGCTTAACCTCAGTTGTATGTAAAATGCTAGAAACGGTCATAAGAGACAGACTAGTAAATCACTTAGAGGAAAATAACATAGTTAAAGATACTCAACACAGCTTTCGTAAAAAACGTTCCTGTTTAACAAACCTCTTAGACTTCTTCCACGATATCCTCAACCTCTATTGACGAGGAAGAGGAAACGGAAGAAGTTCGGCTTGTGGGCGACTCCATGGTCCGTGGCCAATTAACCGAGTTCTGCGCCAGGGCACCTAGGACCAGAAAGCGATTCTGTATCCCAGGTGGCGGCGTGGACGACATTGTTGCGGCTGTGGAAGAGGTTTCCAGGCTCGCCCCCGCAAGCACTATGTACAGTACGTCAACCACGTTGGATCTAACGATGTCCAACGGACGCGGTCAGAGGAACTACTTTGCATGTACCGGCGGCTGATCAGGTCCTTCAAGGAAAAATCTAATAGAATCTTAATTTCAGGAATTGTTCCCCGGATTGATGTAGAAAACCGATTCTACAACATAGCTACCAGTACAAATCGCCGACTAGCCAAACTCTGCAGGGAGGAGGGCTTCGGCTTTGTTGGCACGTGGGATCATTTTACTATGATAAATCTTTGTTTTCAGGAGATGGTGTACATCTCAATGAAGTAGGAGCTGCACGTCTTGGTCGTCTGCTGAACAATGCAGTCAAGGATTTCCGTTCAAAATACGGGGTCAACCGGGATATCCGGGGGTAGTGTAAGTCAAATACGAACTGAAAATTCAGACAATGCACAATCAGTAACATCCAACTCTAATACTCTTAAGGTGTTTTATGTAAATGCTCGTAGCATACGCAATACATTTTCAGATCTAGAGGAAATCGTGTTTACAGAACATTATGATTTAATCGGCATTACAGAATCTTGGTTAAATACAGAAGACAGGGACTCTTTAGCCGAATATACGCTTCCTGGTTATACAATGTTTGAGAAAAGTCGGATCAATAGAAATGGAGGAGGAGTTCTGTTTTTTATAAAGGAAAGTCTTAATCCCGTCTTAATGTCAAAACCTCAAATTGCGAATATAGACATATCTTACGTACTATTAAAAAATAAACGAGGAACTAAAATAACACTAGCTTTATTATACAGACCCCCAGCTCAATCAGTGCAAACTGACAGTGACATTTATGAACAAATTGCAGAAATAACTAATTTTCAAGATACCGTAATTCTTGGCGATTTCAACTTACCCGTGACTAAATGGGGCGATATTCTTACTTCACACTCTGGACACGACCTCTATGCTAACTTGCAAGAGAGTTCACTTTTCCAATTTGTACAATCTCCGACCCGTGGTAATAATGTGCTTGACCTTGTACTCGCAACAAAAGAAGAATTAATAGAGAATTTGAATGTTGGTGATGAATTCAGTAACAGCGACCATCGTACGATAACTTTCACTTTAAAGTTTACTAGTAACAAATCAAATAGCAGCATTGAGAAAGTCCCTAATTTCAAGAAAGCAAATTTTCATAAACTTAAATCAAAGCTTAAAGAAACTGACTGGAGCTTTCTGACTAACAATAACGACATAAATACATCTTGGGAGTGTTTCACAACCACTTACCTTAAGGCAGTGCAAGACTGCATACCATCGAAAATACGGCGTCCAGGCCATTATGATAAGCCCAAATGGTGGAATAAAGATATTTCAAACTGCGTGCTTAATAAAATTTTTGCTAATGATAGATTAAAATCCTCACAAAATGACGAAGAACGGGTGAAATTTGTAGAGCTACGACGCAAAGCCAAAAAGTTAATTAAGCAAAGTAAAAAGACCCTGGAGTTACATGTTGCGAATCAAAGTAAAACAAACCCGAAAGAATTCTATAGTTATATCAGAAAGAAAAAAGTAGTTACTTCAACTGTTGGACCGTTAGTCGATGAAAATGGAGAATACACCAAAGACGAAGTACAAATGGCCCTCAATACCTTCTTTGCATCAGTTTTTACAACCGAAGACCTCAGTGATATCCCTACACCATCGCCCATTCAGATTGATAATTCAGATGTTCTAAGCAATATCACCGTTACAGAGAGAGAAGTATTGAATTCTTTAGATAAACTCAAGGTAAATAAAACGCCTGGACCTGATACAATCTTGCCTAGAGTTCTAAAGGAAGCTAAGGATGAGCTCTCCAAACCACTGACATTGTTATTCAATGAATCCTTGCAGTCTGAAACTATGCCTGATCAGTGGAAGCTAGCCAACGTAACACCGATATTAAAAAAGGCAGCAAATCCCTACCCAGGAACTATCGTCCAATTAGCTTAACCTCAATTGTATGTAAAATGCTAGAAACTGTCATAAGAGACAGACTCGTAAATCACTTAGAGGCAAATAACTTACTTAAAGATAGTCAACACGGCTTTCGTAAAAAACGTTCCTGTTTAACAAACCTCTTAGACTTCTTCCACGATATCCTCAACCTCTACGATGAGAGTAAAGCTGTAGATATTATATACCTTGATTTTCAAAAGGCCTTTGACAAAGTTCCCTACAAACGTTTACTGCTAAAACTAAAAGCGCATGGAATACAAGACGGTGTGTTGAAATGGATAGAAAATTGGCTCAGCGACAGAAAGCAAAGAGTAGTCATAAACGGTAAGGCATCTAAATGGACCAATGTAAGTAGCGGGGCATCCCCGGGATCGGTACTAGGACCAATTCTCTTTCTAATTTACATCAATGACATAGATGAGGGTCTCACCTGTACAATCTCAAAATTTGCTGACGATACAAAAATTGCAAATAGCGTACTCTCAAAAGAACAAGTTGACGATATGCAACACAATCTAGATAAATTGTCATGTTGGGCCCAAATTTGGCAAATGAGTTTCAATGCGGATAAATGTAAAGTACTACATATCGGATACCTAAATGAGAAAGCAAACTATTCGATGAATGGCACTCAGCTTAAGAATGTAAACAGAGAAACCGATCTGGGAGTAACAATATCGAGTAACCTAAAACCGAGTCAAAAATGTTCAGAAGTTGTTAAGAAGGCAAACAGAATAATTGGCTTTATAGGCAGGTCATTTGAGCATAAATCCAAAGAAGTTATCCTAACCCTTTACAATTCCTTAGTCCGCCCTCTTCTGGAATACTGCGTTCAATCCGGGTGCCCTTATTACCAAAAAGATATAAACAAGCTAGAACGAGTCCAACGTAGAGTTACCAAAATGATACCTAGCCTAAAGAACAAACCATACGAAGAGCGTCTTAGGGAATTAAATCTATTTCCTTTAACCCAGCGCAGATTAAGAGGTGACTTAATTCAAGTGTTCAAAATCATCAAAGGCATCGACAATATGAACTGTAGTAAGTACTTCACTATCGACCAATCTAATTACACACAGGGAAACGGTTGCAAAATTATTGGTAAATCTTTTAACTCACACGAATCTAAGAATTTCTTCTTCAATCGAGTTGTCAACTTGTGGAATGGGCTTCCCCGAGACGTTATAGACTGCAGCACCGTTGATTCATTTAAACTCCGCTTAGACAAATATCTCGCATCAAACCCGCGACAGACTGCGTTTGTAAATGAATAACTTTATTTTATCCCCCCTCAGTTACTAACCCATCTGTCCCCTACTAACTTCCTAATCCTGCCACGGACATTAGTTCCAGGGCAGTAGTTGCCTTTCCAATGTTCCCTTACCCACTCTAAAACCACTGTTTGGACACTTGATCCTCAGTGTTTTGGAGGACAAGCAGCCTAGAAGGGTCACTAGACCTGTTGTTGCTTGATTTTCTTTGTACTTTGTACCCGTGGTAATAACGTTCTTGACATTGTACTTGCAACAAAAGAAGAATTAATATAGAATTTGAATGTTGGTGATGAATTCAGAAACAGCGACCATCGTACGATAACTTTCACTTTAAAGTTTACTAGTAACGAACCAAATAGTAGCATCGAAAAAGTCCCTAATTTCAAGAAAGCAAACTTCCATAAACTTAGAGCTATGTTTAAAGAAACTGACTGGAGCTTTTTAATTAACAATAACGACATAAATACATCTTGGAAGTTATTCGAACCCACTTACCTAAAAGCAGTGCAAGACTGCATACCATCGAAAATATGGCGTCCCGGCCATAATAATAAGCCCATATGGTGGAATAAAGATATTTCAAACTGCCTGCTTGCTAAAAAATTTGCTAATGATAGATTAAAATCCTCACAAAATGACGAAGAACGGGTGAAATTTGTAGAGCTACGACGCAAAGCCAAAAAGTTAATTAAGCAAAGTAAAAAGACCTTAGAGTTACATATTGCGAATCAAAGTAAAACAAACCCGAAAGAATTCTATAGTTATATCAGAAAGAAAAAAGTAGTTACTTCAACTGTTGGACCGTTAGTCGATGAAAATGGAGAATACACCAAAGACGAAGTACAAATGAGTAATGCCCTCAATACCTTCTTTGCATCCGTTTTTACAACAGAAGACCTCAGTGATATCCCTACACCATCGCCGATTCAGATTGATAATTCAGATTTTCTAAGCAATATCACCGTTACAGAGAGAGAAGTATTGAATTGTTTAGATAAACTCAAGGTAAATAAAACGCCTGGACCTGAAACACTCTCGCCTAGAGTTCTAAAGGAAGCTAAGGATGAGCTCTCCAAACCACTGACATTACTATTCAATAAATCCTTGCAGTCTGAAACTATGCCTGATCAGTGGAAGCTAGCCAACGTAACACCGATATTAAAAAAAAGGCAGCAAATCCCTACCCAGTAACTATCGTCCAATTAGCTTAACCTCAGTTGTATGTAAAATGCTAGAAACGGTCATAAGAGACAGACTAGTAAATCACTTAGAGGAAAATAACATAGTTAAAGATACTCAACACAGCTTTCGTAAAAAACGTTCCTGTTTAACAAACCTCTTAGACTTCTTCCACGATATCCTCAACCTCTATTGACGAGGAAGAGGAAACGGAAGAAGTTCGGCTTGTGGGCGACTCCATGGTCCGTGGCCAATTAACCGAGTTCTGCGCCAGGGCACCTAGGACCAGAAAGCGATTCTGTATCCCAGGTGGCGGCGTGGACGACATTGTTGCGGCTGTGGAAGAGGTTTCCAGGCTCGCCCCCGCAAGCACTATGTACAGTACGTCAACCACGTTGGATCTAACGATGTCCAACGGACGCGGTCAGAGGAACTACTTTGCATGTACCGGCGGCTGATCAGGTCCTTCAAGGAAAAATCTAATAGAATCTTAATTTCAGGAATTGTTCCCCGGATTGATGTAGAAAACCGATTCTACAACATAGCTACCAGTACAAATCGCCGACTAGCCAAACTCTGCAGGGAGGAGGGCTTCGGCTTTGTTGGCACGTGGGATCATTTTACTATGATAAATCTTTGTTTTCAGGAGATGGTGTACATCTCAATGAAGTAGGAGCTGCACGTCTTGGTCGTCTGCTGAACAATGCAGTCAAGGATTTCCGTTCAAAATACGGGGTCAACCGGGGATATCCGGGGGTAGTGTAAGTCAAATACGAACTGAAAATTCAGACAATGCACAATCAGTAACATCCAACTCTAATACTCTTAAGGTGTTTTATGTAAATGCTCGTAGCATACGCAATACATTTTCAGATCTAGAGGAAATCGTGTTTACAGAACATTATGATTTAATCGGCATTACAGAATCTTGGTTAAATACAGAAGACCGGGACTCTTTAGCCGAATATACGCTTCCTGGTTATACAATGTTTGAGAAAAGTCGGATCAATAGAAATGGAGGAGGAGTTCTGTTTTTTATAAAGGAAAGTCTTAATCCCGTCTTAATGTCAAAACCTCAAATTGCGAATATAGACATATCTTACGTACTATTAAAAATAAACAAGGAACTAAAATAACACTAGCTTTATTATACAGACCCCCAGCTCAATCAGTGCAAACTGACAGTGACATTTATGAACAAATTGCAGAAATAACTAATTTTCAAGATACCGTAATTCTTGGCGATTTCAACTTACCCGTGACTAAATGGGGCGATATTCTTACTTCACACTCTGGACACGACCTCTATGCTAACTTGCAAGAGAGTTCACTTTTCCAATTTGTACAATCTCCGACCCGTGGTAATAATGTGCTTGACCTTGTACTCGCAACAAAAGAAGAATTAATAGAGAATTTGAATGTTGGTGATGAATTCAGTAACAGCGACCATCGTACGATAACTTTCACTTTAAAGTTTACTAGTAACAAATCAAATAGCAGCATTGAGAAAGTCCCTAATTTCAAGAAAGCAAATTTTCATAAACTTAAATCAAAGCTTAAAGAAACTGACTGGAGCTTTCTGACTAACAATAACGACATAAATACATCTTGGGAGTGTTTCACAACCACTTACCTTAAGGCAGTGCAAGACTGCATACCATCGAAAATACGGCGTCCAGGCCATTATGATAAGCCCAAATGGTGGAATAAAGATATTTCAAACTGCGTGCTTAATAAATTTTTGCTAATGATAGATTAAAATCCTCACAAAATGACGAAGAACGGGTGAAATTTGTAGAGCTACGACGCAAAGCCAAAAAGTTAATTAAGCAAAGTAAAAAGACCCTGGAGTTACATGTTGCGAATCAAAGTAAAACAAACCCGAAAGAATTCTATAGTTATATCAGAAAGAAAAAAGTAGTTACTTCAACTGTTGGACCGTTAGTCGATGAAAATGGAGAATACACCAAAGACGAAGTACAAATGGCCCTCAATACCTTCTTTGCATCAGTTTTTACAACCGAAGACCTCAGTGATATCCCTACACCATCGCCCATTCAGATTGATAATTCAGATGTTCTAAGCAATATCACCGTTACAGAGAGAGAAGTATTGAATTCTTTAGATAAACTCAAGGTAAATAAAACGCCTGGACCTGATACAATCTTGCCTAGAGTTCTAAAGGAAGCTAAGGATGAGCTCTCCAAACCACTGACATTGTTATTCAATGAATCCTTGCAGTCTGAAACTATGCCTGATCAGTGGAAGCTAGCCAACGTAACACCGATATTAAAAAAAGGCAGCAAATCCCTACCCAGGAACTATCGTCCAATTAGCTTAACCTCAATTGTATGTAAAATGCTAGAAACTGTCATAAGAGACAGACTCGTAAATCACTTAGAGGCAAATAACTTACTTAAAGATAGTCAACACGGCTTTCGTAAAAAACGTTCCTGTTTAACAAACCTCTTAGACTTCTTCCACGATATCCTCAACCTCTACGATGAGAGTAAAGCTGTAGATATTATATACCTTGATTTTCAAAAGGCCTTTGACAAAGTTCCCTACAAACGTTTACTGCTAAAACTAAAAGCGCATGGAATACAAGACGGTGTGTTGAAATGGATAGAAAATTGGCTCAGCGACAGAAAGCAAAGAGTAGTCATAAACGGTAAGGCATCTAAATGGACCAATGTAAGTAGCGGGGCATCCCCGGGATCGGTACTAGGACCAATTCTCTTTCTAATTTACATCAATGACATAGATGAGGGTCTCACCTGTACAATCTCAAAATTTGCTGACGATACAAAAATTGCAAATAGCGTACTCTCAAAAGAACAAGTTGACGATATGCAACACAATCTAGATAAATTGTCATGTTGGGCCCAAATTTGGCAAATGAGTTTCAATGCGGATAAATGTAAAGTACTACATATCGGATACCTAAATGAGAAAGCAAACTATTCGATGAATGGCACTCAGCTTAAGAATGTAAACAGAGAAACCGATCTGGGAGTAACAATATCGAGTAACCTAAAACCGAGTCAAAAATGTTTCAGAAGTTGTTAAGAAGGCAAACAGAATAATTGGCTTTATAGGCAGGTCATTTGAGCATAAATCCAAAGAAGTTATCCTAACCCTTTACAATTCCTTAGTCCGCCCTCTTCTGGAATACTGCGTTCAATCCGGGTGCCCTTATTACCAAAAAGATATAAACAAGCTAGAACGAGTCCAACGTAGAGTTACCAAAATGATACCTAGCCTAAAGAACAAACCATACGAAGAGCGTCTTAGGGAATTAAATGTATTTCCTTTAACCCAGCGCAGATTAAGAGGTGACTTAATTCAAGTGTTCAAAATCATCAAAGGCATCGACAATATGAACTGTAGTAAGTACTTCACTATCGACCAATCTAATTACACACAGGGAAACGGTTGCAAAATTATTGGTAAATCTTTTAACTCACACGAATCTAAGAATTTCTTCTTCAATCGAGTTGTCAACTTGTGGAATGGGCTTCCCCGAGACGTTATAGACTGCAGCACCGTTGATTCATTTAAACTCCGCTTAGACAAATATCTTGCATCAAACCCGCGACAGACTGCGTTTGTAAATGAATAACTTTATTTTATCCCCCCCTCAGTTACTAACCCATCTGTCCCCTACTAACTTCCTAATCCTGCCACGGACATTACTTCCAGGGCAGTAGTTCCCTTTCCAACGTTCCCTTACCAACTCTAAACCACTGTTTGGACACTTGATCCTCAGTGTTTTGGAGGACAAGCAGCCTAGAAGGGTCACTAGACCTATTGTTGCTTGATTTCCTTTGTACTCCTTTGTACACCTCTACGATGAGAGTAAAGCTGTAGATATTATATACCTTGATTTTCAAAAGGCCTTTGACAAAGTTCCCCACAAACGTTTACTGCTAAAACTAAAAGCACATGGAATACAAGACGGTGTGTTGAAATGGATAGAAAATTGGCTCAGCGACAGAAAGCAAAGAGTAGTCATAAACGGTAAGGCATCTAAATGGACCAATGTAAGTAGTGGGGTACCCCAGGGATCGGTACTAGGACCAATTCTCTTTCTAATTTACATCAACGACATAGATGAGGGTCTCACCTGTACAATCTCAAAATTTGCTGACGATACAAAAATTGCAAATAGCGAAATAACAAGCTAACGATATGCAACACAATCTAGATAAATTGTTATGTTGGGCCCAAATTTGGCAAATGAGTTTCAATGCGGATAAATGTAAAGTACTACATATCGGATACCTAAATGAGAAAGCAAACTATTCGATGAATGGCACTCAGCTTAAGAATGTAAACAGGGAAACTGATCTGGGAGTAACAATATCGAGTAACCTGAAACCGAGTCAACAATGTTCAGAAGTTGTTAAGAAGGCAAACAGAATAATTGGCTTTATAGGCAGGTCATTTGAGCATAAATCCAAAGACGTTATCCTAACCCTTTACAATTCCTTAGTCCGCCCTCTTCTGGAATACTGCGTTCAATCCTGGTTCCCTTATTACCAAAAAGATATAAACAAGCTAGAACGAGTTCAACGTAGAGTTACCAAAATGATATCTAGCCTAAAGAACAAACCATACGAAGAGCGTCTTAGAGAATTAAATCTATTTCCTTTAACCCAGCGCAGATTAAGAGGTGACTTAAATCAAGTGTTCAAAATCATCAAAGGCATCGACAATATGAACTGTAGTAAGTACTTCACTATCGACCAATCTAATTACACGCGGGGAAACGGTTGCAAAATTATTGGTAAATCTTTTAACTCACACGAATCTAAGAATTTCTTCTTCAATCGAGTTATCAACTTGTGGAATGGGCTTCCCCGAGACGTTATAGACTGCAGCACCGTTGATTCATTTAAACTCCGCTTAGACAAATATCTCGCATCAAACCCACGACTGACTGCGTTTGTAAATGAATAACTTTATTTTATCCCCCCCTCAGTTACTAACCCATCTGTCCCCTACTAACTTCCTAATCCTGCCACGGACATTAGTTCCAGGGCAGTAGTTGCCTTTCCAATGTTCCCTTACCCACTCTAAACCACTGTATGGACACTTGATCCTCAGTGTTTTGGAGGACAAGCAGCCTAGAAGGGTCACTAGACCTATCGTTGCTTGATTTCCTTTGTACTCCTTTGTACTTTGTACCCGTGGTAAATACGTTCTTGACATTGTACTTGCAACAAAAGAAGAATTAATATAGAATTTGAATGTTGGTGATGAATTCAGTAACAGCGACCATCGTACGATAACTTTCACTTTAAAGTTTACTAGTAACGAACCAAATAGTAGCATCGAAAAAGTCCCTAATTTCAAGAAAGAAAACTTCCATAAACTTAGAGCTATGTTTAAAGAAACTGACTGGAGCTTTTTAATTAACAAGAACGACATAAATACATCCTGGAAGTTATTCGAAACCACTTACCTAAAAGCAGTGCAAGACTGCATACCATCGAAAATATGGCGTCCAGGCCATAATAATAAGCCCATATGGTGGAATAAAGATATTTCAAACTGCCTGCTTGCTAAAAAATTTGCTAATGATAGATTAAAATCCTCACAAAATGACGAAGAACGGGTGAAATTTGTAGAGCTACGACGCAAAGCCAAAAAGTTAATTAAGCAAAGTAAAAAGACCTTAGAGTTACATATTGCGAATCAAAGTAAAACAAACCCGAAAGAATTCTATAGTTATATCAGAAAGAAAAAAGTAGTTACTTCAACTGTTGGACCATTAGTCGATGAAAATGGAGAATTCACCAAAGACGAAGTACAAATGAGTAATGCCCTCAATACCTTCTTTGCATCAGTTTTTACAACAGAAGACCTCAGTGATATCCCTACTCCATCGCCGATTCAGATTGATAATTCAGATGTTCTAAGCAATATCACCGTTACAGAGAGAGAAGTATTGAATTGTTTAGATAAACTCAAGGTAAATAAAACGCCTGGACCTGATACAATCTCGCCTAGAGTTCTAAAGGAAGCTAAGGATGGGCTCTCCAAACCACTGACATTACTATTCAATAAATCCTTGCAGTCTGGAACTATGCCTGATCAGTGGAAACTGGCCAACGTAACACCGATATTAAAAAAAGGCAGCAAATCCCTACCCAGTAACTATCGTCCAATTAGCTTAACCTCAGTTGTATGTAAAATGCTAGAAACGGTCATAAGAGACAGACTCGTAAATCACTTAGAGGAAAATAACATAGTTAAAGATACTCAACACGGCTTTCGTAAAAAAACGTTCCTGTTTAACAAACCTCTTAGACTTCTTCCACGATATCCTCAACCTCTACGATGAGAGTAAAGCTGTAGATATTATATACCTTGATTTTCAAAAGGCCTTTGACAAAGTTCCCCACAAACGTTTACTGCTAAAACTAAAAGCGCATGGAATACAAGACGGTGTGTTGAAATGGATAGAAAATTGGCTCAGCGACAGAAAGCAAAGAGTAGTCATAAACGGTAAGGCATCTAAATGGACCAATGTAAGTAGTGGGGTACCCCAGGGATCGGTACTAGGACCAATTCTCTTTCTAATTTACATCAACGACATACAGTAGATGAGGGTCTCACCTGTACAATCTCAAAATTTGCTGACGATACAAAAATTGCAAATAGCGTACTCTCAAAAGAACAAGTTGACGATATGCAACACAGTCTAGATAAATTGTTATGTTGGGCCCAAATTTGGCAAATGAGTTTCAATGCGGATAAATGTAAAGTACTACATATCGGATACCTAAATGAGAAAGCAAACTATTCGATGAATGGCACTCAGCTTAAGAATGTAAACAGAGAAACCGATCTGGGAGTAACAATATCGAGTAACCTAAAACCGAGTCAACAATGTTCAGAAGTTGTTAAGAAGGCAAACAAAATAATTGGCTTTATAGGCAGGTCATTTGAACATAAATCCAAAGAAGTTATCCTAACCCTTTACAATTCCTTAGTCCGCCCTCTTCTGGAATACTGCGTTCAATCCTGGCGCCCTTATTACCAAAAAGATATAAACAAGCTAGAACGAGTTAAACGTAGAGTTACCAAAATGATACCTAGCCTAAAGAACAAACCATACGAAGAGCGTCTTAGAGAATTAAATCTATTTCCTTTAACCCAGCGCAGATTAAGAGGTGACTTAATTCAAGTGTTCAAAATCATCAAAGGCATCGACAATATGAACTGTAGTAAGTACTTCACTATCGACCAATCTAATTACACGCGGGGAAACGGTTTCAAAATTATTGGTAAATAATTTAACTCACACGAATCTAAGAATTTCTTCTTCAATCTAGTTGTCAACTTGTGGAATGGGCTTCCCCGAGACGGTATAAACTGCATCACCGTTGATTCATTTAAACTCCGCCTAGACAAATATCTCCCATCAAACCCGCGACAGACTGCGTTTGTAAATAAATAACTTTATTTTATTCCCCCCTCAGTTACTAACCCATCTGTACCCTACTAACTTCCTAATCCTGCCACGGATATTAGTTCCAGGGCAGTAATTCCCTTTGTAATGTTCCCTTACCCACTCTAAACCACTGTTTGGACACTTGATCCTCAGTGTTTTGGAGGACAAGCAGCCTAGAAGGGCCACTAGACCTGTTGTTGCTTGATTGCCTTTGTACTCCTTTATACTCCTTTGTACTCTCTCTCTCTCTCTCTCTTGTTGTTGCTAGTTTTCCTGTGTACTCCGTTGCATCCCTCTCTCTCTCTCTCTCTAAAACACAGTGAACAATGTTCAGAAGATGTTAAGAAGGCAAACAAAATAATTGGCTTTATAGGCAAGTTATTTGAGCATAAATCCAAAGATGTAATCCTAACTCTTTACAATTCCTTAGTCCGTCCTCTTCTGGAATATTGCGTTCAATCCTGGTGCCCTTATTACCAAGAAGATATAGAAAGGCTAGAACGAGTTCAACGTAGAGTTACCAAAATTATACCAAGCTTAAAAAACAAAACGATACGAGGAGCGTCTTAGATGATTACATTTATTTTCTTTAACCCAACGCAGATTAAGAGGCGACTTAATTCAACTGTTCAAAATCATCATGAGCACCGGCAATATGAACTACCAACCAAGCAAATTACACGCGGGGAAACGGTTGCAAAATTATTGGTAAATCTTTTAACTCACACGAGTCTAGGAATTTCTTCTTTAATCAAGTTGTCAACTTGTGGAATGGGTTTGCCCGAGACGTTATAGAATGCAGCACCGATGATTCTTTTAAACTTCGCCTGGACAAACATCTTGCCTCAAACTTGCTACTGGATGCGTTTGTAAATAAATAACAAATTTTTCCCCCACAGATCCATCAAGGAATATTGCGTTTACAAATTACTAAGATGTTACTCTCTTTTTCCCAGATAAACGAAAAAACACATATAACTGTGTTATGTTACTAACCCAACTGTTCCCTACTAACATCTCCTAATCCTACCACGGACACTATTTCCAGGGCAGTACTTGCCTTTCCAATTTTCCCTTATCCACTCTAATCTACTGTTTGGACACTTGATTAACAGTGTTTTGGAGGACAAGCAGCCTAGAGGGGTCGCTAGAACTGTTGTTGATTGATTTTCTTTGTACACCTTTGTACTCTCCTAAACCCCCCTTGCCTCCCCTTCTCTCTTCCCTCTCTCCCCTTGTATCACATGTTTTACCCACTATTTTGCTCCCACCCAATTACCTGAAAGGGATCAAGTTTTTTCTAGTCATATTCGGCTCCCTTTTATTCATATATCTTCGGTTTTTTTCTTCCACCGGATCCAATTCCATTCTCTCACGCTTTACTGCTTTAAACGTGTAGCCTATGTATAATACAGTATATAAATATACAGTATATATTGTTACGATCCTACAATGCTGAACCCAAGAGATTAAAATTCAAGCAAGGGCAACTAGCATGCTGTTGCGTTTCAGAAGACCAAAAGGGGAATGTCTCAGATGATCACAAATTAATGAAGAAGGATGATATTAAACACTTCTAATTTTCGTATTAATTATAATTACTAATAACTAGGGAAACGAACAGGTTGATAAGCATGATGATTCAGTTAATCACGGCAAAGAATGGTAATGGGCTAAGCGCCGAGTGAAGTCCTCGAGTAAATGCACTCGTTACAAGGAATGAACACTACACAAAAAGAACATTTGAAGAACATTTGTAGCACACTGAACAGCAAACTGAATCACACTCAATCACAGACCAATATATGATACCATGTAGTATCACCAGTTAACACGCTAGGAGAACGTGTGCACTCTAGAACACTAATCAGTGTTCGTTACACACCACACAACACCATATGAAACTCAGAGCTCCTCACAACACTAGGGCTAGTTACACATACACAATAATACACCAATGCTGTCTCATCTCCCCTTCAAAGGACAAAACAGTGCACTACCTACTTGTCTTAACGCACAAACCAGCAGACAACACGTCACGCATGTCCAGGGGTGTACCCAGACCAGCGTGAACAGGAGCACTTCTCCCACCTCTGCCTCGTCGGGCTCTCCAACAGCTACTAACTCTCAACTCTTCCCTCCCTATACACATCTCTTCCCAAGCTCTATTTTCGGCAAGAACCTGGTGTCACACTAGTCACACTAGTCACAGCAGAGTCACACGGAATGTCAGATAAAGGCCTCCTGTCGTGGGAAATGTAGATCTTCCCACGCCTACATGCCCCACGTGTGTAGGTGGGTGAAGGGGTCCCAGGCCTACACACCACGTGCATAGACTCCCACGGGTGTTGCTTGCGACACTGGACACCAGCCGCTATCGGTGTAGATTAAGGTGGGTCGCCTGTCTCTCTCCTCCCTCCGTCTCTGCTACCACGCTGCTCCCTTACAATATATATATATATAGAACTTTCACGGTTAGGAGTTTCTACATTAGCTAGTTCTTTAGATAGGGTGGTTGTGGGGTTTTGAACAGAAATATTGAGAGTGTAAATGAGAGGTTAAATGGAACAATTTTAGCGTCAGGCGAAAGCGATAAGGATATTCAGTCTCATGCTAAAATTGATGACTATATTGCAAATGATAGTAGTGATGGTGCAACGGAAGATGGAAATGTCGTTAGAAATAAACGTAAATTAGGTATAAAGAAAAGAAGTAAATTGAGAGTATATTACACAAACTGTAGGAGTCTATGTAACAAAATGAACGAACTTAGAGCCCTTGTTAGCAAAGAAAATATAGACATAATAGCGCTAACTGAAACGTGGATTAATACAGAAACCAGGCATTTTTTAGCAGAATTTGATATACCAGGATATAGTTTGTTTAAATATAACCGAACAAGTAAGAGGGGTGGCGGTATAGCAGTGTTTGTCAGGAGTACATTACAAAGCTGTATTAAATCAGGTATTAGACTAAATAACGATAATGAAAGTGTTTGGGTAGAGGTTAAGGAAGGTAGTGAGACCATAGTTATTGGAGTTATGTATAGACTGCCAAATATGAGTAGAAATGACGGAACGTCATTATGGGAGGAAATTAAAAAGGCATCAAGGTTTAGCAATGTGTGCATTATGGGGGATTTTAATTTTCCGAATATAGATTGGCAGCATCAAATAGGAGACTCTGATTCTGAGGAGTTTATAGAGGTAGTACAAGATAGTTTTTTATTTCAATTCATAGATACGCCGACTAGAGGTAATAATATTCTCGATTTAGTTTTCAGTAACAATGAACATATGGTAAATAATGTAGAGATAGGGGACCACCTAGGAAATAGTGACCACAATTCTGTGTATTTTAATATACAATGGAAAGGTAATACCAGAGAGAATACAACATTAATACCTGACTTCAGAAAAGCCAATTATGGTGGGTTAAGAAGAGCCCTATTAGCTGACCCTATGGTCAAAAAATTAAGTCGATCCAGGTGTCCAAATGAGTGTACCCCTTCTCAGGCACCTGTCATCTTAAGTCAGGAAGAGACGTCAACCTTGGTAGATACATACGATAATTTTATCGAGTCAGTATTCAATGCAAAAGAAAATTTAGATCAACACAGAACCAACCCAAATGGATGAATAATAGACTATTAGATCTTCTAGGACAAAAGAGAGGAATATATAGAAAAATTAGGAAAGGCGAAATTCACCTACTTGCTTACTATCAGAATCTATCAAGACAGGTAAAAAAGGATATTAGGAAAGAAAAAAGAAATTATGAAATTAAGGTTGCCAATGACTCAAAAAATAATCCTAAAGCTTTTTACCAACTATATAAATCCAAGGTTAGAGATGTAATTGGTCCCCTTAAAACTTCGATAGGAGAAATGACAGAAAATTATTTAGAAATGTGCAGTACATTAACCCTTAAAAAGCGGCTCACCACATAAGTCGTTTTTAATAAAGCTGGACTATGTGGCGGCGCTCGACATAGGTTGAGTGGCAATTTCAGCACGTAATGTTGCTGAGAGAGAGAGACAAGTGGTGGCAGGAGACTAGCGAGCGTATGACTGCTCCAGACCACCGCGGCGAACCTACTGACACGAATCTCAGCTCCCTCCTCCCTCTCACTCGCTACATACTGAATTATATGGGGAAAGTACCGAATTACATGCTTTTTGCACTCGCGTTGCACGGTTATTGCAAGAAAACTATCCATCATACAAGGATCGTTATGGTGTCATTCGAAAGCTCTGTTTATGCCCTTTCAGGGATAGATACTTGTTTTACGTTCTGGGTCTTATTTAGGCATGAAAATGATCACGTAAACAGCCCTATTTTGGCTAAAAACACCCCGCTGGGCGGTACATATAAATAAACCGCATAGGCCGCTAAAGAAGGGTTAAATAGTCAATTTCTTTCCGTTTTCACTAATGAAAATTTGGCACAGTTTCCAGAAGTCCGTAAGGTATATAGCGATAGTATAGAAAATAGGTTAAGTACGGTTACTATAAGTAGAAATGATGTGCTTAAGGAAATTGACAGACTGAAACCTCATAAATCGCCTGGTCCTGATGAGGTATATGCTAGAGTATTAAAAGAATGTAGGGATGAGTTAAGTTACCCATTAACATTTTTATTTAACAAGTCATTGGAGACAGGTATAGTTCCAGAAGCTTGGAAGCTTGCAAACGTAGTTCCGATCTTCAAAAAAGGTGACAAATCAATAGCATTCAATTACCGTCCCATTAGTCTTACATCAATCATAGGAAAGTTACTAGAGTCAATTATTGCTAGTAAAATTAGAAGCCACTTAGATACATTTAATTTAATAAATTCTTCTCAGCATGGATTCACTCAGGGACGTTCTTGCCTTACTAATTTGCTTAGTTTTTTCTCAGAGGTATATGAAGCAGTAGATAATGACAAGTCATATGATATAATATATTTAGATTTCAGTAAAGCTTTCAACAGAGTCCCCCATGAGAGATTGATGAGAAAGGTTGAGGCGCATGGAATAGGTGGGGCGTTGTTGGGATGGATTAGGTCATGGCTAATTGGTAGGAAGCAGAGAGTCAGCATAAATGGTACGAAGTCAGAATGGGAAGCAGTCAAAAGTGGTGTCCCCCAGGGATCTGTATTAGGTCCTCTGTTGTTTGTTATATACATAAATGACCTTGATTTAGGTATAACTAGTAGGATAAGTAAATTTGCAGACGATACCAAAATGGGGAGAACAATTGATTCAGATAGAGATATAGAGTGCCTCCAAAGGGATCTAGATACCTTACACGAATGGTCAGTAAATTGGCAGATGAAGTTTAACATTGACAAATGCAAGGTATTAAAGATAGGGAAGATGCATACAAATGTTAAATATAAACTAGCTAATATGGAATTAGAAAACTCGAATTGTGAGAAAGATCTAGGTGTGTTTGTTAGCAATGATTTGAAGCCTAGACAACAGTGTATAAGCGTTCGAAACAGGCAAACAGGATTCTCGGGTTCATCTCTAGGAGTGTGAGTAACAGAACTGCTGATGTTATCTTAAAACTTTACTTGTCATTAGTGAGACCCCATATGGATTATGCTGTTCAATTTTGGTGTCCTTATTACAGAATGGACATAGATTCATTGGAGAGAGTATAACGTAGAATGACAAAAATGATCCATAATATTAGAAATCTTCCGTATAAAGAAAGGTTGAAGAAATTAGGCTTACATTCGTTAGAGAGACGCAGAGTTAGAGGGGATATGATAGAGGTGTTCAAGTGGGTTAGTGGGATTAACAAAGGGGACATGACAAATGTACTAAAGCTCAGTGATAGCGAAAGAACTCGTACCAATGGTTTCAAATTAGATAAATTTCGTTTCAGAAAAGATATAGGCAAATATTGGTTTGGTAACAGAGTTGTAGATGGGTGGAATGGACTACCAAGTGCTATAGTGGGATTAAAAACGATAGGGAGCTTTAAGATAAAATTGGATAAGCATATGGACGAGAAGGGTTGGGTGTGAAGGGGGATCAGCAGGGTTGGGCCAATCAGCGTTCTGCAGACCCCCGTAATCCTGCGTTAATCTCTAACCGTTTTGGTAAGATGATCCTCAGGGTATTAGAGTGTTGAGCCTATAATTGGGCTTTGTAATTGGGGTTGTGTGGGACAGGGATCTGCATTGCTTAGGCCAATCGGCTTTCTGCAGACTCCCATTTTCTTATGTTCTTATGTTCTTATATATATATATATATATATATATATATATATATATATATATATATATATATATATATATATATATATATATTATACAATATACGTGTATATATATATATATATATATATATATATATATATATAGTGTGTGTGTGTGTGTGTGTGTGTGTGTCGCCAAAGTATTTTGGCAGTTTAAAATATCATCTCTTACAAATATGGTAAGCATGAATCTATACATTACGTTTCTATTTACCTATCCATATATGTAACTGCCTGTCTACCTCATTATATCTACCGTTTTTGTGTGTGTGGTTTTTTTTTGTGGATGAGGGAGACAAAACGCAAAACTGCCAGTGACGAGAACCTTCCTCAGAGTTGAAAGAGTGACAGGGACAAATCAAGGATTGTACGAGCCAAAATGCCGTGTATCTATCTATCTAACTATCCATCTACCTATATATCTATTTCTCTATCTATCAATCTATCTATCTATCTATTTATATATCTATCTATTTAGCTATCTATCTATCTGTCTACCCAAATATGACTGCATTTGTGCCTGACTTCTCTTCCTGTCCATCTATCTAACTATCTATCTCTTTTGTATCTATCAACCAATCCATATATCTGACAGCCTGCCACCCTAAATGCTATATCTATCTATCTATCTACTTATATATCTATCTATCTATCTATCTAACAAACTTTTTAGGTATTTTCCCATCGTTCCCCCCCATGAAAATTTTAATCATATTATACTCCAGAAATGACCCGTCGTTTGGGGATAGGAGAGAGAGAGAAAGAGAGATACCAAAGGAGTACAAAGGAAAGCAAGCAACAGCAGTTATACTGATCTTTACGAGGCTGCTTGTATCTAAACTACCTAAACTATTATGTTGGAGAGAAAAAATGGCTTAGAAAGGACAGGATTTATCTTTTCCAAGCAGAATGAAAACACTGATAAGGTAACCGATAGAAAAGAAAAAAATATCTTACTCTATCTATTCTAACTCGCGTGATAAGCGTGGGCATGTCTTGTTATTCGTCTGTAAACGCAGGGGTTTAAGGGCGAAATATTTGTCTAAGCGATTTTTGAAAGTTTCAACAGCACTACAGTCTCTAATATTGCTAGGCAGGCCATTTCATTAGTTTACTACCCGGTTGAAAAAATAATGTTTTGCTTCATGGGAGTGAAAGGGCTTGCTGATGCTTTTACAGCCATTCTCTCCTGTGTTATTTGAATAGACAAATGAGAGAGAGATATATATACTGTATATACCGGTATATATATATATATATATATATATATATATATATATATATATATATATATATATATATATATATATATATTATATATATATAGAGAGAGAGAGAGAGAGAGAGAGAGAGAGAGAGAGAGAGAGAGAGAGAGAGAGAGAGAGAGAGAGAGAGAGAGAGGAATTGGTAAACAGAGAAGAATAAGTGTAAGACAACCTAAACCATCCTCTTGTTTCCCCTTTACCTACAGAATCATGTTGACTCCAACGTCTTATTATTCAAGGCAGATTTTCACTTAAGGTTTTTATCTTTTTTCTGGACTCCCTTCTCCCTCATGCTTAGCCCCATTAGTTTTGAAATTTTATTACGTTCGACCCAATAGTCTAGGGATTGTATGACCTTTCGCCCCACTTATGTCAATTTTAAGACCTTTCGTGCCATTTAGGAGTCGATATATATTTATTCCTCTATTTATTTATTATGCTTTGTTTAACTTTCAGCTGGGCTCAAACCACAGAAAGTCAGGACGATTGCCCATATTTTATTCAACTATACCACGGCGTGATAAAGAATGTTTAACCCTTTCTTACTTACTATATATTAAGGGGAAGGGAAATCCTACTTGGAGAAAGTTTTCCATTTCATATCGTAGGACCCATATTCCAGGATACCATACAAGGATTTTGACAAACATCTCCACACAACTCGGGCTGAATTTATTTACTTTAATTGTCGCCCAGCCAAGCACGACAGTCATTAATGTTAAGGCGGTAGTGGTTATTTATTGGTCTATTTATCTATTTAATCATTTATTTTCTAGTTCCTTGCTAGACCTCCATCAAGCTTATATAAGCACCCCTAGACCTCCCTTCAATATAAATGTGTACATTTTTCGACAGAAAAATGTCCCGACTGAAGGCCGGTTCCTCTTAAAATTACTGGCTGGCCATCAGTCGCCAGGAAAAAATCGACATCTAAATAATTGCACGAAAGATCTTTTAACTGACAAACGAAATGGGGCGAAAGGTGTTAAAATCTCCAAACTAATGAGCTGAACGTCTTGAGATTGCAAAACTAATGGGCTAAACACGAGGGAGAAGGGGGTCCAGAAAAGCCAACCATCTCCCCTTAAGTATGTCTCACAAATACACGTGAGGCTCCTTTTATGTTAAATTTTTTTTTTTTTTTTTTTCTATGTGATTGAGGGAGGCAAAAGGCATAACTGCCTATAGCGAGTGCCTCCCCCATAGTTGAAAGAGTGACAGGGCCAAAATCAAGGGACGTTCGAGCCAAAATGCCTGGACACACGGAGTTTGAAGCAATTTAAGTCATAGGAAGAGGGAAAGACTGATTCTGGGAGAGAGTTCCAGAGCTCAGCTGTTGAGTAGAAGAAAGTTTGAGAGTAACGTTCACTCTTGGAGAGTTGCACAGTAGGGGTGGGATTGAGTTGCAAGACGGGTACCACGTGCCCTACGTAAAGGAGGTGGTATGCACTGGGATAGCTCTGACGAACACTGATTATTATAGTAGCGATAGAATAGCGAGAGAGATGCAACATTGCGGCGGAGAGAGAGAGATTGCAGAGAGTTGGTGAGTGGACGGGAGTTAATGATACGAAAGGCCTTCCTTTCAACTTTGTCTAGGAGAGCAGTGTGAGAGGAACCTCCCCACACATGTGAACAATACTCAATACAAGGGCGCACTATGCCCCTGTACAGTTCTGTCAATAAATGTACTGGCAGAAAGTCCGATTTTTACAGGTTTGCTATCCCTCGCCCAGATAGAAATGAACACCTGAATGGGATGAACCGTCTTATTATCGCCAAACTAATGGGGTGAAATGTCTTAAAATCTACAAACTAATGGAGCGAAACAGGAGAGGTAAATATAGGCACCCCTTGGACAAAATAGTGTTAAATGCAAAAGAAGAATTTATATTGAATCTGGGTCTTAGTATATTTTAGCCCGTACCAGCTAAGTTCAAGACAATTTAGGGGGGATGGGCGTATTTTTTGGACTCCATATTTATATCTATATATATCTCTATATATATATATATATATATATATATATATATATATATATATATATATATATATATATTCAGTATCCTCGCTAGACATCCATCAAGCTTACAAAAAAATAAAAAAAAGATACACTTGTAAATGTTTCGGTAGAAATATGTCCCGGCCGAAGTTCCTCCTAAAATATTTGGCTCGCTATGGCTCGCCAGGAAAATTCGACACCTACTGTATATGACACGAAAGGTAATAATATTCACAAATAAATGGGGTAAAAGGTCTTATAATCGCCA
Organism: Paralithodes platypus; assembly: GCA_032716605.1. Lineage (NCBI taxonomy): Eukaryota > Metazoa > Arthropoda > Malacostraca > Decapoda > Lithodidae > Paralithodes > Paralithodes platypus. The sequence continues at coordinate 8,609,416 of CM064492.1, read as the reverse complement.
AGGTAATCGAAAAAAAAAAAGTCTTAATATCTCAAAATTAATGGGGTTAAACGTGAGGAAGAAGGGGGGCCAGCAAAATTGCGCATCTCCCCTTAATGAAACAATAGGAAACTACTACGCCTCTAAATCATATATTGCAAACTCTTCTTGATTAATAATAGATTTGGCTACATAATCTTGGAAACACCCGAGTAAGGCAGATAGATGGCAGCTTATCAATTTATCGCCAACTGGAAAAAATATGATTTATAGTTATTCTTAAAAAACTGTATAAAAATGTCATCGGATTGAAAATGTAAATAGGATAGGGTATAATGTTAGCTCCCTATCTATCTATACACATACTGTATATATATATATATATACCGGTATATATATATATATATATATATATATTATACGGTATATATATATATTATATAATATATATCTATATATATATATATAGTGTATATATATATTTATATATATATATAATATATATATATATATATATATATATATATTATATATATATAGAGAGAGAGAGAGAAGAAAGAAGAGAGAGAGAGAGAGAGAGAGAGAGAGAGAGAGAGAGAGAGAGAGAGAGAGATAGTACTGAACAACACTATGAATTTAAACAAAGGTTTCTTCTCTCTAGCCACACCTCTTGCATTTATGTTAACAATTGGCAAACCAGGGTAAATCATTGATCATTGTTAATGTTGTTTAGTTTGTGTTGTTTCCTCTTGGTACTGGATTTATAAGCCTGACTGTACCCCACTTTTGTTATTCCTGAAGAAGCCGTGTACTCTGGCGAAACGTTGAATAAACTTGGGTCCTACTCTGCATTTGTGTCATTACCTCATCTGTCACAGCCAATGCTGAATATTCACCATAGATAGATATATGATTATTTGGTCATTACAGATATTGCTGTATATTCACTGCGACCAACGGAGTAACAAAACAAAATACTAATTATTCCTTCTTTAACATCTATTTTAGTCCAACACAGATCTAGAAACGCTGAAGAAATAAAATCATCAAGGCTTTCTCTGTGTCACTACTAAACACACACACACACACACACACACACACGCAAGAAATAAACGGAGAGAGAGAGAGAGAGAGAGAGAGAGAGAGAGAGAGAGAGAGAGAGAGAGAGAGAGAGAGAGAGAGAGAGAGAGAGAGAGAGAGAGAGGATACAATGTAAGAAAGATAGACAGTAGTAAAAGAAAGAAAATCCAAGAGAGCGAGTCTAAGATAACACTTCGCCGGGTTCCTATCCTAATACCAGGGTGTGTGTCTGCCAATCAGGGAGAGAGAGAGAGAGAGAGAGAGAGAGAGAGAGAGAGAGAGAGAGAGAGAGAGAGAGAGAGAGATTAGAATAGAGAGAGATAATAACAGTAGACAGAATATGACATCTGGATGGTGGAAGGTATGGAAGGAGAGAGACATAGACAGCGAGTGAGAGAGAGAGAGAGAGTATTATCGCCAAACAAGAAGCAGAATAATTAAAGTACTGTAGAACGAATATATAATTACCCCATTAACTTTTATCTGTACCATAAATACTTGTCACATTAAATAATATAATGGCACTGATTTATACATAGTTATGAACAAAAACAGTCAGGTGATTTTAAGCAAATGAAATGTAAACAAATACAGACTGATGGTAAAAATAAACACGAATAGATAAGTTAATGTTAAAATGTTATATGAAATCACGAGTGTAAAATACGTGAATATGAAATCGCAGAATTATTTAGGTGAAAGCGAAAAGAAACAAAGAAGGCAAGACTAAGGATTGAACACAAAAAAGAAAGATTGAACAAGAAATGAAGGTAGACTTAACGAACATGAATCCGAAAATATATATCCAGTTTATAATGTACAATACTTAACCCCTTGAGGATTATGTTGCGTTATAACAGTTTATTCTGGCTATCATTAGACGATTTTACACAATTTAAGAAGGATCTATGAAAATAAGAAGAGTAAAGACTGTCTAAATTAACCCTCTGACTTCCATATACTCTCCCTAATTTGAATAAAATAGTCGAATAATAGCCAGGAAACAGAAAAGAAATCCGTCATCGTATCATATAAGGGTTTATTCATGAGATATTTACAACAATGGGATGTGTAACAATTGATTCATAACAATTGAGATGGTAAATTGAAGTCGTGTCAATATAAAAAAGGAAGAAAGGAATATGAGTAAAGAATAGACGAGTAAATATACCTGAAACAAAGCAAAAATTATAAGAATGTGAATTTAATTAATGAAAATAAAATAATAATACGAGGGAAAAAAAGTAATGGAATACAGGGAAGGAGAAAGATAAAACAAAAGTAATGGAATACAGGGAAGGAGAAAGATAAAACAAAAGTAATGGAATACAGGGAAGGAGAAAGATAAAACAAAAGTAATGGAATACAGGGAAGGAGAAGATAAAACAAAAGTAAGTACAGGGAAGGAGAAAGATAAAACAAAAGTAATGGAATACAGGGAAGGAGAAAGATAAACAAAAGTATGGAATACAGGGAAGGAAAGATAAACAAAAGTAATGGAATACAGGGAAGGAGAAAGATAAAACAAAAGTAATGGAATACAGGGAAGGAGAAAGATAAAACAAAAGTAATGGAACAGGGAAGGAGAAAGATAAAACAAAAGTAATGGAATACAGGGAAGGAGAAAGATAAAACAAAAGTAATGGAATACAGGGAAGGAGAAAGATAAAACAAAAGTAATGGAATACCGGGAAGGAGAAAGATAAAACAAAAGTAATGGAATACAGGGAAGGAGAAAGATAAAACAAAAGTAATGGAATACAGGGAAGGAGAAAGATAAAACAAAAGTAATGGAATACAGGGAAGGAGAAAGATAAAACAAATAAACTGAAGTAAAGCGTGTAGGCGGACTGAGGAAGGAAGGGAGGAAGGAAGGAGAGAGAAAGGATGGAGGGAAGGAAGGAAGGAAGGAAGGAAGGGCGAGAGGGAGGGAGGGAAGACGGAAGGTAGGAAAGAGGGAAGGAGAAAGAAAAGAGCAACGAAGGAAAGGAATGACGGAAGGACAGAGAAGGACGGAAGAAAGAAGGAATGAAGGAAGGAAGGAAGGGGCACTAAACAACTAATGAAATCATTCGTGAGATAGGTCGCTAGGGAACAAGTAATTGAATAAACAGAAGGAGGTCAGAAGCACAGACAAATAAAGGACACACATAGGAGGAAGACAGTAAGAAATAAAGTAAATAAGGAAGTAAGGAAGAGAGGAGTAAGGAGGGATTGGAAGGAAGGGAGGAAGACTGGGAAAAATGTAAAGTAGTTGGGAAGAAGAAATTGAATACACGACAGGAGAAAGGGAACAGACAAAGAAAACATTTAAGTAGAACAGGGGAAGGAGGGAAAATAAAGTTAGAAGAATATAAACAAATACAATCGTAAGATGCCAGTAAATCAAGACAATACTAATGAATTGCATAATAAAAGAGGACAGAATAGAGGAAGAATAAACATGATCGCAAGAATTAAACAAAGAAGGGAGAGGAACTGAAGACAAAAATAGATTACTAAATACATGAAAAATCATTCATGTGGTAGGTCGGAGGAGAGATTTGAAGGGAAATGGGGGAAAGGAAATGTTGTTTTGACTAGTGTCTGTGTGTGTCTGTGTGTGTGTGTGTGTGTGTGTGTGTGTGTGAACGATAAATATATATAAACAAATAGATACACAGAACACATTGGAAAGAAAGAGAAAAATAAGAATAAGAGTTGCGTGTGTGTTTGTGAGCGAGATTTACTTAGATTTACATAGAGACACTGGCCACACAGACCTTACGATCCAAACGAGGTGATCAGGACTTAATTCTAGTATAAATGGCTTATCCGATAGAAAAGGAAAGTTGAAGGAAAAGATAGAAAAGAAGAGAGAGAGAGAGAGAGAGAGAGAGAGAGAGAGAGAGAGAGAGATAGGAAGAATATATTGCTTCAAGTTGTATTTCTTTTTCCTCAGATATTCTTTCAATGGCTTCAACTTCTGGGAGTCGCCTGTGTGTGTGTGTGTGTTTGTGTGTGTGTGTGTGATAGATAGAAACAAAGAGAGGGAGAGGGAGAGAGTGTGTGTATGCGTACTTGTAAATATATATATGCAGTATATATATATATATACCGTATATATATATATATATATATATATATTATAGAAAAAAAGCTATCAAAGAATTGATAGCTATATGTATATATACAGAGGAGTGAGTTTTATGTGATAGAAAGTGAGAAAGATTTCCCAATTCAATAGTTGAGCAAGAACTTCAAAAAATAGATTATACCGGTATATGATTTAAAAATAGATTATACCGGTACATGATTTAAAAATAGATTATACCGGTATATGATTTAAAAATAGATTATACCGGTATATGATTTAAAAATAGATTATACTCGTATATGATTTAAAAATCATATGAAGAGTCCATATTAAAGTAACATAAGGGGGTTTCAAAAGTAATAGGAAGTATGAACATTTTTGTAATTTATTATTTCTTTTCCTTAATCTGATTTTCGCATTATTCCTTTTTTTGCATTTTCAAAGAAAGAAAAACAATGAATTATGATTACCTTCAATACACTTTCATTCTTTCTATTTGTTCACTTACTTTCTTTCAACCTGGGCTTTCATTTCGCACTCACGCTCTCTCTCTCTCTCTCTCTCTCTCTCTCTCTCTCCTTGCGTGTCGAACTAACTTAGAAAAGTTTGGTGGGGAAGAATAAATGGTTTCCTTTTAACGGTCGAGAGAGAGAGAGAGAGAGAGAGAGAGAGAGAGAGAGAGAGAGAGAGAGAGAGAGAGAGAGAGAGAGAGAGAGAGAGAGAGAGAGAGAGAGAGAGAGAGAGAGAGAGAGAATGTGTGTGTGTTTTAAACAAGAGTAAGTGAGTGAGTGCATTACAAGGAGTTACAAGTAAACGTTGACACCCCACAGACCTTCCGATCAATTCCAGGGGGACACACTGGTTAGAATTAAACTAAAGATACTATGAAACAATTTATATAATTTAACTTAGCAATTTCTTTTAATTATCCATATGTAAAATAATATTTATCTTCTTCTTAACTGGTCTATTAGTCCTTAGAAGATCCGATGACGCGTTAATTTTCTGTTATCTTGTTATTATTAGACGATTGTATTCAGATTAGACGATTGTATTCAGATTATACGATTGTATTCAGATTAGACGATTGTATTCAGATTAGAAGATTGTATTCAGATTAGACGATTGTATTCAGATTAGCTATTATTAGACGATTGTATTCAGATTAGGAAGGGTATATTGAAGTCAGAGGGTTTGTTTAGATCGTCTTTACCCTTTTAATTCCCACAGATCCTTCCTAAGCTGTAAGCAATCGTCTAATGATAGCCAGAATAAACTGTTGAACTGCATCATATTCCTCAGAGGGTTAAAAAGCTGGATTTAAAACATCAGAAGTTAGTTTGCTAAAGGATGACAATTGTGATCTCATTTGTCGTATTGAAATATTAAAAAACATTAAGTTATAAGACACAATCATCAATAAATGTAGTAGGCTATTAAAGTTATTATAATGAACATTGCTAGCTCACAATATGCTGTTTTAAAGCCTTGTATCCTAAAACAGATAAATAAATCAATAATACAAAAGTCAACGTGGAATATTACTAAATCTAACCCACACACACATACATACACACACTCTCTCTCTCTTTCTCCACCAATGACTGATAACAATGTAAAAGTCAGGGTGGCCGATGTAATTACAATACTGATTACCTGGGTATATTAAGTTACCTGTGTGTGTGTGGGTGTGTGTGTTATTTTCGTTATTCTACAGGATATATAGGCCTACCATTTAAGAAAGAATATAATAATCGAAATAGATAGATAGCAAAAGAGAGGTAAATAAAGAGAGACATCCCACCATCTGTGTTTGTTTCAATGTTGTCCTGATGGGGCCATTTGGACCACAACACAGGGAGTGTGGGATATAATATACTATATATATATATATAAGACATCAGTAGGGCGCCGAGGGCACCGCAATTTCCATAACAAGAGGAAGAATAGAGATATAGCTGCGCCATACGCCATGTTTTTTACTCGAATTTTCGGCACCAACAAGGTGCCATCTTCAGGTTATACAGACTGATCCTAAAAATATACAAAATAAGTATTATACTATTGGAAAGAAAATGGATCTAATGTAATACATTCTATCTCTTAATAAGCTGAAATATACCTAGTGAAAAAGCTCTCAAATACATACAAAACAACATTAATCATAACCCACTGGCCTCAAACTCCATCCTGTAAACAATGAACATCAAACAAAAAAGCCAAAATTCTATAATTGATAAGCACACAATCACAAAAATGACAAAAAACACCCATGTACAGTACCTCAAAAACCAAAGCACCTCGAAAGAGATCCACACCCCATGATAGCTAAGGGACAACTAAACTAACCCAACTCAACCAAACACAACTGTTCATACAACCAATCCCCAAGTTTCGGACACTATTAATTGCAGAGAATGATATAAAATAAAACATTATGAATTGTGTGAAACGTTAAGTTCAGGATTGATCTTTTTCATTAGTAATTTTTCACCAATAAGTGCTTCATAGTGGCTCCGAAACTTGGCAACTATTTGAAAATCCTCAGGAGTGTAGGGATGGTTTTGTTCTCTAGCATGATTACGAATGGCCGAAATTTTTTTTTTTTGCAAAGCACTTATTGGTGAAAAATTACTAATAAAAAAGATCAATCCTGAACTTAACGTTTCACACAATTCATAATGTTTTATTTTATATCATTCTCTGCAATTACCTGGGTTCGAATCCAAGGACTGCCACATGTGTTTGTAAAATTTCATTAATCGATTTTAGGAGTATAGTTGGTTGTTGGAAGGAACATAATAATTAGTGTCCGAAACTTGGGGATTGGTTGTATGAACAGTTGTTGTTGTTGTTGTTGTTCCCCAAGCTGCCTGGCCGAACAGCCCCAAGGCCCCGAGCAAGGCCAAGGCCATAACCGAGCGCCCCCACAGAACCCTCCCCGCCGACCACAATAAAGCCTGGGTGACCGAAGCCACTCCATGGCGGGGAGCTTGAGGAGGGTGCGGAAACGCCAGGGAAACCAAAGCCCCACCCAGGGCCCTGTGCCCCTCAGCAATTATGAAGAGAAAGTTGAGGGGCAAGGGAAAAATGTGACGCTTTGGCTTCCAATCTTGGTAGATTGGGAGGTCAATCCACGTTAGAGACGCCGTCACTTGAGATCTAGAAAATATATAAGTAAAAGGAACAGTCAGAGTAAGCTATGGGTATGGCAGAGATTGCTCAGTTCTCACTCTGATAGACCAGCCCATCACCACATGACTAGAACCCAATCCTCTCAGCATCAGCTAGGAAAGGCCCTAGAAAGCCACCTTTGGCGGGGGGATAGCTCCCCTATTTCAACCCTTTTCGGGGTTGGGCACCCGCCAACAGTATGAACAGTTGTGCTTGGTTGAGTTGGGTTAGTTTAGTTGTCCCTTAGCTATCATGGGGTGTGGATCTCTTTCGATGTGCTTAGGTTTTTGAGGTACTGTACATGGGTGTTTTTTGTATTTTTGTGATTGTGTGCTTATCAATTATCAAAGAATTTTAGCTTTTTTGTTTGATGTTCATTGTTTACAAGATGGAGTTTGAGGCCAGTGGGTTATGATTAATGTTGTTTTGTATGTATTTGAGAGCTTTTTCACTAGGTATATTTCAGCTTATTAAGTGATAGAATGTATTACATTAGATCCATTTTCTTTCCAATAGTATAATACTTATTTTGTATATTTTTAGGATCAGTCTGTATAACCTGAAGATGGCACCTTGTTGATGCCGAAAATTCGAGTAAAAAACATGGCGTATGGCGCAGCTCTATCTCTATTCTTCCTCTTGTTATATATATATATATATATATATATATATATATATATATATATATATATACTGTATATATATATAATAGTAAAATAATATCAAATGAGAATTAATACAACTATTATTATATTCTTTTACCAACCAACTTTATTTCAAAAGTCAATTAATTAAATCAACAAATACATGTGGCACTCCAAGGACTCGAACCTAGGATACTCACACCGAAATTCTGCGCACTTATGCATTACGCTATCAAGACAGATATCTTCGCGGTTTCGAGGTTCGAACTTGGGGGTTCGGTCTCCGATTTTGAGTCCCTTACTGCAAAGTTCCATTTTCGTGTCAAGTCCAAATCTACTGTAGTCTATAATTAATTATATATAAAAGGCGATAAATCATCACCCGTCACCTGACAACAACAACAACAACAACAACAGAAAACAAAATAACAGGAGCAAAATCGATAATTCCTAGACTTCCGGCATTCCGAAGCAGGTAAATACAGTAGTACAGTCGGCCAAATAAGTGATATCGCGGCACCAAGTATACTTCGATCAATAATTGGTATCAGCACTATCTAAGTATTAGGCCTACTTCATCGTTTCGATTGAGATATACAAACATGTTCCAATCTTTACACGTCCTATTCAACATCTGACCGACACTAATACAGCACAACAGCGAGCAAAACCTAATGACAGGGGCGACACGATTTATTTGGCCAACTGTACATACACGCATCAACAGAAAATGGGCTCACATAGAAAACGACAGGAGATGTCGGAATTTAGATAAAGAGGTTAAATTGCAGGTAATTCTGCATAACTACTACTCCTGCTATTTTATGTTTAATTTAGCCAAAAATGACAATTTTGGTGTCTATTCCCACTAATTTTGGTGTCAGAAAACCAATGGGATGGCATAATTTAAAAATAATTAATAACTAATTACCAAATAATTAAGAAAATAAGAAAATAATTAAGAAAATCAATGGGATGGCATAATTCATGATTTAGAGTCCCATTAACCTCAACATCTAAGACAAATATGATGTTGTTAAATCCACTGAGAAACTTTGGTATCCTAAACACGGTCACGGATCCTCTGAAACTTACTCAAATAATATAATATATAATTTAAAATGTAAACCAAGAATGTTGACTGATCAATTCCTTCTTTTCAGGTTTGTTGCATCGAATTTGGCGTGAAGAATCATAAGCATGGAACGTAGAGGAGTTAGTGATGTGCCTGACCCAGGACCTGGATTAAAATGCATATTATGTCAACATCTCTGTATAGCTGATGATAGTACGGACAAGACATCTGATACAAAGTGGGAGAATCTAAGGAGCAAGTGTTTTCGGTGGAAGGAACTTGATAAATTTCAGCATGCCTATGCAGCAGTGGAGTGGGACAAGGGGCCTAAAGGCCTGTACATGCATAGTAAATGTTATACCCAGATCAGTAGTAATCGCTATATTCAGCAAGCACAGAATCGTAAACGGAAATCTGAACAGGAAGAAGTTCAAGCATCGACTTCAAGTCAACAACTCCCAGGAAATGTGCCTAAAAAGCTTCGTTCTAGTACTTGAGTGGTTCATGATAAGAATCTCTGTGTGTGGTGTATGAAAGGACCACAATAAACAGTAATCCTGGCAAGTCCAAACTTTTGCTGCTGTCAACAGTAGACGCATGGAACCGGTTCAAGTTGCATACAGTTTGTCTGTCAGATGAGCCTATAAGAGAAAGATTGAATACCCTACTTGCATCTATCCCAGACAGTCGAACGGCGTTTGGATTGGAAATTCGTTATCATCGTGAATGTTGGCGCAATTATGTCAGCAACCCTCTGAAGGAGTCTTTTCCTGATGAAAAAACAGAGCATCTGCAACATGTTAATCTTCGAGAGGCCCAAAATATCTTCTTTCATCATGTCCGTCAAGTTATCTTTGAAGATCATGAAATCCGTACACTGCAAGGTCTTGTCAAGGATTACAAAGGCATTACTTCAAATTATGGTTACTATTCCACAGCAAAGTCCAGTTTCGTGAAGGAAATTCTGATCAAGGAATTTGGAGATGACATAGCATTTCATGAACGAGGTCAGAAGAATGTGAGTGAACTGGTATATGATGCAAGAGCTGCAGGTTCATATCTTGAGGCTGCAATATCCTCTCTAGGTGTAAGTGACGATCAGCTGGTGAAGAATGTAGCTGGGCGACTCAGAGATCAGATCATCAAAACAAAAACTGTTCCTTGGCCTCCATACATACATGAGCTAGAAGAATATGAAGACCTGAATGATCTCCTCTTGAAGCTCATCACTTGGTGATGAGCACCCCACAAAGTCTGAAGTCGATGACAAGCCCCAAGTCAGATCAATTGCATCTATTTTGACCAGCTACATCACTGGAAGACGTACTGCATTTGAGACAAACCTCGGTGTACTGCTACATGGTATGACAAAGAGCAGAGAAATGGTAGACATATTACATAAGGATGGCCTGGGAATCAGTTACAATGATGTGCTTTTGCTTAGAGATTTCTGGGCAGTTACTGACCTGAAGCATTCAACTGAGTGTCCTTTTGAACTTTCTGAAGGAACACCGGCAATATGTATAGTCGACAACGATGACTTCAAAAGTGACACTTTGACTGGAAGTGGCCAATCACATCGTACAAATGTCATGTTTGTTCAGCCAGACCTACCTAAGCTAAATCTACCTACCCTAGATGATGATAGACCAGTTGCAAATAGCACCTTGCCTTCGTACCTCTCTGATAGCCTCAAAGAACTTGGGAGCCAGATGCAAAGAATTGAACCATACAAAACAGTCAAGCGTGGTGAACCACCCATCAGACCAAGGATAACGGATGAACAACATCTGGACACAGTTCCTGAATAGACATTCGAATGCAGAATGTGTTTTCTTGGTTAATGACTCGTACGAGCAAGACTTCTCCATCAAAGATAGTGAACGACAACACCGTCAAAAAAATCAGTCCATTTGGAATGTGTTTATGAAGTCAGAGGACAAATTTCCTTCTAATAGAGACTTTCATGCTCTTCTTGGTAAGCCAGAGAATAAAGTTCGCCTTCAAGCATTAAATTTTATCAAGGCTGCTTTCAAAAGAAAGGCATCTACAACCACTATTCAGCTCATACACTGTGTTGTTGGCAAACCAGCAAGGAATCTCACCACAGATGAAGTTTTGCAGAATCTCACATACGCCCATGCAGAAGCAGACACAGCTCTGTTCACTCTTTATGGTAAGCTGCGGTCAGAAGGGTATACAGAAGCAGTTGTCATAGACACTGAAGATACTGATAACTACGTTCAGGCAGCCTATGTGGCTCGACAAATATCAGGACTCTTGTGCTTGAAACGCAAATCTCAGCTGATAAATGCTCAGTGTTTGTGTAGTGAGGCAATGGCGGAGTCTTTGATCCCACTTTATGTTCTTACCGGATGCGACCATAACTCCGGCTTTTATGGAATAGGCAAGAAAACTATTGTTGACCGTGTAGAAAAATCATCAGAAGCTCGCAACCTCCTTAAAAGTTGTGGCACAATCATCCCAGTCACACAGGAAATCATCAATGACTTACAGAAATTTGTTATCCGGTACATCTATTGTGACACCAAACACAAGACCCTAGCAGAGGTGAGAGCAGCAAAGTGGTCAGTACTCAAGAAAAAGAAGATCATCAGACTAGTACCTGATTCTGACAGTCTACGACCACACTTAGAGCGCACCAATTACCTCACATATCTGCAGAAGAATTTCCAGCTTCAGAATCATCCATCACCAATATTATTGGCCATGGATGGCACCTTGTAAATGGCTTATGCCTCCCAGTACGCTATACCCAACCTGCACTTCCATCATTCCTGGATCTTCTAAAAACTCCAAGTCATCCACAAATGGAGAGCAGCGATGATGACAGCGGAAGCATCATATTTGTCCTGCAGTGATAGTGCATCTTAATGTAGTAGGTCTCATGTTTTATTAATTTAGGATATATACCAAAGTTTCTCAGTGGATTTTACATCATATTTGTCTTAGATGTTGAGGTTAATGGGACTCTAAATCATGAATTATGCCAGCCCATTGATTTTCTTAATTATTTTCTTATTTACTTAATTATTTGGTAATTATTTATTAATTATTTTTTAATTGTGCCATGCCATTGATCTTCTGACACCAAAATTAGTGGGAATAGACACCAAAATTGTCATTTTTGGCCATTCACTTCAAGAAATAGAACTTTATACATTTTTTAAGATGACGGCGGCGGCCATTTTGAAAAACGTCTAAAATAACAACTTTCCCGTCATTTTGGTGAGGTGTATGGGGGCTTATTTTTTTTAGTATCAGTTGCCCTTGTTAAATTCACTGAGAAACTTTGGAATCCTAAACACGGTCACGGAAGCTCTGAAAATGACTCTACTATAATGCCAACTGTTACCACTCTTTCGTAGTATTCCACTCCGACTGTCAACATTATGACGGATATTTAGGATTAGACCTGCATAAACTTCAAGCTCAAGTAGACTGTGGTCAACGATTGATCACGTTCAAAAACAAAATAAAAAAAACCCAGCTTACGACTGAAACGATCAATGCTTCTATATATATATGGACGCAGTGAGTGAGAGCACAGTGAGAGCACACGGGTCGGTTGAGCTCCTCAAAAGAGGGGATTTTCGGAGGGGTATCGTGGGACTGAGTGACCCATATACGTATCAGAAGATCGGCGATGATACGGTGTTTCGGCACATAGTAAACAGAACTGGTTTCTTGTTTAAACATCGCCCACAAAGCATATTTAGTTTAATCTTGAGAGTGTTATTACCAGTATCAGTGAGGGGACAAGGAGCCGTCAGGCACTAGCCCAGCCCTGCCCAGGCACCATAAACCTCCAGCAGTGACCACAAGGTGAGTGAGGTGACCGTTTATAGGGCAGGCAGTTTCACCCTTATGGTTCCCCACCATAGGCCTCATCTTCCATCTGACCCTCGGTCCTTCAACTTCTCAAACAATTCTAACCTTTATGAAGTATTTGCTATAAGGTCCATTTTCATTTCCCTCTCTCTAACCATTTAGGAAATACTTGCTACAAGGTCCATTTTCATTTATTTTTATCCTTAACATCTTTCCAGCCACTTTCAATCACCGCACTTAACCGCCTCATTGCTATTATTTTTTTGGTTATCTATAACTTCAGATCGCTTTTTATCATTTTAGTTATTTGTTTTCCTCTAACATCTTTCATACCCAACCAGGCCAGCCCCCTCTCCAGCCCCCTCTCTCCTTTTTATCCTTAACATCTTTCCATCCACTTTCAATCACCGCACTTAACCGCCTCATTGTCATTAGGTTATCTATAACTTCAGATCGCTTTTTACCATTTTAGTTATTTGTTTTCCTCTAACATCTTTCATACCCAACCAGGCCAGCCCCCTCTCCAGCTCGCTTTCTTTCTCCCTCGCCCCCGCCCCTGCTCTCTCTCTCTCTCTCTCTCTCTTAACATTTTGTACAATTTAATAATTTTTCCATAACTGCTGCCCTAGATCCGGTTACCCACTCAGATCCTGGCTCTCGCTCACTCTCTGGCTCTCTCCCTATCTTGATGTTGACAGCATTATTAATATCCTAAGCATTCATTAATACTCAACATCAGGGTGGCGTCGCCAGTGTAAGTAATCATAGGATATAATTGGCGTGCTTCCTTTCAATCAGTTAGATCTTTTAGTTGTACCGGTGCCCAATGCCGAGGATTTATACATTTAACCACTTAGCTTTAGGAGAAGCAGGCCAATTGCCCATCAGAAAGGTTGACTATGATATGTGATGTTTTTTTGTTTTGTTTTTGTTTTTTACATATCCCATCAGAAAGGTTGACTATGATAAGTGAATTGTTATGCATCCAGCCAATTATACATTAATAACAACAGCAATAATCTAGATATGTGCCAGGAGAGATTTCCCGGGGTTTCTGAAACAAGGGAGACATGGTAGAGATGGAAGCACCACGGGAAGATCAGGAGGACGGCTTGGTAGAGGCAGAGGAACGGATAATCTTGGAAGACTATGGCCTAGCAGATACTAAGTGTCTTAAGTGCGGAACAACCAATGCAAGAAAGAATTCGCGAAAATGTTCCGGCTGTCTTAGATCTATTCATTTATCTTGTGCTAAGCTGACAAAGAAAACATCAGGAGAACAACCAAACTGGAAATGTCTCGCATGCCCAGGGCCCACTGCAGAGCCAACCGGGGCAACACCGGCAACACGGTCGCCGACTTGACCCAACTGGTGACCAAATGGAAAGCGCGGATCCAGGTCCTTGCCCGGGTACCTAAAGGAGCCAGAATCCAAGTGGCGGAGGCCCTTACAACCATCATAAAGCAGGCCCTACAGCTCAAGACACCCCTCGCATGGGCACGGCTCCTGGGTTTCTCCTATGGGGCCCTCCGAAAACCACCCAGAACCAACATACAAGACCATCTTCAGGTTTCACTAGCCACCAGAGTGAAACGTCAAGTAGCACAGTATATGGATGGAAACAAACTGGTGGAACCCCCCGAACAGCAACCAAACAGGGCCCAGAAGCACCAGGAGAAGGAAGAGGAAGAGGCTGAACAGCTACGTAAGAGGGTCGCTGCGAAGCTGGCGGATAGTGACATCAAAGGGGCCGTCAGACTGTTGTCCTCTTCAGAAGGTTTTGCTGGTCAAGGCACCGAAGTTGTTGAAGCCCTACAAGAAAAGCACCCACCTACACCTAGGGACCTAAACCTCCCCCCTGCCCCAAATGACCAGATGCGCCAACCTTTAGTTGTCACGAAGGAGCAGGTGGTCGCCGCAGTGACTTCATTCCCAGCAGGCTCAGCCGCGGGCCCAGATGGTATCCGACCCGCCCACCTCAAAGGCCTCTTGGGTCAGGGATCAGGAGCTGCTGGGGAGGCACTCTTCGAAACCCTCACCAAATTCATCAACATGGTTTTAAGAGGGGAAGTACCCGACTGTGCCACACCCCTATTTTTTGGGGCATCACTCTGTGCACTGGCAAAAAAAGATGGCGGCGTGCGCCCAATAGCAGTAGGGAACACCTTCCGCCGCCTTGCCACAAAGGTGGGTTTGAAACCACTCTCGAATGGCCTAGGTCAACACTTAAGACCAGTTCAACTAGGTTTCGGAACTCCAGGGGGGTGTGAAGCTGCTGTACACGCAACCCGCACCTACCTCAGCCAAGCCCAAGAAAAACGAGTGCTTCTAAAGATTGACATGCGGAACGCATTCAACAGCATTCGCAGGGATGTCTTCCTCCGTGCAGCTCAAGAACACATCCCCACTCTGTACCCCCTACTTTGGCAGGCTTATTCCAAACCTTCAATCCTGATTTTTGGCGAGACGGTAATCCCATCAGAGACCGGGTTACAGCAGGGAGATCCAGGTGGTCCTGCTCTTTTCTCAATAGGGGTGGATGCAGCAGCTAACAAAGTAAGGTCAGAGCTGAATGTATGGTACCTGGACGATGCAACCTTGGGTGGGTCAGTAGAGAACGTTCTAACCGACCTAAATAACATCATAACTGACCTCGGCCAGGCCGGGCTAGTGATAAATGACACCAAATGTGAACTTGTTCTCCTCAACCACACACGTGAACAAGGAGAAGAGACTCAGGCCCTGTTCCGAAACATATTGCCAGATGTAAAGATCCTTCAGGAGCACCAGCAAACCCTATTAGGTTCCCCACTAACTCTGGCAGCAATCCCACCAGCACTTCAAGTTAAAAAGGAGGAGCTTCAACGTCTCGTGAGTCGCCTGATACACATCGATGCCCACTCAGCTCTGGCCCTGCTCAAGAACTGTTTCTCCATCCCAAAACTCCAATACCTCCTGCGCACATCGATGACTTACACGAACAAGAATTAGACAGCATAATCCGAGAAGCAGTGACCAGCATCACCAACGTGGAATTTAAAGAACGGGCCTGGACACAAGCCACCCTTCCTGTCCGCCTCGGGGGCTTGGGCATACGGAGAGCCTCGGATATTGCCTCCCCAGCCTTTATCTCTTCCCTCATCGCGACCAACGACCTCGTATTGTCCATCCTTTATTCTAAACCGGAATGACACTTAATGGGGACGTAACAGCAGCGATTAACACCTGGAAGGGAAGTACAGGAGTAGAGGAGGAGCCTCAGGGTACCTCCAGGAGCAAGCAGAAAGCGTGGGATACCATCTCGGCGAAGAAAACTCAAGAAAATCTCCTAACCAATGCAGACCAGGTTGCAAAAGCACGCCTCCAGGCAGCCGCCTGTTCGGAGAGTGGCTTGTGGTTACACGCCATCCCCATCCCACCTCTTGGAACTCACTTGGATGCTGAAGCGCTCCGGGTCGCCATCGCGCTCAGAGTGGGTGCGGCAGTTTGTCACCCACACACTTGCAAGTGTGATGGGAGGATGGATGCTCAAGGTCACCATGCCTTGTCATGTAATTACAACGCAGGCCGCCTGCCAAGACACTCTGCACTAAATAATGTCATAAAACGGGCCCTGCAGAGTGCTAACTGTGCATCAATCCTCGAACCACATGGACTTCACAGAGAAGACGGCAAACGGCCAGATGGGATGACCACTTTCCCTTACAAGAATGGCCGGTGCCTCGTGTGGGATGCCACATGTGTTGACACTTTCTCCACAACCAACGCCGCCAGAAACGCCGACGAAGCAGGTGAAGCCGCCCGGATAGCAGAAAATAAAAAGCGAGAAAAATATCAAGCCATCGCCAGAATTCATCAGTTCGAGCCCCTGGCATTCGAAACTTCAGGAGTCTTCGGCCCCACCACCCTTAAGATGGTGAATGAAATAGGCCGTAAAATCAGAGAAGTTTCAGGAGAACCCCGGGAAACCCTCTGGCTCAAGCAAAGACTAGGGATGGCTATCCTCCGGGGCAATGCCACCAGTGTCATGAGCTCAGTTCGACAGGACTGAGTCATGCCACTGCGTGAGGCCCCGGCAGGAGTGGTGTATCCGTAGTCTTTCCACAGTAGGGTAAAACAAAACATAAACCTTATTTGTATGTAACATGTGTGATGCACATTAATAAAAGGGGATGTGTCGGATGGTTGAAAGCCACAGTTGCTCGCGCGTTTGGGGCTAGCAACACGTATTATGAAAAACATGCATCCTCCTTCATTCACTGTCCCCCCCCTTCACTCACTCAACCCCACAATTTGCCGGAGGATAACAGGTTTTTCACAATACGTAGACGGAGGTCTTTTTAAAAAAAAAAAAAATCAATGAAGCCCAAACTAAAGAAACCTGATCAAACTGAAACTGTGTTTCCTGAAATTCCCCTGTCAAGAAAAACCCAAAGTTCAGTAAATATCAAAGAAAACCAGCCAAACATTTCCCTCAAAGTAGCTGCGTTGCTCAGTACAACAAATTCCAGCCCAAAAATGATTAAAAACAAAAGTTCCAAGAGAAATCAAATCCACGAATCATCCACCTGTGTTCCCAAATCTACTCATAAATCCATAAACCGGATAGAAACTTTGCCTTCTGCCAAAAATGTCCACCCCACTCTCCTAGATGCTAGAAATGACATCTCCTTCCACCATGAAAGTGAATTATGCCAACCGCTCATTCATGTTCCCGTATATTCCATTGACTCTGCACCACCTCCCATAAAATTACAGTTGCCTTCTGACAACAGTCTTTACCCCTCTAGTTTAGAAAATAAGTGACAGTCCTTCTTCACGTGAAGGTAATTTAAGCAAGTCTACCACCAATGTTCCGTTCTCTGTCACTGACTCTATCATAACCCCCACCAAATTGCCTCCCCCCACTATCATAAGCCCCGCTATCATTCAAGCTAGAAGAACTATTCCTCCTCAACATCAAAAATGGGTATCCCTTCGGCAAATGCCACAAGATACCATGATTTTGACCCCCACTAGTACCACGGTGGGTCAAGATCGATGCATGATTCAACCCGCCTTAATCTCATCTCGCCAAAATGCAATCCTTATAGCAAATATTTCAGAGGAAGTGTTAACATCACCTAAAGGTTTGATTATTGGCGATTTAGAAACTTTTGATGAAATTGCCCCTAACCATGTCAAATCTAGTGCCCCCCTTGTATTACCCAACATTCCTGATAATTTATCCAGTATGCAAAAGCAACAGATGCAACAGTTATTGCAAGAATTTAGCGATGTTTTTGCTCAGGCCCCCACTGAAATCGGTCAGACAACATTAGAGGAACATTCCATCCATACCACAGGATCTCCCCTTCTTCAGCCGTCACATAGAAAAAATCCTCTGCAGCGACAAGAGGAAGATCATCAAGTACAGGAAATGTTAGACGCCGGAATTGCCACACCCTCTGTCTGCCCATGGTCTTCACCCGTCGTATTAGTCAAGAAGAAAGATGGCTCGAAGTCTGAATGACGCCACCATTAAAGACACAACACCTTTACCCAGAATAGATGACTCCCTAGATTCCCTTCATGGATCCAAATGGTTTACAACATTGGATCTGCAAGCCGGATACTGGCAAGTACCAATCAAGCCCGAGCATCAACAAAAAACAGCTTTTTCAACCAGTGGAGGACATCTCCACGAATTTAACGTACTACCTTTTGGATTATGTAATGGCCCAGCTATATTTTCCTGCCTCATGGAGTCCGTTTTGAAAGTGTTAACTTGGGAAACATGTCTCGCGTATTTAGATGATGTCATTGTTTACTCAGGGACCTGGCATGAACATTTTCGTCGCCTTCGTTAAGTATTGCAAAGAATCAGAGACGCCGGATTAAAACTGAAACCTTCTAAATGCAAGATTGCCAGAAATTCAGTAGGATTTTTAGGTCATGTAATTTCTGACCAAGGCATTTCCCCAGATCCCAAGAAATTATCTGCCATTCAAAATCAGCAACCTCCCACTACCATAAAAGGAGTCCGCTCTTTTTTAGGACTAGCCATATACTACAGGCGTTTTGTTCCACATTTTGCAGAAATAGCCAGGCCACTTCATCAACTCCATCAACTCACTCACAAAGATACTGCCTTCGTGTGGACACACAAAAGAAATCTAGCTTTTGAGACCCTTACGGAATAGTTAGTACAAGCCCCTACCGTATCTTTTCCTGACTACAAGCAGCCTTTCCGTCTATATACTGATGTCTCATTATATGCAATTGGAGCGGTATTAGCACAAGTACAAGATGGAAAGGAACACGTCATTGCATATGCCAGCTCAACTTTGAACACCGCACAACAGAATTACGCAGCCACTAAAAGAGAATGTCTAGGTATAATCTGGGCATTGAACCATTTCTGTTCTTTTGTTTTGGGAGCCAAGTTGGACATCATCACAGATCACCAATCCCTGCAATGGCTTCGACAATGTGAAACAAATTCAGCTTTACTAGTTCGTTGGAGAAAGATTTTAGAGGAGTACGATTTTATCATCCATTATCGTCCCGGAAAATTACATACGAATGCGGATGCTCTATCTCGTCTGCCCGTACCGGACCATACTCCCACGAATCTGGCGTCCTTACAACAAACGGATCTCATCAATACCTCCATTCTCAAAACTCCCACATCTACAGAGCCTACATTAATACAATCCTGGGAGAGAAAAGCCAAGCCGAAATGGATCTCCATATATATATTTTCCCGTCTCACTCGTTGGGGTGACCAGTTAACCACGGAATCTGGACACATCGTCGTGGAACCTACCACAGCCCAAGAGTACATGATTGCCATTCATGAAGGTAATGGTATACATTTGGGTCAAAGAAAGATGTTGAAGGTATTCCAGGATCAATATTGGACCATAAATCCATCGGGCATTGCCAAACAAGTAACTGAGGCTTGCAAACCCTGTGCCCTCGGCAAGGAAAGATGTCGCACAGCAGGCACAGCTGGCACTATTTCAGTACAGAAGCCTTTCCAAACCCTTTCTCTCGGCGTAATGGGACCATTTCCGGTCAGTAACGGCAAATGGTATATAGTGACGTTTGTCGATGTATGCTCGAAATTTCTAGTAGCTTGGCCCACTAAAGACCACAGTGCTTCCACCATTGCAAATCTGCTAGCCATAGAGATATGTCCTGTGTTCGGGTTACCCGTGTCATTATTATCAGACAATGCCCCAGAATTTCGAGGACAAGTTTGGGAAGAATTCACAAAACTATGTGGAATTAGAATTAAACATTCTTCCCCATACTGGCCCCAGGGTAACGCAGTCTGTGAACGGAGTCACTGTACGATCAACAACCACCTCCGCATGAGAATGATCGCCTTAAACACTTCTGACTGGCCAGCCCAGGTAAAAATTATCCAATGGGGAATGAACACCTGTCCAAAAGAAGATGGTATTTCTCCCCATGAAAGAGTCTATGGTGTAGTTCCTATATTATTACCTTTCCACCACTTAGCTCAACCTTCTACCACTAAATTCACCTTTGATCCCTTGCAGCAGTTGAAAAACACCCTGCATAACGCGCAAGTATGCCAAGAGATTAAAAATTATACAATAAATGAGAAATATCCCTTCGCCATTAACTCCCTGCGACATATTATGTTCCAATAAGTCCGAGGAGGCGGGAGCCCCAGGATCATTGCCACTGCCGCGCACTACACTCAAAACAACACTGCGGCCGTTAGAATTATCGGAGGTGAATGAGGTTGCCACCAACGGTTTTATCGTGAGGTAACTTATCGGACTTACTGAGCTCCATATGACGCTAGTGCGTCATAAAAACTGGGACTCCTGTACAGAGTTCGAGAATTCTTCACTGACGAGCAGTTGGCCGTGATATATAAAAGTCATGTGTGTTCTCAGATGGATTACTGTTCACCTCTGTGGGGTGGAAGTGGAGTGGTTGCATTGAGGCAGTTGGACAAAATTCAAAATAAAGCTATTAGATTAATCAATAACCCTGCAATCACACAGGACCTTCCTACATTATCCATACGAAGAAACGTTGCATCCCTTGCATTATTCTACAGATATTTTCACAGCAATTGTTCCGAGGAACTTGCTTCAATTGTGCCGCCTCTCCACATCTTTCCCCGTAGAACTAGGGCAGCTGAGAGCGCCCATGAATTTACACTTTCTCCTCCACAATGCAGAACTTCTGCTTATCAGAATTCATTTATCCCCAGAGCTACTACTCTTTGGAATTCACTTCCCTCGAATTGCTTTCCACAAACTTACAATCTACAAATGTTTAAATCCAGTTGTTACAAACATTATATGAATGGAGGATGCCTTTAGGCACATGGACCTTTTTGTTTTATCTGTGTTTTTCCTTCCTCCGTTCATTGTCTCTTAAAAAAAAAAAAAAAAAAAAAATATAACTTATTATAAAGGTATAGAGATAAGTCCATATGACGCGATCGCGTCATATGAGTTTTTGGTGGACTTATTCATATGACGCGATCGCGTCATATATGTCGCAAGGAGTTAATGACACTGTTATGGTAGCAAAGCTCCCTGTAGTAAATAAATTAGGACCGCGATATGTGGGTCCGTATACCGTCTCTCATATCCCTAACCTCCATTAACTACCATGGACAAATTAGAACTTATAGAAACCGTTTTGTCAGAATATATAAGCCTATCACTAATTCCTCTGAAAATTCAACCATCTCCACGGACGACAACATTACAGTACCTCCCTCTGTTTCACCACAAGTTCCTGATGCCCAAGTCAACAAAGTACCAGCGCCAACAATAACCTGTCAAAGGGTGGGTGCCCAACCCCGAAAGGGGTTGAAATTGGGGAGCTATCCCCCCACCAAAGGCGGCTTTCTAGGGCCTCTCCTAGCCGATGCTGAGAGGATTGAGTTCTAGTCATGTGGTGATGGGCTGGTCTATTAGAGTGAGAACTGAGCGATCTCTGCCATACCCATAGCTTACTCTGACTGTTCCTTGTACTTACATATTTTCTAGATCTCAAGTGACGGCGTCTCTTCCGTGGATTGACCTCCCAATCTACCAAGATTGGAAGCCAAAGCGTCACATTTTTCCTTTGCCATTCATCTTTCTCTTCATAATTGCTTAGGGGCACAGGGCCTGGTTGGGGCTTTATTGTGGTCAGCAGGGAGGGTTCTGTGGGGGCTCTTGGTTATGGCCTTGGCCTTGCTCGGGGCCTTGGGGCTGTTCGTCCAGGCAGCTTGGGGAACAAAAACAACAACAACATAACCTGTCCTCCATTAATTCACACAACAGCCCCTGAAACAAGATCAAACAAACCACCGCCAACAGTATTCCGTCAACACACCCCGAGAATACCCCATCCGTCATCAATCTCGCCAGGTGTCACACCTCAAAAAGTGAAAAAAAAAATCCCATTCTGACACTTCCACCAGTAAACCTGTTTTAAAAATACCAGGTCGATATGCATTACGTCCCAGACTAATCCACAAACTTCCGACCCACAACTCGCGGACCACACGTATCAACAGACCAGTGTACCAACAATCTAAAAGTTCCACTTCTTCTTCCCCTTCTACTAATCTCAAACAAATTCATAGTCGAAATTTTTCCACCTCCTCAAATCCTTCTACAACCTCCTCACCACCATCAAAAAGGTCTCGCCAACAAACTTCTTTGTCCACCTCTCCACCTAAATCCACTTCCAGTACAAATGTTTCCACCTCCAATTCCTCATCACCAATTTCTTCAAATCCAGAAAGATTACCTCAACTTATTTCTTCAAAACTCCACGTCGAACTTTCCACTTTTACAGAAACATCATGCCCACCACGAAATATGTCTACCTCTAAAACACTGTATCCACTACAAAAACAATACCATCCACAACTATGCCACCAATCTCTCCAAAATCCAACATCATTGTTTCTCTTCCGACTCGTCTTGCACCAGCAACACTATCTCCTTTTCCCTCTACTGTGTCACCAAAATCTTCACGCCAAGCTCACACTCTACCATCAAATACAGCAAATAGTCATATCCAACAACCTCCTTCAACTCCACCAAATACCCCGAACCCGAAACCTTACCAATACAAATCCTCCTCGTCCTCTGACTCTAGCCCTGAACCACCTACAGTATAAGGACAAATGTTCACACTTAATCGGGTCGTTTAGTAAAAAGACTATAGCGATTCTCTTCCATCTTCGTTGCACCAATTGCAGTCCATGATGAGCTATCTAAAAATATACCCACAATCCACACAACATACACCAACAACGCTCAACCATTACGAATAACTGGCTTAACAAACACAAAATTCCACAGTTCCCCCAATTTTTGTTCTCCCAAACTCACGACTTCCTTAATCACTGGTACTTATACGTCCGACCGCACAAGGGTATGACATTCGGCGACCCAGGGATACACAAATCACTTGCCTAACCACCATCACCACAGCCACATCCACCTCTCGTCCACCATCTTCCAGTCCAGCTACCATCATGTCCTCTACTCCATTTATCAAGAGGATCAAAGTCTCCACAGATCAAGGAAATTTCGTCAGGATTAGGCATACCCACGAAGCTATCACAGCGTCCATCGTTAACGCCACCACAACTTCACTAAAAGTTACAATCGACCACTGCAAGGCCCCTGACCAATGCTCCAAGAACTGTTGGGAATTCCTACACTCCCTCAAAACTATTAGTCACCAGGGGGTTTTACTTACCTTCGCCCTTGAGGCACGTGGACGTGCCTATCATGAAGAAGTAGGAAGTAAAATAACGAGGAAAACGAAAACAAAGAAAGGAGAGGAGGAGAAAAAACAGAAAAGAACAAGAAAAAGAAAACCAGAAAAGCGGAAGAAACGAAGACAATGGAAAGGAATGTCACGACCCCGCCCCAACCAACGATGTCAAGGTCAACCAACCGGATGACGGGACAGAGAAACGGCCGACTCGCCAGTATGGACCACGAAAACACTGTCACACCAGGAAAGAAAATCTGCCTGGAAAGGACCACAACAGTCACCACGACAATCTTGTTTTCCCAATCATTTTGAAATGACATGTATATACTGTATCTATGCAATTAATATTAAGGAAACAATAAACATTAAGAAGAAAAACAATGAGTAAAGAGAGTGTAATTAATATTAAGGCAACCTGCCACTAAGAAGAGTGATACAAGTAAATAGAATGTACTGAAATCAACCATGTCTCGTCGAATTACGAGAGTCCTATCAAACCATCTCATAGAGATGCTTTCTAACTTCGATAAGAATTATACATGCCTTCTTTAGAAACTAACAATTCTCTATTTTGAAATCAAACAAATCACACACGCTTCCTTCCGAGTTGTTGAGTCAACAAACTTTTTGCCTTTGCCAAATCCCTAGATAAGAAAGTGACCCCCAGCAGTACCAACCAATACAGTCGACGGTATAAAGTCTTAAGTAACATTAATAATAATTGATACTGCATGAAGATTGACATATCAAGAATCTCAATCCTAAATATATTAAGTAACTCTAACCTAAGTAGAGATTGTGAGACGCTTTTATGTTAAACTATACAAAAATATACCAAAGCATTCCCTCTTTTAACCCGGGAGGAAAGTCACGTGACCTAAGGACGCCGCACTATAGCCAATTCAGCATTCAAGATTGCCAGTCTATTAAACTAATGTAAACCTGTTTAATTAATAATCTTAAGCTAGAAAATATTATGTTCACTCTACCCAGAAAAGCTAACTTTGACATATCCCATCAAGTCTATTTGAAGACTTACCAGCCGTCTAAAATATGTAAAGAAAAAACTATACGCACGGCGAGCAAACCGACTTCCCCCTCATGTCCCCTGAGATTACCCCTTAACCCCGCACCAACAGGTTAAGAATATTATCTAAAATAGATGTTCCCTATGTACTATTCTTATAAACAACCACTAACAAATGTTCCAGTAGTGGAAGAAGAGTGATGTATATAATTTTACTAATCATACCCATGCACACTTTGGTAAAGATAAATCATACCTTCTTGAGATCAGGCAACACCAAGTTTTCAAAACCCCTTGCTCCCTCTCTGTGCAAACAGTACCGGCATCACGACCTCCAGTGACCCAGAGCTACCAACTTAAACTTCTTGCCAGCAAGTTAGCAATATATATAGAAATCTGTTCCCTATGTTTTCCTTTCCAAATAATAGTTAACAAGTGTTGCAGGAATAGAAAACGACTTCCTTCTATATCTTTTATTGTCAATTCCCATGCACAGTTCCGATAGGAATAAATAACCCTTTCTCGGAATCAGACACCAGCTCTAAAAACCCTACCCCCCTTTTGCAAAACTATATAAACCCAGAGAAGAGAGAAGGAAGGCAAGTAGAAATAATTTTCTTTGGATCGGCAACCCGCTCTGTGGAAACATTGATTTTTATGGAATAGTTATTGGTCACGGCACCCCGAAGTCCTTATACAATCTGTAGATATAATAACTTTATTTTAAGATCTTTGTTATTTGTGGCAACACCATCTCTTAACATAGAGCCCTATAATAGTTTGGTATCATAGTGTGACAAGTTATCTACATAAGAGTAACTTTCTTATTTCTGGCATTCCCAGGGATTAATATCGTTATATTATTTTATTAGTTATATTTCTGTATAGATAAACCATTGAAAGGTAAGTAGAAATAAGGCAGAACCTCCCTTTCAGCATTTTTCTATTTATAAATTATACTAACACTTCTCACAGAGACCTAAGGTAGAAAGATTTTTTGTGTTAGAAGGGTTTAGCGAGACACCTTCACAGGCACTCTGCATACATAAATCCTAGGCACAAATTGTTCGTGGCAACCCACCAGAATTTGTGACTAAAAGGTTAACACCGCCTGAGTTCTTTGAACCTCTTATAAGGGTTAGTGACAGTCAAGAAGAGCAATTATCTAAACTCATCTTGCGTTAGTCCGATGCTATGTTAATCCGGCAAGACCTGAAACATAGCATTTAAAACCTCATTTCAAGAGTACCTGAACAGAACTCCATCACCGATTAATATAAAGGTCAGGATAGTTAAGATTCGCTGGAAGCTATATGCTGAGAATACTTGCATTAATCCGATATGATGACCAACTGTTTCTCCACTAAGTTATGGAACCATATTTAAGACCCCAAGCCCATTAATCCAACTGTAACTTCTCCACACGACCGGACAACCTGGACGGCCCACGGGACATCAGAAGAAAAACTCAACGAAGTGCATCTCTACAACAAGAGAAGAAATTATATGGAAAATACGTTAATTCAGTATCAGTGACGAGATACTAGATACTAGAAAGTTGTCACGAAGGAGCAGGTGATTGCCGCAGTGACTTCATTCCCAGCAGGCTCAGCCGCGGGCCCAGATGGTATCCGACCCGCCCACCTCAAAGGCCTCTTGGGTCAGGGATCAGTAGCAGCTGGGAAGGCACTCTTGGAAACCCTCACCAAATTTATGAACATGCTTTTAAGAGGGGAAGTACCCGACTGTGCCAAACCCCTATTTTTGGGGGCATCACTCTGTGCACTGGCAAAAAAAGATGATGGTGTGCGCCCAATAGCAGTAGGGAACACCTTCCGCCGCCTTGCCACAAAGGTGGGTTTGAAACCACTTTCGAATGGCCTAGGTCAACACTTAAGACCAGTTCAACTAGGTTTTGGAACTCCAGGGGTGTGTGAAGCTGCTGTACATGCAACCCGCACTTACCTCAGCCAATCCCAAGGAAAACGAGTGCTTCTAAAGATTGACATGCGGAACGCATTCAACAGCATTCGCAGGGATGTCTTCCTCCGTGCAGCTCGAGAGCACATCCCCACTCTGTACCCCCTACTTTGGCAGGCTTATTCCAAACTTTCAATCCTGATTTTCGGCGAGACGGTAATCCCATCAGTGACCGGGTTACAGCAGGGAGATCCAGGTGGTCCTGCTCTTTTCTCAATAGGGGTGTATGCAGCAGCTAACAAAGTAAGGTCAGAATTGAATGTATGGTACCTGGACGATGCAACCTTGGGTGGGTCTGTAGAGAATGTTCTAACCGATATATAAATCATCATAACTGACCTCAGCCAGGCTGGGCTAGTGATAAATGACACCAAATGTGAACTTGTCCTCCTCAACCACACACTTGAAGAAAGAGAACACACTCAGGCCCAATTTCAACGCACATTGCCAGTTGTAAAGATCCTTCAGGAGCACCAGCAAACCCTATTAGGTTCCCCACTAACTCCGGCAGCAATCCCACCAGCACTTCAAGGTAAAAAGGAGGAGCTTCAACGTCTTGTGAGTCGCCTCATACACATCGATGCCCACTCAGCTCTGGCCCTTCTCAAGAATTGTTTCTCCATCCCAAAACTCCAATACCTTTTGCGCACATCGATGACTTACACGAACAATGGTGACCTACAAGAATTAGACAACATAATCCGAGAAGCAGTGACTAGCATCATCAACGTGGAATTTCAAGATCGGACCTGGACACAAGCCACTCTTCCTGTCCGCCTCGGGGGCTTGGGCAATTGGAGAGCCTCGGATATTGCCTCCCCAGCCTTTATCTCTTCCCTTTTCACGACCAACGACCTTGTAGTGTCCATCCTTTCTTTTCAACCCGGAATGACACTTAATAGGGACATAGCAGAAGCGATTAACACCTGGAAGGAAAGTACAGGAGCAGAGGAGGAGCCTCAGGGTACCTCCAGGAGCAAGCAGAAAGTGTGGGATACCATCTCGGCGAAGAAAACTCAAGAAAACCTCCTAACCAATGCAGATCAGGTTGCCAAAGAATGCCTCCAGGCAGCCACCCGTTTGGAGAGTGGCTTGTGGTTACATGCTGTCCCCATCCCACCTCTTGGAACTCACTTGGATGCTGAAGCGCTCCGGGTTGCCATCGCGCTCAGAGTGGGTGCGGCAGTTTGTCACCCACACACTTGCAAGTGTGGTGGGGGGATGGATGCTCAAGGTCACCATGCCTTGTCATGTAAGCACAGCGCAGGCTGCCCGCCAAGATACTCTGCACTAAATGATGTCATAAAACGGGCCCTGCAGAGTGCTAACTGTGCATCAATCCTTGAACCACATGGACTTCTCAGAGAAGATGGCAAACGGCCAGATGGGATGACCACTTTCCCTTACAAGAATGGCCGGTGCCTCGTGTGGGATGCAACATGTGTTGACACTTTCTCCACAACCAACATCGCCAGAAACGCCGACGAAGCAGGTGAAGCCGCCCGGAGAGCAGAGAGTAGAAAGCGAGAAAAATATCAAGCCATCGCCAGAAGTCATCAGTTCGAGCCTCTGGCATTCGAAACTTCAGGAGTCTTTGGTCCTATCACCCTTAAAATGGTGAATGAAATAGGCCGTAAAATCAGAGAAGTTTTAGGAGAACCCCGGGAAACCCTCTGGCTCAAGCAAAGACTAGGGATGGCTATCCTCCGGGGCAATACCACCAGCGTCATGAGCTCAGTACGACTGGGCATGCCACTGTGTGAGGCCCGGGCAGGAGTGGTGTATCTGTAGTCTTTTCACGGTAGGGTACAAAAATAAACTTTATTTGCTTTTAACATGTTTGATGTACATAAATAAAAGGGGATGTGTCGGATGGATGAAAGCCACAGTTGCTCGCGCGTTTGGGGCTAGCAACACGTATCTAGAAAGTTAGAACTCAAAGTGAACGAAATAACCAGTTTTAACATCTTAAAATACGTGAAAGTGTATATAAAGTGTCCTACAAGATTAAGATATAAATAACCAAGTAGATCAATACGTCCTATAAATAACGATCTCTGATACAACGTTCTAACTCATCAAATAATTTCGGTGTGAGCATCCTAGGTTCGAATCCCTGGACTGCCACATGTATTTGTTGATTTCATTAATTGAGTTTAGGAGTAAAGTCGGTTGGTGGAGGTAACATAATAATTAATTTAGGTTCAGGGGTAGTTTATAGAGAGGCCTTCCTTAGGGTTAAGGCCCCATTAATTACTCCTTCCATTCATCTATCCATAGCCTATGATAGCGCAGTTAGAAAGTGTGTACATGCTTAGATTGATATGCAGGATTCGAAACTGCATAATAAATCGTAGGCTTGTCCACCATTCTTTAACTGTCTTCGTAACGCAATGGATAAATGTACTGAATTTCGGTATGAGCATCCTAGGTTCCAATCCCTGGACTGCCACATGTATTTGTTGATTTCATTAATTGAGTTTAGGAGTAAAGTCGGTTGGTGGAGGTAACATAATAATTAATCTATATACCGAATTTTGATGGATTGTACCTGTTCAGCAACTCAGTCATATTTCCGTTAAGTGGAAAATAAACAGAGTCCGTTCAACCTGAATTTCGAGTTATAGAAACGAAGTGTTACCTTGTCCAGAGAACCTTACAATCATATTAGTAAAGTGTTTATCTAGAAATTACGTCTGTGATCCTCGTAGTACAAAACTGTGAATTTAATTTAAATATGATGATTTACCTATACTTACCTATACTGAAAATATCTCAGTGGATGCTATAATATTTTAGAGTCCACAAACTTGAGCTACAACTGAAAATTCATCTATGCTTGAGCTTCCGTATTTAGTACAAATAAATACTGGAACACGTATCCAATCGTCCACTATCATTCACGAGATTAAGTTCACGCAATATATTAGTGAAACTGAAATAAAACTGAATTATTAGTAACTTCCATTGTTAATCCCCCCAGACAGATTATATTAACTTACTTACGGGTTGGCAGAGCGCCCGGTATTTCCCCCACAACAGTCTTTCTCACACTGAGGGACCGTTAGAAGTCGGAGGAATTTGGGGTTGCCATCAACCGACACATTATGATCTAACTTACCTAACTTACTGAGTTCAAAATGACACAAATGCATCATACAACTTATTATTGAGCTATTTCACTAAGTTCATATGACGCGATCGCGTCATATGATACTTTTGGGCGAAACCGCCATATGACGCGATCGCGTCATATGAGACAGAGAGGGTTAAGCTTTCAAAAAGAGAAGAGTGCGCATCTTTCTCAAAGAAGAATTCTATATACCGGTATATAGTTGAAGTGAATATACCTGATTTCCATCTAGATCCGCGAGCGTACTGGGAGATTTGAAACGAGAATTTGTACCACTTATGAGTACCCCATGTTTTAAAAGTGTTTCTAATTCATTGCATATGTACCTAGTGAATAAGTAAATAAAGCTGTATTACAAATTATATTTCGAGATTATATAATTATGTCCTCTGTTGATTATTTATATGTATTTGCATGAACTCCATTATCCCAGTCTATAAGAACTCACCTTAATCAATCGTTAATCCTGCTTAAAATCAGGGCATAGCTTGGTGAGTCACGCACATACCATAACAGATATATATATACGTAGATCTCAACCCATTGATGAGAATATGACTATGCTTTCAGATCTCAAAGATCTAATAACCAAAACTTAGGAACCTCAGAACCTGTGACCCCTCCTCTTCTTCAACCCATTTCACCTCCACCTTCAACTAAACCAAATCTTCTTGAACAAACTCTTCCAACAAAACCTAAACCCTCTACCAAACAACATCCACTTTCACTATTTCTACCTTCACACAACATCACCCCTGAATTTACCCCTCCCCCTCCTACCCGAACTGTCTCTGCCCCTTCACAACTTCTTACTCAACCCAATAAAACTATCACTAAGTTGAAGTCAAAATCCCCCATTTCCTCACCTGCTACCAGTTTACCTATTTTTTTTCTGAATCACGCTGTACTTCACCTACCACTCCAGTCACCCAGAACATCCCCTCCCTTCAACACCAATCTTCCCTTTCACTATCCAAAACGTCATCAACGTTATCACCTTCCACAAATAACCCCCCCACTGTTTCTCAACTCCCTATACCTCTCAATAAACCTCCTAAACTTTCTACATCTTCTCAGAAATCACCTATCTTCTCACCTAAACCTCCTAAACCCTCTACATCTTCTCATAAATCACCTACCTTGTCACCTAATACTTCCAACTCTTCTACACCTAGCTGTACTTCCTCCTCCCCTGTACATGTAACTAGACCACCAAAATCACCTGCTTTAATTCCACCTATCTCAAAATATCCTCTATGTACAGGATCTGGCTGACGTGTGACACCACCTAAGAGATGAGCACCTACCTTCAAGCCGACATACAAGTGGCGGGCCCCCTCAAAAGCCCCCACCTCGTCACTTCAAAGGGACCCTGCCAAACCTAGTGCAAGGATAACTCCTCAACCTGCTCCTTCAGCCATGACCAGAGAGGCCAACTCCCAGCTCAACAGGCCCTTCCCACCTAGGCCAAACACTCCTGTCCAGCCAGGTCAGGACAGTACTCCAGCATCTCCTCCAGCAATCACAGCTCCTACTGACCCTGCCTCCATCATGGAGATTAAGAGTGCGTTGGTGTCCTCCAAAAACGACACAACAGCACTCCGGTCTCCTGCCCATCTGCTCTTCATAGCCAAAGCATCACAAACTCCACTGCAACTAACTATGGCTATTGACACCAACAAACCTGTGGACATCCCGACAACCCTCTGGTGTCTGACTCTCCAGAATCTGTCACCCACTCTCGCTACCTCAACCGTCAGGACATATAACTTAAGATCTCGAGGTCGAGATTTTGTCTTGGACGAAGGTGGTGAGATGACGGGGTTGAGCAGCCACCCTCAGATCAACACTATAGCAGTAATAAGAGACAGCCACAAACCCAGAAGGAGAGAACTCAAGAACCGACCAGCTTCCCAGGCTTTAATTCCTGAACTAGATGAGTCTACCTCTTTCTCCGGATCCGCCCATGCTCTAATTCCGGAGGAATGGGTGAGTCCCCCATTTAAAGGAGTTCGAGCCCGGACCAATCCTGGGAGCCCCAGCTCCTCCAATGACAACGGCCGAGACAAAACCACCCGGCCTATCACAACGCTCCAGCCAGATTTAAATTATAGTGAACACATGTTTATGCTAATAAAACATCAAGAACCTTACCAATATCGAGACAAGTGGGAACCTCAACCACCTCTCGATAATACCTACCCGCAGGAATGGGAATAAATAAGGTCCAGTGTTTAGTATAGAAACTATAGCCTGCACAAGAAAAAAAGCTAGAATTCAGTATGGACAGAAAATCCTCCATTACGTCACCATTGTGCCCTCTAAAAATACGTGACCGATACCAAGAGATTGAGAATCTCCCTATGTACCCATTAATATATGAACAGTATTTTTAGAATAAGTATTGCCTTCACCGTAACCATTACAACAATATCCACATGCCCCTATGAAATTGACTTCCAGTAAGTTGAACATTAAAAATAAGTTGAACATAGTCTTACTTTTCCTGGAGAAAAGTAAGCAAAATATACAGCCACCTTCTCCTGGTAAACCACCAGAAACAGATTTACGCAAGACTATTGAAGCTTCCCAGACGTCCAGCCAGGACTCACCTTCCACTGCCCCTGGGAGCAAGGTCGCGCCCCTGACATCCATCCCGGACCCAGCTGTACCTGCTAGAGAGGTTGTGCCCTGACGTCCAGCCCTGCAGACTCCGAGTCCACGTCGCCCAGACTCTGACTTTAGGCTCTTTTCATCTTGTACCCTAAGTGTCCCTGAGTGTGTTACGTTGTTGGTTATTGTTGTAAGGTAAGGTAAAATATGCGAGTATTCCTTGTTTAATTACATCAAGATCTGTGCCCAAGATCTATAGTGAATTTGTATTGATCGTGTAATTAATAAATGTTGATCCGTACACAGTGCTTCTTGAGTACGAGATATAATTATAATTCGTGTCCATCCTTCAGAAACGTAATATTCCCGTATGTTACATACGCATTGTTACACGCATAAATTAGATTGAATACTCTCAGATTTTCCTCTCGTGTGTCCATTATTCTGTGTATAAACCAAGTCGAAGTCCTAGTGTAGTGATTATAACTATAAATCTTCCATTTACCTAGAACCTACACCCAATTTTAGAGTTCTTATTCAAGTATATGTTGTGAAGTGATTATAACTATAAATATTCCATTTACCTAGAACCTACAGAGTTCTTATTCAAGTATATGTTGTGAAGTGATTATAACTATAAATATTCCATTTACCTAGAACCTACACCCAATTTTAGAGTTCTTATTCAAGTATATGTTGTGAAGTGATTATAACTATAACTCTTCCATTTACCTAGAACCTATGCCCAATTTTAGTATTCTTCTTGTCATTGTTTGTAATACATTAGAGAATCTCCTTTTGAAAGTCAAGATCCCCTTCTTGTTGAGTTACGAATTATTCATTAAACTAATCATCGAGTATATCAGTTACAGTGAATATTCTAATAATACACGTTAGTCGGATTATATAATTCTTTCCACACCTCTCTAGGAATTTTGATTGATATAATCATCAAGTTTACCTAGTATTTGACCTTCACGTCAAGGTATATATTCCTTTAGTGATATATTAATTATACCTACATATAGGTAATAATATAACGCTACCCGTTCTGCGATCTTTTAGGAATCTGTTAATCTATTCAGAACTCCTTGCATATCATTGTTGGTATTTCATTAGTGTAACTCGTCGTGTACAGCCAACCTAGATAGTAATTTATTTTACGCTATCTGTCCACGTTATTTTATCTGCGTTCTTTCTCATCGCTGCTAGTTACTCAATTAGAACTAGCTGAGTAATTGATATACTTTGACACTATCTGTATATCCATTGAGATTCTAAATTCCAAATCGTGTGAATTGGTTTCATATATAGACGAAGTTATTTTTTGTATCTCGTGTGAAAGAATATTCGCAATAACCCTTATATTGTTGAATTCTAATTTAACTTATCTTTCCCCCAATCTTAATGTCAACCGCCTAACCTTAAGTTAAGATCGCATTTAGGTAAATAATTATTTTCCACCCGAGCAATCGACCTGATCTACAGGCTAGGGTTACCTTGTGATATTTACCTGCGTACGGCATAACATTTGTTGTCTCACCCCCCCTTTCCTCCGCCAACCTTACCCGCGCGGCTGAACGATATTTCCCTCAGCTATTCGTGTACTTGTCATATTACTTCACGCTAGACATTCGACTCTCATATATATTATCACCAATGAACTTAGGTTTATGTGTATATCTGTCTGTGTACTTTTGTGTATTTTCCAGTTCTTCATATATATAACCACGTGAACATTATTCTATCGGAGAGGCATTGTATAATTCTCTCATTCACTGCTATTCCATACTAGTTATTCCATATAGTAACTGAGTAGAAGAGCCATATTTAATCCTTATGCAATTGAATAAAGACAAGTGTAATATTCCCTGTGTATTTATTGTGTTTTGGTTGCCTGATTGAGTATATAATTGTCATATTCACTACGCTAGATGTGTTCCTGTTGAGGAATATTCCAAGTCTAGATATCCAAAACCTGGATTGTTATTAGATAATACTGAAGCCAGTTGGATTACAACCCAGCATAACAATATATATATATATATATATATATATATATATATATTAGTTAGTAAAGCCAGGTAATAAATTTTCTTTAATACATACGAGGTTGAAAGAAATGGCAATTTCTGCGTTGGTAATTTTATTATTCAAAGTTTCCAGGTCTCTGATGAGTTTTCCCTGGGTGGCAGGAAGTAGATGAATGAAATGAGCAAAATTCATGGTGGTACAGGGTTACATAAATGTACATGATGATACAGGATATACGACGCATTTCACTGGACAACCAGCATTATCAAGTAAGGAAGGAATGATATAAAAGGTAAACAGGAAGGGTATATATAGAGGGTGGAGGATCAGAGGAGGCGAAAATCAGGGGGCAAAAGTCTGCTATTGGTGGAGGGGAATTCTAGGAGTGCAAAAGGGGGAACCGCTTAACGCAGGCGCACTGGATGCGGGAAGGTGGTAGTCGGTTGGCGGGGTCAAAGCTGATTGGCTGCGTGTCGAGAGGCGTGGCCTAAGTTGTGTAGTACGTGTGGCGCCGGCAGAAGACGAAGCTGAAGGAGGTAGCGCGGGGGGCTGCGTCAAGGGCACCGGGGGGCGAGGGGGGGCGTTAGGTCCTGTAGGATATTGCCTTTTGGCAGAAGGAAGGATATGAAGGTCCGGAGTTTGGTTATTGATGTTAGGATGTAAGGCTTGGATATATAACGCTTCGAGTATAGGTAATCTCCTTGGGTCACTTTCTTTATCGAGTATGGTGGTGTGTTTCTCTAACTCGTTGCGTGTGAGGTGGGGGTGGTTGGGGGTGAGATAGTGGTCTTTGAATTTCAAAGACCACTATCTCACCCCCAGATCAGAGGAGGCGAAAATCAGGGGGCAAAAGTCTGCTATTGGTGGAGGGGTATTCTAGGAGTGCAAAAGGGGGAACCGCTTAACGCAGGCGCACTGGATGCGGGAAGGTGGTAGTCGGTTGGCGGGGTCAAAGCTGATTGGCTGCGTGTCGAGGGGCGTGGCCTAAGTTGTGTAGTACGTGTGGCGCCGGCAGAAGACGAAGCTGAAGGAGGTAGTGCGGGGGGCTGCGTCAAGGGCACCGGGGGGCGAGAGGGGGCGTTAGGTCCTGTAGGATAGTGCCTTTTGGCAGAAGGAAGGATCTGAAGGTCCAGAGTTTGGTTGTTGAATGGGGTGAGATAGTGGTCTTTGAATTTCAAAGACCACTATCTCACCCCCAACCATCCCCACCTCACACGCAACGAGTTAGAGAAACACACCACCATACTCGATAAGGAAAGTGACCCAAGGAGATTACCTATACTCGAAGCGTTATATATCCAAGCCTTACATCCTAACATCAACAACCAAACTCTGGACCTTCAGATCCTTCCTTCTGCCAAAAGGCACTATCCTACAGGACCTAACGCCTCCCCTCGCCCCTCGGTGCCCTTGACGCAGCCCCCCGCGCTACCTCCTTCAGCTTCGTCTTCTGCCGGCGCCACACGTACTACACAACTTAGACCACGCCCCTCGACACGCAGCCAATCAGCTTTGACCCCACCAACCGACTACCACCTTCCCGCATCCAGTGTGCCTGCATGAAGCGGTTCCCCCTTTTGCACTCCTAGAATACCCGTCTACTAATAGCAGACTTTTGCCCCCTGATTTTCGCCTCCTCTGATCCTCCACCCTCTATATATACCCTTCCTGTTTACCTTTTATATCATTCCTTCCTTCCATGATAATGCTGGTTGTCCAGTGAAACGCGTCGTATATGCTGTATCATCATGTACATTTATGTAACCCTGTACCACCATGAATTTTGCTCATCTCATTCTTCTACTTCCTGCCACCCAGCGAAAACTCATCAGAGACCTGGAAACTTTGAATAATAAAATTACCAACGCAGAAATTGCCATTTCTTTCAACCTCGTATGTATTAAAGAAAATATATATATATATATATATATATATATATATATATATATATATATATATATATATATATATATATATACTGTATATGTTTTATACTCCCAGCCGGACTCGAACCACCGACAGTCAGGACGAGTGTACATGCTTTAATCCACTTTACCACGGCGTGATATAGGATACTTAACTATTTCCTATTTATACTAAAGAGAATGGAAATCTGACTTGGAAAATGTATTTCAATTCAACACAAGTTGGACTCCAGGATACCATACTGGGATTTTTACAATTACCCCAACGCAACTCAGGTTATAGAGATTTCATAAAATTCTTGCCCAGCCAAACATAAGAGTCATTAACCTAAGAAGCGCGAAGATATGGCAGTTAAAAGTGCCCGCCATGCAAAGATATTGGCTTCAATGATGAAGCAAATAATCATATTTACAATATATTACATTATTACTTCTCCATATATGCTTACTTTACTTTAAATATGAATATATGAACATTGAAGAGCAATAAGAGAAGTTGGAACAGTAATTGGCTGGTGAATAACGTATATAATTGTTAGCTCCGCGGTCATAATCTGAGGCGGACCGGCGAGAGTCATACTGTACATCCACCCTTTCCAATTGAGGTCTGAGACTGGCTAGAGGGTCGGAGAAAGACTCCCCCTTCTCTTCCAGCATTTCTCGCGCAAAAAAACTAGAAAATATTGGGAATAATAGGGAAAATACCCAATAATTTAGGAGGGGGGAGAATGTGGGTGAAAAGGGGGGACACATGTGGAGGAATGATAGGAGGTACTAGACGGGAATTATCTCACCTAATCATATATTGCTTTGTTTTGAGTGCAAGTGGGGTATTTTGAAAGATTTTTTTTTATGCGTTGGCTTTCGAGAGAACTCTCGCCGTCCACCAGTAAAAGACGTCCACCAGTAAAACCTTTCGAGATGACACTCGCCATTCTTGAGTTAATAAAAAGTATATTTCTCAAATACATGTGAACCTACTAAATGTTTTATATTCCAAGCCGGACTTGAACCACTGACAGTCAGGACGTGTGTCCATGCTTTAATCCACTACTACATAAGGTGCCCATTACACCCAACAGACAGCAGCCAGTGTTCATGATGTGTTACGACCGGGGCTACGAATAAAACAAAGGCACTTAAAGATTGGACTAGTAATAGGGCATTATGCAATAACGGTACGCTAGATCCAAACCCTTGAACTAATATGCCGGCGAACAAAACACCTATACCCTCCAGAGTTAATCTGCAATAACGGGGTATCCTTAACTGGGCATAAATGTACTCTACTGCAGGCTAACCCACACTGGTATAGCCTGATAACACACAAGATGCAAGTTACGTTAAAATGCATACAAAAAAATCTATGGGAAGATCAATTAAATCACTGCAATATTTAATATAATAAAAAGATGCTTTAATACAGTTACTCTAAACAACAATTAACTCTTCACTCCTATCTGAAAGAATGTGAAGTATAGTCCTACAGCATAGACCAGGAAACTTCTGAAGAAAGTCTGATGCTCATAAGATGCTCGTATCTTAAACTATATAAAGGCAGGAGGCAGGACACCAAACGTGTACAGCGAATACACAAAGAGATAGGACATATAATGTTAACTGACACGAGAATACTATAAATGCGCAACGGTAGTAATGCTCGACACTAAAAGAAGTACTTCCTCATTAACGAAACAGCCTACTATGGTTGTGCGGCTCAGCAACAACCTAGACTAATAAATGCTTGTGAATCATAATGCATACATATCAAAGAGCTTATATTAAATAGTACCAGTGGTGGAGCCGTGGTGGTCCAGTGGTGAGCACGCTCACGTGTGAATCTGCAAGACCCGGGATCGAATCCCTGCCACGGCGGACATTTAGTGGGTGTGGTAGTACGTCCTAGCATGTTTCACATGCTCGCACCCAGTCAGGGGACATCCTGATGACGTATACAGACTAAACACACATAACAAAGCCACTCCAACAGCTTCCTCTCTCTCCAACACCCCTTCTCCCCTCTCAACACTCTTCTCTGAGCTAGTGCCGATACAAATGGCCAGTCCTGTATAGAATCGTGAGGTTCAGAGTCGTAAAAGATTCCAGGACGAGCTCCATAGAAACTGAAACTGAAACTGAAACTGGGCGTGGGCGCGCCGATTTGGCGCTCTGCGCTCTGCGATCCGGTGCGTACTACCAATATAGAGAAGCACGGAACGAGGAGTGGCAAAAATCTGAACTCGGAGTGCAGGCGCGGACAGCTTGAATTTCGCGCTCCTTTCTGGCGCTCCGGAAGCGATTTTTCCTGTCAACAACAGGTTCAAGAACGTCATTATTGTGTACAGTCATCGTACGGTGTTACTCATGGTGTTAGTGAACTGTGATACAGTGATACTATGATAGTGACAGACTGTCAGTGTTACAGTTGTTAACTTGTTACTGACTTTTTTTGGCTTTTGCTAACGCTAAGTAAACCTTACGGGCAAGTTACGGCTTACGAAGGGGCCTATATTAATAAATTATTAATGATATCATCATCATATCAATCATAATATATTATGATATTAAATGATTAATCGTTTAATCATGTAATCAACTAATCATGTTGTTATTGTATTGTTAGGCTTGTTAGCTTGATAAGTTTAACTGTTTAAGTTTCTCAGTTTGGACAGTTTCTGTAATTCTTTATGTCATATCATAGATGTTACGAAAGACTTTTAGGAGTAGTCAAATGTATTCATAGGGTTAACTCCTAACAGGAGTATTAGGACGTTTTGAGTTACGATCCTATATTTATGATAAGGGTTAACCTCTTACTCGATGTAGGTAGACTTAAGGTGTCTCCTATGAGCAATAGGTTACTGTAGGTTGTATGATGATTGTAGAAGTTGTAGTGTAGAGGCTGAGTTCTCTGCTTGTAGATTGATTGATTTAATAGATAGGTATAAAAGCTGCCACCACCGATTACCATATACCTATTATATATTGATAGATATAGGTAAAGGGAATATAATTAAAGATCTCTGATCCAAAACCACTTTGATATATTTAAGTAACAATCTGAAAGATATACAGAAGTACTATAAAGTAATATAAGAGTAAACCATAACTCAAGAGGGTATCTCTGGGTATATGTTATCACCCTGGATGTTCGATTCTATCTGCCTGCTCTCCCTATCTCTCACCTTCTCACCACCTCCAAGCCACACCTATAATTCACCTCCCGGTTACAAGATGGCTACCCGTGGTTACAAGATGGCGTTGGAGAAAGTACAGGGAGTGTCATTTCAGCAGAATGTGTGTGACAGGATCTGACCAGACAATACGTCATAGGGGTGAATGATCTTCTGACCTCTGTAATGTACAGTCCCCCATATAAATCTAGATACTGTAACTAAAACACCTTAAAATTATATGATAGATGGTTATAATGATTTCATAATAAATAGTATAATCTTGAGATGTAATATAGATATCAATGGACAGTCACAATGTCACAATTATATCAATCATATCATTGATATGACATATAGAATTACAGAAACTGAGAAAGTGAGAAACTTAAACTTCAGAAAGACACCATGACTTGAGTTTTTTTTTATTTTTTGAATTTGTTTAATTTAATGAAGTGAAAGACAAAGGAATGTATTAATTTAGGTAAATAATTAAATAACTTCTAGAAGCTGTTTTTTATTTTTGTTTATTATATACCTATTTTTGGGAGCGCGGGGCGCAGAAGCGCAGAGCGGGAAGCGCATCGGGTCGGCTGACCAAAGGAGCGTGTGAGCGCTGCTGCATTACCTTATGTCTGAGGAGCGCGGAGCGCTGCCGCATTACCGGTCCCACCGGAGTATGCCCACCACTGTTAAATACTAATAAGTGTCTACTCAATTAATAATGTCTAGCTGGGATACTCTAGGTAAGGAACTGGGGTTGAGCAAAACAGGCTCGTGGCCTAGCGATGTCCTTAATGCTGTATCCTTTAGGTTACGTTAATTGACTAGGGTGCTCTCTTGATAGATCCAGATCACAAGTATCTGGTTCTATCCTGGCGACCCACCAAAGACAAGCAAAGAGACAGCAAAGTGAGAAACTGGCACAGGCCAAAACCCTTAGTCAACACAAAGCTGCACTCGCTAAAAGGACACAACCGAAAAGACAGCACAGGCTACCACAGGACCAGTCGAAGTCGTGTAGGTATAAGCAAACCATACACACATCGATGACAACGACTACAGATACCTTATCCCAGTCTAGCATTAAATAAAAGAGCAGAAACACTAAATCAATAATGGAGACACACAGAGTTCATAACCTATACCAACTAAGAACCCTCAAAAACCTATTCTAAGTACATGTAAATATCTCAGAGGACGGTGCATGCAATACAATGGGCCGGCTATGGAAACCGTATGCAGAACCCAAGGGGATAAGTAATTGAACAAAGACGAGAAGCAACGGAAAAAAAAGAAGTTCAGAGTTAGAAACAGTTTCTAAAGGGGGCGATTGGGGGGAAAGTAAGCAAGGGATGTTAGATGCATGCACGCCTAGCCTGTCCTGAGGAAGGCAGCTCCTGGGGACCCCCACGAACACAGGAGCCCACAAAGACGCGGTGGTCGGCCAATCACAGGCCGAGATGTCACAAGGCAGCAGGTGTCACGTGACACAGCCAGACACGCCAGCCAATCAAGGGGCGTGGGAAGGCATACGCGCGAGCCTCCGAGCGAGGGAGACAACACATGCATACGCACGCACACATTACCACCACACTGCCTACACCGCTCTCTCTCCTTAACAATATACAATGCATGTTATATTCTATTAATGATAAAAAGCACTTCCCGTTGTCACAGACGAAAAGAAAGACCACCACTGGACTGTCTGTGACAATACGATTGCTAGGAAAGAAAGAACAACATTCTCTGATAACTGTAGCCCATTTCAATGTCCCTGGCGAGCGGTAGCGGCTACCGAGAGGCGATTCTGCCAACGCTGGTAGACGTCACACCCCACCCAAGATATAGGACGCTCAACATTAGGCGAGCACGATATCTGACAAGGCAGAATGCCGACAAGACCCGTCACACATAGCCACTCCACCAGAAATGAAATGCAAAGCTCAATTCTTACATAAAACAACATATCAACATAAAGACAAACTTATAACCCCTCCCAAACATAATAGTATAATTTAGCCTGCTATGCTCCCTGAGCGAGCTTCACAGAGCCCAGCCTACTAAGTGAAAGACAGGTTCAACTTAGGACTTTAGCTATAACATAGGCAACTTACAATTAACTATCAAAAGAAAGAGTTTTTATGTGATTTTTTTTATTTAATTTTAATGTTTTTGATGGCTGCTCTACAGGGGCAAGCCTAGTTTTTTTCTCCACTCAAACCCACAAACCTGTAGTGATCTACGCCGGACCCTCCACCCTCGACAAACAGTCTGCAATCACATTCTCACAACCGGCAATATGGCGAATGTCTAGATTGTATTCTTGCAACATGAGTGACCAACGTGTCAGCCTCATATTCCGGTTATGGAATTGGTTCAGAAATTTAAGAGGGTGGTGATCGGTGTAAATCACCACGACTGGCCTGTAGGCAGGAACATATACTCCAAAGTGCCTGAGCGCCAACACTATTGCCAGCAGTTCTTTCTCTACCACAGAGTAGTTTTTCTGAGCGGAATTAAACTTCTTTGAAAAGAAACTGACTGGATGCTCCAAACCTTCCTCGTCTGTTTGCATTAAGACGGCACCAGCCCCTACACCGCTGGCATCTGTTGCCAGCTGGAATGGTCTTTCAAAGTCAGGGGCCCTGAGGATTGGGTGAGTGCATAGTAGGTGCTTGACCAGCGAAAAAGCCCTTTCACACTCAGGTGCCCACTTGAACTTTTTCTCTTTTGCTAGTAAATCTGTCAGAGGAGCTAAGACAGTAGAATAAACTTTAATGAAACGGCGATAGTAACCGATCATGCCCAAAAATCTCATGATCTGCCGCTTGGTGGACGGCCTGGGGAACTGGTTAATAGCCTGTATCTTGTTTTGGGGGGGGCACACCTGGCCTAACCCGACCAGAAACCCGAGATACTGTACAGTTGCCCGGACAAAGTCACACTTGCCCAGATTGACCACCAAGCTGGCCTCACTGAGCTTCCGAAACAAGGCTTCTATGTGCTCACAGTGACTCTCAAAGTTGTCATCGTAGATTATAACGTCATCTAGGTAGACAGTGCAGTTAGGGATGTCAGCTACTAACTCATTCATAAGACTCTGGAAGGTTGCTGGGGCATTCTTAAGACCATACGGCATCACATTGCAACGGTAGGTGTTCCCATCAACCACAAACCCGCATACCCCCTTCGCCCACTCAGACAAGGGCACCTGCCAGTAGCCTTTTACTAGGTCTACTTTAGTTAAAAACTTTGCCTTACCAATCTTGTCTACACTATCGTCAACACGGGGAAGGGGATAAGCATTGGTGGGAGTCAACTCGTTCAATCTCCGAAAGTCAACGCAGAAGCGAACCTTCCCGTCAGGCTTAGGCTGAAGAGTGACAGGAGATGTCCACCTAACTGCCCCCTTCTCAATCAACCCCCGTTCTAACATATATTCTAACTCCGCTCGGAGGGCTGGGAGCTTAATGGGTGGAATTCTGTAGGGTACTGATTTAAAGGAGGGGTGATCTCCCACGTCTACGTCATGCACCACCCGAGTTGTGAGGCCTGGATGCTCTGCAAACACAGTGGGGTATGAATAAAACAGGCGCTGCACGGCTACACGCTGTTGCTCAGGCAGGTGCACTAGAGCATCGTCAGCCACCTGTCTGGAGTTCCCCGCCCACTGGTCTGCAGAGACATGACACTCCCAGTTATCTTCCACCTGAGCTTCACTGTCCCTCACTCCTTCTCCTCCATGACCGCTGCAGGTCAACACAGGGACAGCGAGAGGCTCAAGGGGTCGCCTCACAAACTCCTTTACCAGATTCACATGGCACAGCTGGTTCTTTTTACGCCTATCTGGAGTAGCCACAAGATAGTCTAGGTCAGAGATCTTCTTTACCACCTTGTAAGGACCAGCGTACTTAGCCGACAACGGATGACCGGGCAGAGGTAACAAAATCAACACCTCCTGCCCCAC
Source organism: Paralithodes platypus (assembly GCA_032716605.1). NCBI lineage: Eukaryota > Metazoa > Arthropoda > Malacostraca > Decapoda > Lithodidae > Paralithodes > Paralithodes platypus. The sequence continues at coordinate 8,565,916 of CM064492.1, read as the reverse complement.
CTTAAACTCCCGGAGTTTTGTCTTCTCATCGTACCTGTCCTTCATCAATGCTTGAGACCCTACCAAATTCCTACCTGCCAACTCTAGGCTTGTCAGCATTCTTTCACGGCTCTCGAGGACGTACTTTAACATGGAACATGGTTTTGCTGTGCCCTCCCAAATTTCCCTTACCATGTTGAGGGGGCCTCTGACCTGATGTCCAAAGACTAGCTCATTGGGACTGAAACCTAGGCTTTCACCAGGTACCTCCCGAGCAGCGAATAATACATAGGGCAACCCAAGATCCCAATCTTTACCATTCTCAACACAATAACACCGCAGCATGCTCTTGAGAGTCGAGTGCCACCTCTCCAACACCCCCTGACTCTGGGTGGTAGGCTGAAGAGACAACGGTACTAACACCATGCTGCTGCATGGTCTGTTTAAAAAGGTTAGAAGTAAAGTTGGACCCTTGGTCCGACTGCAATTCCTGCGGGTACCCGTACCTAGAGCAGTACAATAGCAACTTACGAACAACAGTCTTAGCAGTACCATTTCGCATGGGGTAAGCATCCGGATAACGAGTGGCAACATCCATAATGGTGAGGAGGTACTTGTTGCCTGCACTAGTAGGGGGTAGAGGGCCAACCATGTCGATTATAACCTTACTGAATGGTGGCCCGATTACAGGAATAGGGTGTAACGGAGCCTTGGGGATACACTGGTTCGGTTTACCTACTGTCTGGCAGGTACTACACATTGCCACCCATGATGCCACATGTGCTTTCATACCTGGCCACCAAAACAATTTATCCAAGGCTGCTACCGTCTTACGTACACCCAAATGCCCTGCCAACGGTACATCATGCGCCAACCTCAGTAGGCTATCACGGCACACATGAGGCACTACCAACTGGTCAACCACTCTCGACCCGCCCTCCCAACTCCGTCTGGGATCTAGAAAACGCCTGTACAAAATACCCTCCACACGAAAGAAGTCCCCCGGCTTTGCATCCCCGTCTTCCTCAAGTTCCACTGCACCGTTGCTACACTTTTGAAGCTCAGGATCATCTAACTGTAGCTTACAAATATGCGAAGGAGCCAATTTATCTAGATGCTCCCGGAGCAACTTATGGCCTCCCCGATACTAAGCTGTTCAACCCTATCCTGCTTACGGGTGTAACGGTGCTGTCTCGGAGTTTTCTCACCCCCCACCTCCTCACCAAGTGTGACAGGTTCTGGGGCCACTCCGGACCTAAACATAGGTGCTAATACTGAGTCGCCAAGAAGAGCCGCTGGGTCAAAACTCACAAAACTTTTTCCAGCTTTAGCTTTCTCCTTCCGACCGTTCCTCCGCGGGTCTAGAGACTGAGAAATAGGCTGTGACACTTTAGATGCACGAGATCGGGTGACAACACAAGCCATCTGCTGTAATTGACACTTCTCGACCAACTCCTGCCCCTCCCTACTCACATCGGCCGCCCTCTCGGCAACGACTAAGGGTGGAACCTCAGAAGTAGGCACCGCAAAGTCGTTGCCGAGAAGAAGGTCGACGCCCTCTACTGGCAGTTTCTCTACGATTCCAACATCAAGCTCCCGTGTCACACCATCAACCTCCAGCTCTACTCGAACCAACGGGTATGACCTTGTAGCATTAACCCGGGAGCTGCGGGGAGACTCTTAAGAGTTCCCCCGGCGCACTGCGGGAAGACTCTTAAGAGTCAGAGAAAATAAAAATCAACTTTTGACATCGAAAAAAAAAATATTTTTTTATATTTTTTTTTTTTTTTTTTTTTTTTTTTTTGGCCCCTGGGCCATGCAAAATCTCAGTCCTCTACCTCCCCTCCTTCCCCACTTTCCTCCTCTCCTTCAGTTATCACCTATTTTCCCTGTTATTCCCTTATTCTGAGGTATATTTTCGTGCTAACATTAGAAATCCGATTGGAGGGTGTGGTCATCACTGATAGCAAGCGAGTGCAAGAGAGAGAGAGAGAGTATCGATCGACTGCGTCTCAGTGGCCTTGGGGGAAATTGGCGGGAAAGCAGATTGCCTCACCCATACATTATACAACTCGCGGGCTATATCTCCGATTTTGACCATCCAAACGCTGTTTTCACTCGTTTTATTGTTGTTTCAGGTTAATACCTTTATAATCAACCCATAATAGGCGCATATGGATAAATATTAATGCTATTAATGGCACAATGAATATTTTAGTGACGGAAACACCTCAAATACGTCAGCACAGGGGGACGTTTCCAATTACCCCCATGCGCACTTCAGAGGTTAATACCCTGTACCACAACTACCCGTGCCGCGTTTATAGGTTGGCCTGTAAAGTTTTTCATCAGAGTCTGGGATGCACCTGTATCTCCCAACAACTCCAACCCATGCTTGCAACCAGCCCAACTCACGCAGCCACGCCCTCTATGGTCGCAAAAAGCATCACAGACAGGTTTCGAGCCTTCCGGACACTCCTTCACTGGCTGTGCCCCCGCATCTGACATATCACCCCGGGTAAATGCAGAAGACCTCAGAGACACCCCAATGTTGCTAACCAAAGACACAACTGCTGTAGATTGGTTACTAGGGCAGGAACGTGCAAAATGCCCCTTTTTATGACACTTAAAACACTCTACTTCACCCTTGGACTTCCTCTGAGGTGGGGAAGTGCCCGGACCCTTCTTAAACGGGACGGTATTAGGTTTATGGTCAGACTTAATATCATTGCTCTTGTTTTTATTGTTATATGGTGTATCAATGACTCGGGGGGGTGGAGTGTTGCGCCCCTTGTTACCTGCATCGTTCCGTTGTGCAGACCCGCACCCATGAATCAGCGATAGCCTAAGGTCAGCCATCTCAGCTGCCTCCTGTAGAGTTTTAGGATTTTTCTCTTTGAGGTTCAACGTCAGGTCGCTGCCCGTACACTTAAAGAACTGCTCGAGAAGCATCAACTGTTTTATCTCATCAAACGTCGTTGCCTTCTCCGATCTCAGCCAATTCCCAAAAGCGTCAGACAGTTCCCGGGCATGTTCAAGAAAGGTGCACTCACGACCCTTCGTAACACCCCGGAACTTCAACCTATAAGTCTCTGGTTGTAACTCATATGCCCGCAGGACAGCCTCCTTCAATACCTCATAATCGATGCAAGACTCCAAGGGCAACGCATCATATGCCTTGAGTCCTTTTCCAACCAACCTAGAGGAAACAAGAGCTGCCCACTTAACCTCAGGCCATTGGTGCTCCCAGCACTTCTTCTCAAAACGTAGGAAAATCTCGGTGACACCCGACTTGTCAAATGCAGGGACTAACTTAAGAAGGTGCGATAAAGACTGATCAAGACCTCGATTCCCAGAACGGAGACGCTGCCCTGTCGACTCCACCCGAGACTTCTCAAGATCTCTGTCTGCACAGTACTTCGTAGCCTCAACCTGAAGCTCAGCCTCCCGTACGGCCTTTCTCTCCTCCGCCTGAATCTTAGCCATCCCAAGCTCAACCTCTCGCATGGACTTTCTCTCCTCAGCCTGCTGGTTAAGTTTGGCGAGCTCGAGCTGAAACAACATCTCGGCAGACAAACCTTGAGGAGGGGGTGCTACTATCGGGGACCCACCCTGTGAGCCACCTAGAGGCATACCCAACTGCCAGCGGGTATCGGCCTGCGGGAACGTATCCGGCTCCGGAGCCCGAGGGGGCGCCATGGTAGGAGTCGAGTGGAATGGGGGCTGGGCAGAAGGTGCCCCAGCTCCCGCTCCACCCGAAGCCCCACGCACCCCACCGAGCACACAGGTAACCTGCTCACCTCTCGACAAACTGCTAGTACCGGGAAACCCTAAGATCGTGGCTACACACTGCAGTCCGTACCAGTCTATCTCCGACACCCGACACAGGCTCCTCCAAAAATATCCGAGCATCCTACTCACTGTTCACTACCCGAGCGCCGCTAGACAACTCCACCTTCTCCACCTCCTCGCCTGCTTCCCGTACTGTGTAAACTGATCCGTCGTTCGATATAGTGTCCACCGGAAATCCTCAACGTTTATAAAAACAAAAAGTACCTACTCTCATGTAGCACTATTCACTCAAAAATGCTTGAAGACAACTCAAGTGATATACTACGTTGCCAAAAAAAATTCCAAAATATTCCTCATAAAACAAATGTCCAGAAATCCTGCAATTATTTCTTAGTTCACTAGGTTGACCAAGATAAGATACTAGGCAAGGTCGCCATTTGTTACGACCGGGGTTACGAATAAAACAAGGGCACTTAAAGATTGGACTAGAGCACTATGCAACAACGGTACGCTAGATCCAAACCCTTGAACTTATGTGCCGGCGAACAAAACACCTATACCCTCCAGAGTTAATCTGCGATAATGGGGTATCCTTAACTGGGCATAAATGTACTCTACTGCAGGCTAACCCACACTGGTATAGCCTGATAACACACAGGATGCAAGTTACGTTAAAATGCATATAAAAGAATCTATGGGAAGATCAATTAAATCACTGCAAGATTTAATATAATAAAAAGATGCTTCAATACAGTTACTCTAAACAACAATAAACTCTTCACTCCTATCTGAAAGAAAGTGAAGTATAGTCCTACAGCATAGACCTGGAAACTTCTGAAGAAAGTCTTATGCTCATAAGATGCTCATATCTTAAACTATATAAAGGCAGGAGGCAGGACACCACACGTGTACAGCGAATACACAAAAAGATAGGACATATAATGTTAACTGACACGAGAATACTATAAATGCGCAACGGTAGTAATGCTCGACACTAAAAGAAGTACTTCCTCATTAACGAAACAGCCTACTATGGTTGTGCGGCTCAGCAACACCCTTGACTAATAAATGCTTGTGAATAATAATGCATACATATCAAAGAGCTTATATTAAATGCTAATAAGTGTCTACTCAATTAATATTGTCTAGCTGGGATACTCTAGGTAAGGAACTGGGGTTGAGCAAAACAGGCTCGTAGCCTAGCGATGTCCTTAATGCTGTATCCTTCAGGTTATGTTAATTGACTAGGGTGCTCTCTTGATAGATACAGATCACAAGTATCTGGTTCTATCCTGGCGACCCTCCAAAGACAAGCAAAGAGACAGCAAATTGAGGAACTGGCACAGGCCTAAACCCTCAGTCAACACAAAGCTGCACTCGCTAAAAGGACACAACCGAAAAGACAGCACAGGCTACCACAGGACCAATCGAAGTCGTGTAGGTATAAGCAAACCATACACACATCGATGACAACGACTACAGATACCTTATCCCAGTCTAGCATTAAAATAAAAGAGCAGAAACACTAAATCAATAATGGAGACACACAGAGTTCATAACCTATACCAACTAAGAACCCTCAAAAACCTATTCTAAGTACATGTAAATATCTCAGAGGACGGCGCATGCAATACAATGGGCCGGCTATGGAAACCGTATGCAGAACCCAAGGGGATAAGTAATTGAACAAAGACGAGAAGCAACGGAAAAAGAAGAAGTTCAGAGAGAGAAACAGTTTCTAAAGGGGGCGATCGGGGGGAAAGTAAGCAAGGGATGTTAGATGCATGCACGCCTAGCCTGTCCTGAGGAAGGCAGCTCCTGGGGACCCCCATGAACACAGGAGCCCACAAAGACGCGGTGGTCGGCCAATCACAGGCCGAGACGTCACAAGGCAGCAGGTGTCACGTGACACAGCCAGACACGCCAGCCAATCAAGGGGCGTGGGAAGGCACGCGCGCGAGCCTCCGAGCGAAGGAGACAACACATGCATATGCACGCACACATTACCACCACACTGCCTACACCGCTCTCTCTCCTTAACAATATACAATGCATGTTATATTCTATTAATGATATAAAGCACTTCCCGTTGTCACAGACGAAAAGAAAGACCACCACTGGACTGTCTGTGACAATACGATTGCTAGGAAAGAAAGAACAACATTCTCTGATAACTGTAGCCCATTTCAATGTCCCTGGCGAGCGCTAGCGGCTACCGAGAGGCGATTCTGCCAACGCTGGTAGACGTCACAGATGTGGCTGGTACAACTGAGGGCAGCTCCACGTGTTGGCCGATGGTGTAGGGTGGCCGAGGTGGTGGTCACAGCCTTGGGAGTCATGGGGATCTTCCTCAACCTTCAACACACAACAATGGTATTTTTAACCCTATTTGGTATGGGGGAGGGGGAGTTTTTTTGGACATCCCCTGCTTCCCTCCAATAGTTTGGAGATTTTAAGACGTTTCACCATCATTAGGTTGGCGATAATAAGACACTTCACCCCATTCCCAACTTTGACACTTCTGAATTCCTAACTATCTAGCTTAAGCTATCTTGTCACTCTCTCACTAAATATATCTGTGTTGTTTATCTCTCCCCGATTCTACTGACTATCCAAAATTCTTTGACTATCTTACTTATGAAGTGGAACACATTCTATGCATCTCTCCCTTCTCTGATATCTCCATCTTAGGAGATTTCAATATTCACCACCACCATTGGCTCTCCTCTCTTTTCAGTCACCAACCTGGTAAACAAGCCTAAATCTTTTCGATCCTAAATGACCTAGAGCCGTATCCCGAACCGCCCTGGAGATCGGCCCAACATCCTTGACTTATTTCTAACCTCTAATCCTTCTGCTTACACTTTAAATCTTTTCTCTCCGTTGGGCTCCTCCGATCATAACCATATCTCTGTCACCTGCCTTGTCTCACCAGTGCGGCCTTCTGACTCCCCCAGCCGGCGGCGCTTGTGGCACTTTGGCGCTACTGACTGGGAGGCTCTACGGCATTACTTCTTTGGTTTCCCATGGAATTAATTTTGCCTCTGTGGCCGGAGACTCTCCAGAGAGTGCCGAGTGCATTACCGAGGTAATCCCTTCGGGCATGGAAGCATACATCCCATTCTCCTTCTCACAGACTAGGTCACAAAAATCTTGGTTTACTCATGCTTGATTTACTGCTGTCCGCAATAAGGAAAAATCATTAACACAGCACCGTCGCTTTCAAACTCAAGAATCCCGTACTTTATATATCTTTGCCCGGAATGAAGCCAAATTTTTCCTTTGACTCACCAAAAACTCTTTCATGGTTTCAAATGCTCTGAACTCTCCAATTCTATCTCTTCCCAATCTTTTAGGCATCTAGCCAAAAACCTCTCCAACAATTTTGTTTCCATGTCTTTCCCTCCTCTTTTCCACTCTGACGGTACCACAGTCACCTCTTCCTCTGACAAAGCTGAGCTCTTCACTCAAAATTTTGCTATAACTCTACCTTGGATGAGTCCAGCACTACTCCTCCCTCTCCACCCTCTTCTCACTTACTTATGCCGAATATCATAATCTCTTCTAAGGATGTACTCTCAGCCCTCTTTGGGCCTAATACTAAGGTGTATAAACTGGATGGTATTCCTCCTGTTGTATTAAAAACTGTTCTTCCGTGCTGATTCCCTGCCTATTCAAACTCTTTCGTACCTGTCTTTCCTCTAACATTTCTCCTTCTTGCTGGAAGTTTGCTTCTTTTCTTTTAAACCTGTCCCAAAGAACGTGTATCATGCTTATGATTGGGGTATATTATTATATAAGGCAATACTATATATAAGGATTAAAGAAACTTGGATTATATGGTAACTTATAATATAGAGTAGTACAACAGTTTAGATATACTCCTAAGTTATTATTGATGGAGCCAGAATAAGGTTATAAACTCAGTCTGGAGATATAGACTAATAGAGGTTAAGGGGGCTTGTCCAATACGTCTATGAGTTAGTCTATGAGTTATACTATGAGTAAGTCTATGAGTTTATGAGTTGCCTTGGCTTGAAATAAGTGTTAATAGTGATGGAGAGAGGGATGTAACTCAGAAGGTAAATGGAGTAGAAACTTCCTTCACTTGTGACAGTGCCCTGGGTAGAGTGATCAACCAAGCTCTCTCTTTGTGAGAGGCAGGGGTTAGCTGTGTCGTCTGCAATTCTAGGTAGGTCATGAGGGGGTTGGTATGGAATAACTAGACATTATGTGATGTCTAGGGGGGACATGTTGTTTACAGATAATGTTTACAATCAGTAAATATACACAATCTAGATTATTATATCTCTGTGATGAGATTAACTTAGAGATTAATAAGGTGTAGTTAATTATATGATTAACTAAAGGGTTAATAGATTATACTTGTGTTCTATTATTATGGTGTATGATATATATATATATATATATAAACACTTTAAACACTTTAAACACTTTATTATTGTCATATCATTATTTAAGAATAAGAACAAAACAATTCAGCCAATAAAACACATGTCATGACAAGCCTTTTTGTAAGCCAGTAGGTTTTTCAGGCAAAGATTAATTACAAAATAATTCTTAGGGATATTAATACAATTTGATTTAAACAATCAAGGAAATGGGGCAGTTGCCAAGGTCACACCTGGCAGTGACACAGGACGCAGGGATTCCTTATTTATTAATTCATTCATCTATTAATTGCTTATTTTGTATTTTATTGAGACAACAAAATCTACAGTATATATTTTATTTTGGTTTGAATGGAGAAATAGTGCCAGAATTCTTAAGTGGCCGGTAGGTGAGGTATATACAGTATATACAGTAATTATGTATATATATATATATATATAGAGTATATATATATATATATATATATATATATATATATATATATACGGTATATAATTATATATATATATATATAATATATATATATATATATTATATATATATATATATATTATATTATATATATATATATATATATATTTATATATAATTATCTTAGAGTGCTGATTGAACAGTGGATGGTCAAATATAACAGTTAAATTGAAAGGGAGTAATTAATAAGAGCGGGCATAATATGAGAGTGAGTCTAGTTTACATGTATATATATTTAAGTGTAATACACATGTTACAAACGGTAACCACTCTCAACCCTCCAACTATCGTCCAATTGCTCTCTTTTTTTGCATCTCTAAAGTGTTTCTTAAATTATTCTTTACTCAACATTTCTTAAACATTTATCTTCCCACAATTTACTTTCAGATTACCAGTACGCTTTCCTTAAGGGTTGCTCTATGGTGATCTTCCTTATCTTACTAACTCTTGGTCATCCTCCTTTCGGGACTTCGGTGAGACTTTTTCTATTGTGCTAGACATATCGAAGTCTTCGATAGAGTCAGGCACAAATCCCTAATTTCCAAGCTACCTTCCTTCGGTTTCTATCCCTCTATCGGTGTCTTCGTCTCTAATTTCTTTTCAGACTGTTCCATAGCTGCAGTTGTGGACGACCATCGCTCACTTCCTCAATAAATCAACTCCGGTGTTCCTCAGGGTTCTGTCCTGTCTCCAGTTTTCTTTCTAGTATTCATTAATGGACTCCTCAACTGTAGGCTACCTCTAGTCCTATTCACTCATATGCTGATGACTCTACTTTACACTATTCAAATAGTTTTTCAGATCAACCCATCACACAATCACTCATAAACTCACGAAACAGGGCCATAGAATGCCTATCTTCTGATCTATCAAATATATCTGATTGGGGCAGAGACAATCTTGTACTTTCAACGCCTCCAAGACCGAATTTCTCCCACTATCCTTCCATCGCAATCTTCCGCAAGACTATCAACTATTCTTCAACAATACATAAATCAAACCTTAATTTTCTCTCAATACTCTAGGTGTATCTTTTTCATCCAACCTTTCTTGGAAAGATCATATTACCACTCTTACTAAAACAGCTTCCAAAAAGTTAGATGTGCTCAACCGTCTCCGTGGGTTCTTCATCTCCGCACAGCTCCTTGCTCTGTATCGGGGCACAGCGCGCCCCTGTATTGAGTATTGTAGGCCTACGCATGTGTAAGGAGGCTCCACCCACACCGCGCTTCTTGAACGAGTAGAATCAAAAGCATTTCGCCTCATCAACTCACTTCCTCTTACTAGTTCCCTACAATCTCTTTCTACACGCCGTAATGTTTTATCTTTTTCACTCTTCTATCGCTATTACAACGTTCAGTGTTCTTTAGAGCTATCTCAGTACATACCCCCTCCCATGCAGCGAGTGCGAAGCACACGCCTGTCAACACAGTCCCACTCCTATTTTGTCCAGCTCTCCAAGCCAAGAATTACCAAATTTTCTGTTTCTTCTACTCGACAAGTGAACTCTGGAACTCTCTCCCTCAATCAATCTTTCCTTCATCCTATGCCTTAAACTGCTTTACACTTTGTGTGTCCAGGCATTTTGACCTCAACGTCCCTTGAATTTGGCTCTGTCACTCTTTTAGCATTGGGGGAGACACTCGTGCAGGCAACCTGCCTTTTGTCTCCTTCATAAAAAAAAAAAAATAAAAAAAAAAAAAAAAAAAATCAGGTGTCGATTTCTTCTTCCACCCAAACCCCTTTCAAGCTAAATTTGTAAAAAATTTAGAGACACATTTCCTGGCCGAAGGCCGTTTTCTTCTAAGTTACAGGCTTATTGTTTGCCCAGAACAAATCGACACCTGAACAGGGTGAAGTGTCTTACTATCGCCCAACTAATGGGTGAAATGTCTTAAAATCTCCAAACTACAGGAGCAAAACAGGGGAGGTCCATAAAGGCCCCTTTGGACCAAATATGATTAAAGACTTATTGATAATTGAATTTGGTCCATTTTATATTCTATCAACTGTCACTGTAAGCCTCTCCACAGTCACGGTTATTATTATTATTAGTATAACACAAATTACTGCTCACTTATATTTTTGTATGTTCCTATTAACCCTTCCAGTACCGGTGGCGTAAAACAACTGATCCTTAAACAAAATTAAGCCTAAAATTAATGCAAAGTAAAAGTGGATCAAATATAAATACAAATTTAAAGTTTAGCATAAAACATGAACACATGAACACATGAACACATGAACACATTAAATCATCCTAGATCACAAACAAAAGTAAAATCCATCAAATTTAAAAAAAATACCATTACATTTTATCAATACAATAAACATGTTTCTATACTATTCCCAAAAAACTAACGCATCGTAAAAATTTTACTTACTAAGCCATCAAGAGAAGGATAAAGTACATCCACACTAAAGAAACTGCCGTGGACAACTGAAGGTCAACACAAATATAAGTGAGAACTGATCAATCTACACTGAAACCCAAGAAATATACTAAACATTTAGAAAAATAGCTATCAAACAGCAACTATCTAGACTAAAAGCTTCGAAATCACACCTAATCATTACAATAAACCCTAAATTATATCATAATGAACCCTAAATGACATTATCACTAAGCTACAGAGACACACAATTAAGAATAGTATAGAAACATGTTTATTGCATTGATAAAATGTAACGTTCTTTTTAAATTTTTATTGATTATTTACGTTTATTTGTGATCTAGGATGATTTAATGTGTTCATGTGTTCATGTTTTATGTTAAACTTTAAATTTTTAATTATATTTGATCCACTTTTACTTTGCATTAATTTTAGGTTTCATTTTGTTTAAAGGATCAGTTGTTTTACCTGATGATGGCTTCCCTGATGTGGGCCGAAAATTTGTAAAGAAAATTGAAAAGAAGTAAGTGAAAATAAAGATGGCGTTGAGTACAGTTTTGACTCTTTTAATATGCTTACTATATATATATATATATATATATATATATATATATATATATATATATTGTTACGACCGGCACTACGAAATAAACAAGGGCACTCAATATTGGACTAGATTATAATTATCTGCAACAACGGTACGCTAATTCCAAACCCTCGAACTATTACGCCGTTGAACAAAACACTTAAACCCTCCAGAGTTAATCTCCTAGATAACGGGGTATCAATTAACTGGGTTTTAGTGCACTTCTACAAAGGCTTTCCGGTGACGGCAAAGCCTACTCACAACAGGAGTACTTTACGTTAATAACATGCTCTTAAATAATAACAATGCTTGAATTAAACTATAACAAGATTTAATAAAGAAATATATGGTTACGTTAACTTTAGTGTGAGTCTGTACTCAACACTAAACTCTTCAATGCTCTATGAAAACACTGGTAGTCTAGTCCTACAGCAATCAGATATGGAATCTTCTGGAAACGTCTGATGCTCTAAGATGCTCGTTAATATAGAACAGACATAATGCAGAGGCAGGACACCAAAGCGTGTATCTTAAATACACCATTAAGTAAGATACATATATATAACAAGGGAGTGCAACAACTCTGTGACAGCACTAATAATAGCCACTCAAAACAGTACTTCCTTAGCCAAAGTAACAGCCATACTGGGTTGTGCACCAAGCATCAACCTAGGCTAAAATAATACGTGAATATTATTCATAAAGCATACACAGATAAAGTTAATAAACACAATGCTGTCTTTATTACTAATAAAGTCTAGCAGCGGCGCAAAAGATACCAGGAGGCTAGGCAGAGCGCAAGCATGCTCATAGCCTACTGTCTCCCCTTGAACAGATTTCCCTTTTGTTACGTTAATTGACTTGGAGGCTCTCTTGGTATGTCCAGATCTCAAGTATCTGGTCTTGCCCTGGCGCTCCACAAAGGTCAACACAAAGAGGTAGCGAGCATACGAGCAAGAGTAGGCAAAAGCCCTTCGCTCGTATACTGCTACACTCGCAAAGGAAAAATATGCACAAAGGTTACAGGCACCTAGCTCCGTCGAAGTCGTATAGGCTTTGACTCGCCATACACATAACTCAGACAACGACTAAAGATACCTTCCACTGTCTAGCATTAAATAGCAACAAAGAACAACTTAATAATTAGAAGCACCCAATGATAATATGACTCATGTGACTATGACTAATAATCCCTAAAGCTAGTGCAAAACATAAATGTGAGAGCTGGTGCTGGTAATACGACTGGCCGACTATGGAAGTAGTATGCAGAACCAGAAGGGATAAGTAATTGAATAAAGGTGAGAAGTAATGGAAAAGAAGAAGTTCAGAGAGAGAAACAGTAGTATAGGGGGTTAGATTGGGGGACAGATTGCAAGGGACATCTAGTACCTAGCACGCTATGCCAAGCTCTAAGGAGACATGCGGGCAGGGACCCCCCGCAGCACCAACACTAGGACAGCGGCACCCAATCACAGACCACTACATCATGAAGAGCAAGCGTCCTATGACGTAGCCAGGCGCGCCAGCCAATCAGGAGCGTGGGAACCTCCACCCGAGCAACACGTACATGCACACACACATAATACCCCCACGCTGCCTCCTTCGTTCTCTCTCTCCCTAACTTCACACCATACATCTTATACTCTATTATGATATAAAATACTTCCATGTGTCACAGACAAGAATAAAGACCACCACTGATCTGGCTGTGACTTCATGAATACTAGGAAAGAAAGAACATCGTTCTACGATTATTATAGCCCATTCCACTTCCCTGGCGAGCGCTAGCGAGTACGAGCACATTCCGGCAAGCTGGCCAGCGTAACAATATATATATATATATATATGTATATATATATATATATATATAGTATATATATACAGTATATATAGTATATATATATATATATAATATATACATACAGTATATATATATATATATATATATATATATATATATATATATATATATATATATAATATATATATATATATATATATATAATATATATATATATATATATATACCGGTATATATATATATATATATATATATATATATATATATATATATAAATATATATATATATATATATATATATATATATATATATATATATATATATGTATATATATATATATATATATATATATATATATATATATATATATATATATATATATCTTCCCTTTCCCTTCCGCTATTATTGTTTGGCAGACGGTCCATGATATTATGATTGGTGTTAGCTACGGAGAATAATAAGGTCATGGTGTTTGTCCGGTTTAAAGGGCTGTTAGTGGTGACATTTGGTGGTGGTGGAGATGTGTTGTTGGTTAGTCTAAGTTTAATGATGTTAGTCTGTGCTTCCTTGTCTCTAACTAACATTCTAATTCTCTAACTCTAACTCGCGTCTCTAACACACACACTCCCTCTCTCTCTAACCCTCTCTCTCTCTCTCCGGAGGTCTATGGTAACTCTCTCTCTAAATTTAATTATAGCTCTCTCTCTCTAACACACACACTCCCTCTCTCTGTATCTCTCTCTCTCTCTCTCTAAATATAACTCTAACTCTCTCTCTCTCTCTCGTGTTCTGTACCGGTGACGTCTTTTTCATTTAACTCTAGCTATATTTAGACTATATTGTGCAGCTTAAGAAGGATCTGTGGTAGTAAAAAGGGGTAAGTGAGATAGTTCCAAGCCTGTTTATTGTCAGAGGCCCTTTATAAACTGAGTCAAATCGTCCAATAGTAGCAAGAATACAATTAAAAAGACGTCACCGGTATAGAAGGGGTTAAAGGGATGGTACCAATTATATTTTGAAATGTTTTGTTGGTTATTGCGAGTTTAAGGGGGAGGTAGTCGTTTGTTGGTTATTGCGAGTTTAAGGGGGAGGTAGTCGTTTGTTAGTTATTGCGAGTTTAAGGGGGAGGTAGTCGTTTGTTAGTTATTGCGAGTTTAAGGGGGAGGTAGTCGTTTGTTGGTTATTGCGAGTTTAAGGGGAGGTAGTCGTTTGTTGGTTATTGCGAGTTTAAGGGGGAGGTAGTCGTTTGTTAGTTATTGCGAGTTTAAGGGGGAGGTAGTCGTTTGTTAGTTATTGCTAGTTTAAGGGCGCGATTGTCGTTTGATGGTTATTGCGAGTTTAAGGGGGAGGTAGTCGTTTGTTGGTTATTGCGAGTTTAAGGGGGAGGTAGTCGTTTGTTGGTTATTGCGAGTTTAAGGGGGAGGTAGTCGTTTGTTGGTTATTGCGAGTTTAAGGGGGAGGTAGTCGTTTGTTGGTTATTGCGAGTTTAAGGGGAGGTAGTCGTTTGTTGGTTATTGCGAGTTTAAGGGGGAGGTAGTCGTTTGTTGGTTATTGCGAGTTTAAGGGGGAGGTAGTCGTTTGTTGGTTATTGCAAGTTTAAGGGGGAGGTAGTAGTTTGTTGGTTATTGCGAGTTTAAGGAGGAGGTAGTCGTTTGTTGGTTATTGCGAGTTTAAGGGGGAGGTAGTCGTTTGTTGGTTATTGCGAGTTTAAGGGGGAGGTAGTCGTTTGTTGGTTATTGCGAGTTTAAGGGGGAGG
>CM064492.1:8335724-8545724 GCA_032716605.1 Paralithodes platypus | reverse complement strand
AGGAATTTCATCTGGACCAGGAGCCTTATCTACTGAGAGATTCTGCAAAATAGTTTTGACATGTCTGGTGTGGATCTTAAGTGAGGGAATTTCAGGTGAATTAAAATTAAGTACAGGGACATCTTGATTTATGTCATCTAAGGTTGAGTTGGTGGAGAAAATATCTGCAAGAAGGTTAGCTTTACCTCGTGGGACACTTACAAGATTGCCAGTCGGAGATTTTAATGGTGGAATGGATGAAGCAGTAGTGAAGTTGGATTTGAATGAGTTAAGAGTAGACCAAAATATTTTGTTATCATTTGGATTATTGTTATAGAGCAAGAAGCTGTGCAGGGGAAAAGAACCCCCTAAGGCGGTTGAGCACACCCAGCTTCTGGGAGGCTGCCTTAGCAAGACTGGTAATATGATCCTTCCAACTGAGAGCAGAAGAAAAAGAGACACCAAGAATATTGAGAGAAGATGAAGGATTGATTTTTGTATTGTTGAAGAATAAGGGATAGTCCGCAGGGAGTTCCTTACGGGTAGATAGATGGAGAAATTGGGTTTTGGATGCATTAAAGGTAACAAGGTTTTCTCTGCCCCAATTGGAGATAGTAGTTAGATCAGAATTTAAGTATTCTATGGCTTCATTCCGTTTGTCGTTGAGGAATTACTGGCTGGGGCGTTCTGAAAAACTAATAGAGTAGTGTAAGGTTGAGTCGTCTGCTTATGAATGGATGGGAGTTGATAAAGTAATTTATAAAAATTAGAAAGAGAATAGGAGATAGGACAGAGCCCTGAGGAACACTGGAGTTTATAGGGTGAGGAAGTGAGCGATGGCCGTCCACAACCGCAGCTTTGGAACGGCCGGAGAGGAAATTAGAGACAATGGCACAGATGGAGGGATAGAAACCGAAGGAGGGTAGTTTAGAAATTAAATATTTGTGCCAGACTCTAAGGCTTTCGATATGTCTAGTGCAATAGAAAAAGTCTCACCGAAGTTCCGAAAGGAGGATGACCAAGAGGTAGTAAGATATGAAAGAAGATCACCAGTAGAGCGACCCTTAACCCTTAATTAGCGGGCTAGGTGATCTATTTGACCGTAGCGCCCAGCGTTTTTTTTTTACCCTAAATAGGGTTGTTTACGTTATCATTTTCATGCCTAAATAAGATCCAGAGCATAAAACAAGTATCTATCCCTGAAAGGGCATAAACAGAGCTTTCCAATGACACCTGAACCATCCTTGTACGACCACTGGTTTTCTTGCAATGATCGTGCAACACGAGTGCAAAAACCCTGTAATTTGGTAATTTCCCTACATAATTCCCTGTGTAGCGAGTGAGGAGAGGGGGAGGAAGTTAGAATACAGTTCAGTTGGTCCACCGCGGTGGTGGGTGACGGTCATACAGTTGCTACGCTCCTCACACCGCTCAGCTCTCTCTCTCAGCAACATTACATGCTGAAAATGGCGCTCGACATAAGTTGTGAACCGCCACATAGTCCATATTTATTTTGCACGACATATGTTGCGCGCCGCCAATTAAGGGTTAAGGAAGCCATACTGGCTATCTGAGAGCAGCTTATGAAAAGAGAAAGATTAAGAAATTCAAAAACTTTAGAAATACAAGATATGAGAGCAATTGGACGATAGTTGGAGGGTTGAGAGCGGTCACCATTCTTTGCGACAGGTTGAATGAGAGCAAACTTCCAGCATGAAGGGAAGACGTTAGAGGATAGACAGAGACGAAAGAGTTTGCCTAGGCAGGGAGTCATCACGGAAGCACAGTTTTTAAGTACAACAGGAGGAACACCGTCCGGAGCGTACGCCTTATTAGTATTAAGCCCAGAGAGGGTAGAAAGTACATCTTTAGAAGAGATTAGGATATTAGGCATAAGTAAGAGAGAGGAGGGTGGAGAGGGAGGTATAGCACCGGAATCATCCAAGGTGGAGTTTCTAGCAAAAGTTTGAGCGAAGAGTTTAGCTTTGTCAGAGGAAGAAGTGATGGTTGTGCCATCAGAGTGGGAAAGGGGAGGGAAAGACGAGGAAGAGAAATTGTTGGAGAGGTTTTTGGCTAGATGCCAGAAAGCTTGGGGAGAGCTAGAGTTGGATAGTTCAGTGCATATAATATTGATGAAAGAGTGCTTGGCAAGTCGAAGAACAGATTTGGCTTGATTCCGGGCAGAAACATAGGAAGAATGAGAGTCTTGAGTTTTAAGGCGTCGGTACCGTTTGAATGCTTCCTCTTCAGGGGGTAGTGTTTAATTTTTGGTCTATTTATTTATATATTTATTTTATAGTTTCATCGCTAGACCTCTGTCAAGCTTAAAAAACACTCCCTAGATCCCCCCTGCTAGATAAATTTGTAAATTTTTTGGTACAACATTTGGCCGGTTTCTCCTAAAATGACAGGCTCGCTTTCGCTCGCCAGGAAGTTATCAACACCTAAATGGCTTGAAAGGTCTGTATATTGCTCAAGTAAGGGGGTGAAAGGTCTTAAAATCGCCAAACTAATAGAACGAATGTTTTACAATCTCAAAGCTAATGGGACTAAACATGAGGGAGACAAAGCAACTGCATCCCCCTTAACTCACACAGTACCGGTAACGTCCTTTGCTTTATATTGTGGCAACTATTAGACGATTTTATTCAGATTAGGAAGGACCTCTAACAATAATATGGCTTCAAACTATCTCAACCAACCCTATTAGCTATCGCAGATCCCTCCTAAGCTGCATAACATCGTCTGAATATAGTTAGAGTAAAATATAGCACGTCGCTGGTACTCAAAGGGTTAAGACCGATCTAAATCCACTTAATACCGCACAAGAGACCATTTTGTTGTATAGGAGGCGGTCTGCGCAACTCACAACAATATACCCTCTCAGTCAGTCGGCCTGGGACTCTGTGTTGCAAGCACAGCCCAAACAATGTTCTTGCTACAATGGTGAAATAAATCAAATATCAATAATCAATAACCAAAATACCACCTCCTCTACGTAGGGTACGTGGTACTGTCTTGCAACATATTCCCACCCCTACTCTGTGCAACTCTCCAACCCAAGAGTGAAATGTTACTCTCAGTCTTTCTTCTATTCAACAGCCGAGTTCTGAAAATCTCTCAGAATCAGACTTTCCATCCTCCTAAGACTTAAATTGTTTCAAACTCCGTGTGTCCAGGCATTTTGAATCGAACGTCCCTTGATTTTGGCCCTGTCACTCTTTCAACTATAAGGGAGGCACTCGCTGCAGGCAGTTCTGCCTTTTGCCTCCTTCATTCACATAGAAAAATAAAATCAATAATTATCCATAATCCAAAATCAATAATCATTAACTGCAAGAGTACTCATAAGACAAAGACATGTGCCAGCTGATCTTTGTACGAAATTGGAAACAAAAGCATAAGCCGCCAAAACTAGCGATCCTATTTTCACCATCAAACAAAAACCACTTGATTATAATATTCTAGTTTTCACCCATCGCAAGACAGCAGTGCGTACAGTCTTGATAGCCTAGTGCTTAGTGTGCGGAATTTCGGTGTGAGTGTCCTAGATTAGAGTCCTTGGAGTACCACATGTATAAATTACTTTCATTGATTTCACTAGCTAGGTTTAACCCTCTGAGTACCAGCAAAGTGTGTTATAATTTGGTCTAGCTATATTTAGGCAATATTATGCAGCTTAGGAAGGATCTGTGGTAATTAAAAAGGTTGGTGGAGATAGTTTGAAGGCATATTATTGTTAGACGTCCTTCCTAAGCTGAATAAAATGGTCTAATAGTTGCCAGAATATGATGAAAAGGACTGAATGGGTTAAATTAGTTGGAGGGTTGGTGAAAACAAATATGAATATATAAAACCTAGATTAGACGAGTTATTTACGGAGATATGAGTAGCCAAACAATGCACAATGCAGGAACTTCCTGTGTTTACACCAGAAATATGGGTGGTGTAATGGTTTAGTTGCTTATGTTCTGGGTGTGGTGTCCCGAGTTGGAATCCCGGGAGGACCATATGCTTTCATTAGTTTATTCAAGTGCATTGGGGTTTGTAATTGATGATTAATGTTAAGAACAGGGTGTTACTTAAAACTCGGCAAACTCACTTTATTTCTTTCATCATCAAAACTGAACCACTTGGTGTAGAGAGTTATAGTCTTCACCATTTTAAAGATAACAGTAAGCCCTGCCTCCTGATATATATACAGTATATAACCTAGGTTAGGCCATTTCTTTGCACAGATATGTGTAGATGCAAATAACATGATTCACTTCTCGAAACCCCCCCGATCTGAAGTCCGCAAAAAAATACAAAATGTCGCCGGGTGACATGGGTTAAGCCATTTTGTTCCATTTAGGTGTCTATTTTTTCCTGGTGAGCGATAGCGAGCATGTAATTTAGGAGGAAGCAGCCTTCGGCTGGGACATTTATCTACCAAAAAATTTACAAATATACCTCGTAAGGGAAACTTGGGGATATTTTATTTAAGGTTGATCGTTATCCAAACAAGAAACTAAATTATACATATTATCATTATGTAAGCTACCGAATCCTCCCAACAGGGTGATCAACAACAGTAAAGCTTGAATCCACGCAAAACACTCGAAGGCACTGGTGAAAGGCAACGGCAACTAACAAAAAACACTCGAAGGCACTGGTGAAAAGCAACGGCAACTAACAAAAAACATAATATAAAAGAAAAGAAAACAACAAAATAAACGGCCTGAAGTAGAGAGCCCAGAAGGATAAATTAGGTACTCGAGTAGGATGATAAAATTAATGAAAAGAAAAATCCCAAATATCCAATTACAAATATCTTGTTGAAGAATTGGTCATTTACATAAAAATAGAAAGAAATATTTGGATACAAAACTGACTTATAAAACACATTTAGTCTTGACTTAAAAGAAGAAACATTATTCTACTGCACAATCTCAATAGGTAATTGATGCCGCAACTCAATCAGAGAAGGAATAAAACACCTAGAAAATTGAGTCGTAAAAATAGTTGTATAAACACCTTGAGATGGTTCGGCCATATGGAACGTATGGGAAGCGAGATACTTACGATGAGGGTGTACGAGAGTGAGGTGGAAGGACAGAGAGGGAGAAGTAAACCGAGAGAGAGGTGGAAGGATGGAGTGAACAAGTATACGAGCTGGATTGGAGGAGGGGCGTCGACTGACTGGGGACAGAGGTGCATGGGAGCCACCCCTTCGGGGATCACGGCGTCAGGCAATAGATAGATAGACGAATATTTACACGATTCATGGTAAAGTACTTAGCATTGACCACTTGCGAGTTTCAGGCTATAAGGAAGTTGGAGCCGTGGACCCTGACGACCTCTCCCGACGGCTCTCTTGAGTTGGCGCCCACCCACGTTGCGCGGCGATGTAGGCAAAGACCTGCTCCCGACCCGTAAGTCGTGGAGTGTCGGCACTTAATTCGGCATAGTGTGACACTTGCTTTACCCTTTGGGGATTATAATGCGTGTTGCCACTTTATTCTGGCTCTCATAGGACGATATAATTAAGCTTAGGAAGGAAGTGTAGGAGTCAGAGGGGTGATTGCAATAGTTTTGACCCCTTTGACTGCTAGAGGGCTTTCCAAAACTGAATAAAATCGCCTGATGATGCCCGACCTTCCCATGACGACCCCTCTAAATACTCTGGACCACGGCCTATCACTCTTACTATCAACTTTTGCAATATTCGCGGCCTTTCCTTTAATTTTCACTCTATCGAACACCATCTCTCCGCCTCCAAACCTGATCTTCTTTTCCTCACCGAAACTCAGGTGGCTGAAGCAACTGCCAGCAGCCCCTTCTCTGTATCCTCCTACTTTCTCTATCTTAGTTTCAAAGCCAGAGGCGGATGTTGTGCATGCGTGCACAACAAACTCACTTGGTCTCGTGTTCCCGATTTCGACTCCTCTGAATTCTCAACATTATGGCTCAAACTATCCTGTCATTCTCATACTAAATATTTCTGTGCTGTCTATCATTCCCCTAACTCTACCGACTTTCCCAAATTCTTCGACTATCTAAACTCTAAAGTGGAACGCATTCTATCTATCTCTCCCTTCTCTGAAATCTCCATCTTAGGAGATTACAACGATCATCACCGCCAATGGCTTTCGTCTCACTCTACTGACCAACCTGGTGAACAAGCCTACATCTTTTCTATCATAAATGACCTAGAGCAGCTGGTCCAGCAACCCACCCGTATGCCGGATCGCTTCGGAGATCGGCCCAACATTCTTGACTTATTTCTGACTTCTAACCCTTCTTCTTATACTGTCAATCTTTTCTCTCCTTTGGGCTCCTCTGACCATAAACTTATCTCCGTCACCTGTCCTATCTCTTCAGTAATGCCATCCGATCCTCCCAGCCGGCGGCGCTTGTGACACTTTGGCTCTGCCGACTGGGAGGCTCTCCGGCAGTACTTCTTTGATTTCCCATGGAATGACTTCTGCTTCCGTGGCCAAGGACCCTCAGAGAGTGCTGAACGCATTACCGAGGTAATCCTTTCGGGCATGGAAGCGTATATTCTATTTTCTTTCTCTCAGTCTAATGCAAAAAAATCTTGGTTTACTCACGCTTGTTGTACTGCTGTCCACAACAAGGAGGAAGCATTCAAACGGTACTGACGCCTTAAAACTCAAGAATCTCAATCTCATTCTTCCCATGTTTCTGCCCGGAATCAAGCCAAATCTGTTCTTCGACTTGCCAAGTACTCTTTCATCAATAATAAATGCACTGAACTATCCATCTCTAGCTCTCCCCAAGCTTTCTGGCATCTAGCCAAAAACCTCTCCAACAACTTTTCTTCCTCGTCTTTCTCTCCCTTTTTCCACTCTGATGGCACAACCATCACTTCTTCCTCTGACAAAGCTGAACTCTTTGCTCTAACTTTTGCCAGAAACTCTACCTTGGATGATTCTTGTGCTGTTCCTCCCTCTCCACCCCCCTCTCTCCTACTTATGCCTAATATCCTAGTCTCTTCTAAAAATGTACTTTCTACCCTCTCTGGGCTTAATACTAAGAAGGTGTACGGTTCGGACGGTGTTCCTCCTGTTGTACTAAAAAACTGTGCTTCCGTGCTGACCCCCTGCGTAAGCAAACTCTTTCGTCTCTGTCTCTCCTGTAACATCTTTCCTTCTTGCTGGAAGTTTGCTCTCATTCAACCTGTTCCAAAGAAGGGTGACCGCTCTCAACCCTCCAACTCTCTTCCAATTGCTCTCATCTCTTGTATCTTTAAACAAATTTAAACTATTCTTGCTTCCAAATTTCTTAAGCATTTCTCTTCTCATAATCTGCTCTCAGATCGCCAGTATGGCTTCCTTAAGGGTCGCTCTACTGGTGATCTTCTTTCATATCTTACTAACTCTTGGTCATCCAACTTTCGGGACTTCGGTGAGACTTTTTCTGTTGCACTAGACATATTGAAGGCCTTCGATAAAGTCTGGCACAAATCTTTAATTTCCAAACTTCCCTCCTTCGGTTTCTATCCCTCCATCTGTGCCTTTGTCTCTAATATCCTTTCCGGCCGTTCCATAGCTGCGTTTGTGGACGGCCATCGCTCATTTCCTCATCCTATCAACTCCGGTGTTCCTCAGGGTTCTGTCCTATCTCCTATTCTCTTTCTAATTTTCATAAATTATCTTCTCAACTGTACATCCAGTCCCATCCATTCATATGCAGACGACTCTACTTTACACCACTCAATTAGTTTTCCAGAACGCCCCAGCCAGCAGTCCCTCAAAAGTAAATGTAATGAAGCCATAAAATGCTTATCTTCTGATCTAGCTACTATTTCCAATTGGGGTAGAGAAAACCTTCTTGCATTTAATGCTTCCAAAACTCAATTTATCCATCTTACTAACTGTCAGGAACCTCCAGAGGACTATCCCTTATTCTTCAACCATACAAGAATCAACCCTTCATCTTCCCTCAATGTTCTCTGTGTCTCTTTTTCTTCTGCTCTCACTTGGAAAGACCATATTACCAGGCTCGCTAAGGCAGCCTCCCAGAAGCTGGGTGTGCTCAACCGCCTCAAGGGGTTCTTTACCCCTGTGCAGCTTCTTGCTCTGTACAGGGGCACAGTGTGTTTTTATATTGAGTATTGTTCACATGTGTGGGGAGGATCCTCTCACACCACACTCCTAGATAAAGTAGAAAGGAAAGCCTTTCGTACCATTAACTCCCGTCCACTCATCAACTCTCTGCAATCTCTCTCTCTTCGCTGCAATGTTGCATCTCTCTCACTATTCTATCGCTACTACAATACTCAGTGTTCCTTGGAGCTTTCCCAGTGCATACCACCTCCTCTACATAGGGTACGTACTACCCGCCTTGCAACACAATCCCACCCCTACTCTGTGCAACTCTCCTACCCAAGAGTGAAATGCTATTCTTACTTTCTTTTATAAGGGGAGACTCCAGGATGATTTTTATCTCAGCTTCTATAAGAGACTCATTGCTGGCCTTTTGCCACATGTACCGTCATGGTGTAACGTTGACTCGATGAGAAAATCAGCTCTCTATGTACGTGCGCGCGCGCGTGAGCGCAGAATTTCACAAAAAAGTATTAACTCACTGAAGTTTTTCCAAATTTCCCCCAATTTTGGCATGGCATATCCTACCAGCATCCCCTAGAAAGTAGCGTCAGCTTTCTCCCCTATAAATAATAGAAGGTGGTGAACAAAAAATATTTTATACCATTAGTTTGGGGTAGAGCTGAAATGTGACTTTCAAAGGGTCATATCTCCTAAATTTGCGGGAAATCGCCGAAAAAACGACGAGAGAATGTTCTTTTATATGCCAATTTGCTGTGGTTAGATGGGGAATGCATTTGGGCAATACCAAATCCAGTTAATAGACTCGTTAGGGCCAAAAAGTAATTACTAGCAATTTAATTTGTAACTTTCAGAGAAGTGTAAATCCATTCTGGTGGTCTAGTTTTGTTACCCCTCCTACATAAATGTTTTCTATGGGGAGCGCTACCTATAGAAAATGAACTTTGATGGCTAACTAATTTAAAATTTATTTTTCACCCACATTTTAGAGTACATATTCATTCGAATTTGACCGAAATCCTTGATATTGGGCACCCCAAAGGGGTACCTTAGGGATGTAATAAGGGCGTTTATGCCCTCATATGATCATTTCTATTGCTTACAGAAGCCTTTTAGACTACAGACACAATTTTTTTTTTTTTTGTGATTGACTTAATTTTATTCAGTTTTTGGGGGGTCCTGGGCGAACCCCCGCCCCTGGGGGTTATGGATGCAATATGTGTTTTCGTTCCTTCCTATGCTATTCTCATATGTTGAAAGAAGCAGTTTACAGAGAGAACAAAAAACTTGAAATTTTGACCAGAGCCAAAACAAAAAACCTGGAGTCTCCCCGTTTTAAAAACTGCTGAGTTCTGGAACTCTCTCCCAGAATCAGTCTTTCCTTCTTCCTATGACTTAATGGCTTCAAGCTCTGTGTGTCCAGGCATTTTAGCTCGAACGTCCCTTGATTTCGGCCCTGTCACTCTTTGAAATCTGGGGGAAGCACTCGCTGCAGGCAGATGTGCCTTTTGTCTCCCTCATTCACATAGAAAAAAAAAAAAAAAAAAGGCTAAGGTGAAAATTGCGTCGCAACACTGAGAGGGTTAACGGGGATTGGTTCACTTCTTGGTCGATTTTTGCAGTTATTTATTATTTTTGTCTAGTTTCCTCCATAGACCTCCATCAATCCTTAAAAAAACAGGATATATTTGTACATTTTTCGGTAAGAAAATGTCCCGGCCTTCCTTAGTTTACAGGCTCGCTATCGCTCGCCAGGAAAACATCGACCCCTAAATGACACGATAAATCTTAATATTGACAAGGAAAAGGGGCGAAAGTTCATAAAATCACTAAACTAATGGGCTGAACGTCTTAGAATCTGAAAACTAAAAGGGGTGAGCATGAGGGAATTGAATTGAATTGAATTGAAATCTTTTCATTTAGCCTTTAGTATACAATACAATTTTGCTTACAAATGATTTGTTAAAAAACAAAAATATATAATAATAATACAAAAAAATAAAGCTGAGCCTTTTGAGAGATGTCTCTCTTAAAGGCACCTGGTATAACTCGATCTATCAAAATACAATTGTATATAATACACTTAGTCACAGCTATGAGCCCCGGGAACTACGTGTTGTAAAGATTTGTTCTAAATTCGAAAAGGGATGTATGTAGGCAAAATATAATAACATAAAATAAATTAAATTAATGGTGATTAACCCTGAGGTCACAGCTGATTGTTCATTATCAAAATTACCCATGTAATACCATTTACAAAAATTGAATACATATAACATACATTGTAAAACTATTGACTTGATGTTCAAAGGCCATACTCGCAATTATACCCACAATTCGACACAAAGACACATACGCTTCCCTAACAGTATATGCCTAATTAGTAAAGGACATAACATTTGTTGTGCATGGAGTACACACTTACACTATTCATTTAGACCTATATATGAGAACATGGTAAATAATTTACTGTAGACTATAATATATTCATTTCTATAAAAAAAAACAAAAAAAACAAAAAAAAATGCATACAAATGGCAACTACACATACATCATATACACCTTTACAGACAAAAATAGAAGCATGTTTATTACAAAATAGTATTTAAGCTCATTCAACCCTTTACGTGACTCTACATATATATACACACACAGCCAGCGTAAATATTATTAAAGGTTACACATTTGTCGATCTAGGTGATAGGGATGTTGTAATTATTGGTAGTATAATTGGTGATATACTTATTTTAGTAGTCACTATTAATATCGTGTTAATATAATTTTTTTTAATTGTCTCTTAAACCGAGATATTTCCTGTATATTTCTTAAATTTTGAGGTAATCCGTTCCACACCTTAACTCCATGATATTTAATACATGTCTGAGCTTGACTAGAAGTCATGAGAGGAATTCTTAATAGATCAGCTCCCCTTAAATTGTACCTTTCATTGTTACTAGGTGTAAACAAATCAGTTCTATCAAGGTTATGCAGACATTTAAATACGAAAAGCGCACTGCAATAAGTATTGATATCCTTAAATTTAAATAATTCAAGTTTACTAAAAAAAGTTCATTTGTGTGGGCATATCTTGATTTATGTGATATAGTTCTAATTATTCTTTTTTGTGATTTTGCAATAGTTAATAATTTGGCTTTACTAGTTGCACCCCAAATTGTTTGGCAATATAACAACTGTGGATAGATAAGACTATAATATAATTGTTTTAGAGCACTAATATTAAAGCAGTGTCGTGTAAGGTAGAGTATGCCACATTGCTTATTAAGTTTGTTTTTCAAATCATGTATATGTATGCCCCACGACAGCCTGCTATCCACCACAACACCAAGACACTTTATATGTTCCTCCTCCTTTAGTACATTATTTCCAATCTTAATTGGTGCTAAATTTTGAGCGATAGATTTATTCCTCTTAAAAATTATATACTTTGTTTGTCAATATTAAGAGTAAGCTTATTAGCTTGTATCCACCTTGCTATGTTATTTAGCTCATTATTGACTAAATCTATTAGGAAACGTAGATCCCTGTGTCTGGCATACAAAGTGCTATCATCGGCAAATAACAGGAAGTTAAATATAGTGCTAGAGTTAATAACATCATTAATATATAAAATGAAGAGCAGTGGGCCCAATATGGACCCCTGTGGGACTCCATATGTTATAAACTGTTGTTCAGATTTGCAGTCCTTATATTGCACATATTGCCTCCGATTACTTAAGTATGACTGAAACCAAGTATGTGTAATATCTCTAATTCCATAATGTTTGAGTTTATCTAACAAAATCTGATGGTGAACCGTATCAAATGCCTTAGACAGATCTAAAAATATGCTTATTAAAT
Source organism: Paralithodes platypus (assembly GCA_032716605.1). Lineage (NCBI taxonomy): Eukaryota > Metazoa > Arthropoda > Malacostraca > Decapoda > Lithodidae > Paralithodes > Paralithodes platypus. The sequence continues at coordinate 8,533,815 of CM064492.1, read as the reverse complement.
AATCTTTATTGTCAAAGGAACTGAGGATATCACTTTTGAATTTTGATAAGGCTAATTCAGTGGAACGTCCCTTCCTAAATCCATATTGGGCATCCGACAAAACACCATTAGTAGTGCAATAATCCATGAGCCTATCAAACATAACTTTTTCTAATATTTTACTTATGGCAGGTAAAACAGATACTGGTCGATGATTTTTAAAAAGACCTACATCTCCTGACTTAAAAAGGAGAAGGGGGACCAGAAAAATGACCCATCTCCCCTATGCCAAGGCACTGATGGACCTTGTCAACATTGTATTTATTTATTTTCATCATTATTTTCTTTAACCCTTTGAGTACCAGCGACGTGTGCTATATATTGTTCAAGTTAAATGTTAACGATATTATGCAGCTTAGGAAGGATCTAGGGTATGTAAAAGGGTGGGCTGATATATATTGAAACTTTTTTTATTGCTAGAGGTCCTTCCTAAGCTTAATAAAATAGTCTAATAGTTGCCAGAATACGATACAAAGGACATCCCTGGTACTGAATGGGTTAAGCTCCCTAGACCTCCATCAAGCTTAACCCTTCCAGCCCGGGTGTCATTTTAAAATGACACCAAAACAAAAGGGCCGGAACCCGGGTGTCATTTTAAAATCTTTGTGCTTGAAAGCGTGCTTCAAAATTTGCGCGGCCAATTTTGGCATGGTAGGAGCGACCGCAGCGCCACCAAGCCTCAACTACTAGTGTTATCAGTTCGTACGTGGCCGCCATAGCGAGTATACTGAAAAAATGTTTTCCGACGTGTCCGATTCGTTGCAACCTCCCGCGGGCCCCAGTGCTACCCCACTCGCAACTTCAACGCCTGTTCCAACCGAGAAGAGAGCTCAACAAAAGAAAGTTAAGCGTTTGTTGAGTGATAGCGCTATACAGCGACAACTTTTTGAAAGTGATGAAGAGATCAGTGGCGAAAGCTTGGTGGACAAGGTACAATTTATAAGTGAAAGTGAAGACGATTTCGTGGGCTTTGGAGACGACGATAATGTCGATTTATTTGAGGGGGGAGACAGTAGTGATTATCCTGATGTGGAAGTGTTTCAGGAAGGTGCCATTGAGCTTCCCAGTGTGCTAGAACCTAGGCCTAAGATGGCCCCTCGCCATCTTTGCTAGGTCAGCCTAGGCCTAGCCCTAGCCCTACCCCAGGACCTTCCCCTTTGCCTGCCCGTACGCCCTTGAAAGTGGGCAAATATTTCTACAAACAATCATTGATCAAAAGTGCAGCTAAAAAAGCACGCAGGGCAGCCGCAGAAAAGCATAGGGAAGCTGAAGATAGCGATAATGACGCCGACCCTGGCCTAGCAACCACCCGCATTCCATTGTCCCGACGCCTTGACACGGGACGCCGCGTGGGTCACCCACAGCCCTCGCCTTCATCAGGATGACCAAAGGGCCTCTTCAAGTGGTATTGGTGATGTGCCACAGGCCTCAACACACCGCAGAGCATTATTTCCTGCTGAAAAGCCCTCGGCTCGCCGCAAAAGGAGCCCAACTCCCGAGGCCTCGGCTCCCATTCTTGAAGCTCCCGCAGCCTCCCGCGCCCCACACCGCCGACGCCCGGTCACTTCTTCACCAGAATTGTCTCCTGAGGAGGATGCTGACGACCCCAACATTGCCCCAGATGACCTGACGTCGCCTGAGGAGGAAGAGGAACAGGAACAGGAACAGGAAGAGGAAGAGGATGTGCCGACAAATCGAGGGAGAGGGCGAGGTCGTGGACGTGGTCAGCCTGCCGACGCCGCTGCCCCTGGGCCTGGGCCTGGGCGTGGGGCGTCCGCCTGGCCAAGGGCGTGTGCCAGGGCGTCCAGGGCGTGTGCCTGCTGCAGCACGACCTCGAGCATCAGCATCCGACCTGTTTGTGTGGACAGATGGAGCTGATTTTGAGCCAGATTGTCCTGCCTTTGACGAGGTACAGATGGGTTCTGGGGTGTCACCAGCATATCCCTGTGGCCCAGATGCTACCCCCAGTGAACTTTTCTGTGGCTTCTATGACAATGAAGTCATGGAATACCTCGTCAAAGAGACAAATCACCACCATGCTATCTGTGCCAACTTTCTTGGGAGGAAGACCAGTGCCAAGATGGTGGCATGGAGAGCTCTCACTGTGGCAGAATTATATGTGTTCTTGGCACTCACAATGCTGATGACTCATATAAGGAAGCACGTTCTGGCTGACTACTGGATCACTGGCGACATCATAACGACTCCATCATTTGGCAAATACATGTCCAGGGACAGGTACTTCGACATCCTCTCCTATCTCCACCTGACAAACAACATGGCAGTCCACCTTCCCGACTCATTATGGAAGATCAGGAAGCTGTATGACATGATACGTCATCGGTTCACCACATACCTGATTCCTTTCCAGAAGATGTGCCTCGATGAGTCTCTGGTCCTGTTCCGTGGTAGGCTGCACTTCCGACAGTATATCCCGTCCAAGAGACACCGCTTCGGCATCAAGCTCTTCGTCCTCTGCGACTGCTTGACGGGGTATGTGCTGGACTTTATAGTCTACAGAGGCAAGGCTGGAGAAGTTGTGACTGACCCTCTCATTGGTTTTGGTGGCGCTGTATTGAAGAAGATGATGGAGAGGCACTTCAATAATAACCACATCCTCTACACAGATAATTATTACACGTCGCCTCTCCTGACCAAGTACCTCCATGACCGCAAGACCGGAACTGTCGGCACAGTCAAGGGCAAAAGGAAGGGCATGCCAGGCTACCCAACCAAGACGAAGAAGGCTGACATCTTCCACAAGAAGAGTGGCCCCATCCTCTCCATCCACTGGCATGACCAGCGCAAGGTCAACCTCCTCACCACATGCCACAAAGCCCAGATGGTCGCCACAGGGAAGGTGGACCGAACAACCAAGAACCCCGTCCAAAAACCAGCTGCTGTCCTGGAATATAACATCAACATGCACCTCGTTGACAAGTCCGACATGCAGATGGGCTTCATCGACTGCCTGCGAACATCTTGCAGGTGGTACAAGAAGTTTATCCTGCATATGGTAGATATGTCGATCCTCAATGCCTACAACATCTACCGTCTGAGGACTCCAGGAGCCAAGAAGTACAAGTCCCTGCGGAAGTTCCACAAGCAGGTGCTACTTGAGCTCCTGGCTAAACATGCGGGTACACCAGGCAGGCCAATACAAGGACCAGGCCACCTTGACAGAACGGGGTGTGCTGAATTCTTCAGGAAGCACCAGCTCAGCGCCCTTCCTTTCAAAGCACCAGGTAGTAATGTTAGGAGTCAGAAGAGGTGCCATGTGTGCAACCACACAACTCGCAGACCCCGCAAACCCACAAAAACCACTTGGGAATGCCTCGAGTGTCAAGTTGGACTGTGTGCTGGCACCTGCTTCAACGACTTCTACACTCTAACAAACTTTTGAAGTGGAAGTGACAACAGTGAAAGTGACACTCAAATGTAGGCTAAGAATAATAATATAACTAAGTATTTTTTTTTTTTTTTTTTTTTTTTAAAGAGACAATGAACGGAGGAAGGATAAACACAGATAAAACAAAAAGGTCCATGTGCCTAAAGGCATCCTCCATTCATAAAATGTTTGTAACAACTGGATTTAAACATTTGTTGATTGTAAGTTTGTGGAAAGCAATTCGAGGGAAGTGAATTCCAAAGAGTAGTAGCTCTGGGGATAAATGAATTCTGATAAGCAGAAGTTCTGCATTGTAGAGGAGAGTGTAAATTCATGTGGGCTCTCAGCTGCCCTAGTTCTACGGGGAAAGATGTGGAGAGGCGGCACAATTGAAGCAAGTTCCTCGGAACAATTGCTGTGAAAATATCTGTAGAATAATGCAAGGGATGCAACGTTTCTTCGTATGGCTAATGTAGGAAGGTCCTGTGTGATTGCAGGGTTATTGATTAATCTAATTGCTTTATTTTGAATTTTGTCCAACTGCCTCAATGCAACCACTCCACTTCCACCCCACAGAGGTGAACAGTAATCCATCTGAGAGCGCACATGACTTTTATTTATGCCAACTGCTCGTCAGTGAAGAATTCTCGAACTCTGTACAGGAGTCCCAGTTTTTTAGAGGCATTCTTAGCAATGCTTCTAACATAATGTGTCCAGCTCAAGTTAGTAGTTAATGTTACACCGAGAATGTCAATACTAGGGGAAGTGGGAATATTTACATCATTAAAAATATGGGAGTCAGTGAGATTCTGTCTGTTAGAAAATTGAATGTACTTGGTTTTCTGTGCATTAAAGGAAACTAGATTCTCTTGTCCCCATTCATTAATTCTAGAAAGGTATTAGCTTATCTAACAATACATAAAAGGGGAAATGACACTACCAATTATCAAAGTCCAGTGAAAGTGACACTAATAATCATAATAATAATAATAAAACGAAGTAATAAGTGACAGAGACACAAATAAGTTCATATAAATAACTTTATTGAGTGAAAATAACATAATAACTATAATAAATGACAGAATAACCAATAAAACACTATCAAATCGCTTCCTGGCATAATTGCGGGTGGAGCGACGAGTGCAACTGGGCATCGTAGCCGGGGCCGCGGTTGAGTGTTCGGACGCGCCGAGGTAAATACGCGGCAAAAGTTACCTCCACTTCCATCACCATCACTCCGGAACCAGTTGAGCTAGAGAGCTCTACTCAACGCCATTCTACGCAGGAAGGTAACCCGCTCATTTCTATATATGTTTGATTAATGTAGGTCATATATTAAGCGAGATTAGCCTTAGTTTACTTTTGTTGATATTCGACCAGATCGCCCGGATACGAGCTCCGTCATTAGGAGAGCCTGCCCGGGCCAGGAGGGTTAAGGGGGGTCACCTGTTTTTTGTTCTCCTTTTATCTTTTTTGTCTGGCTTGTACCCATTCGGCCCTATTCAGCCTACTGTTTTAGGACGATTATCCCCATCCAGGTGTCGATTTATTCATGGCAAGCGATAGCGAGCCAGCATTGTATGGAGAAATCCGGCTTCGCCGGATTTTTTTTTCTATCGAAAACTGGTAAAATTTAGCCTGCTGACAAAAAGCAATAAGACAAACTAGCAGGGGTACCCGGCGTTGCCCGGGTTTAAATTCTACCATTTATTTATGAACACATGTTAATATCACTCTATATTATGACAGGCTTTGATATTTAATAATAATACTGTACCACCATAATTACCATCACTACTACCACCACTACTACTACCATAATCACCATCATCAATCACTACTAGCACAAACATCACAATACTACTACTACCATAATCACCGGCCTCGACCTCCCTGTGCCTCATTAAACGGCGACCTCGATTTCGGCCGCTAAATTACCTCCGATTTTGGATATGACCTCATCCTTACCCCCATGTTGGGGGGCTACGAACAACTTTCGTTCCATACACCTTTCGATCGGAGGCCTCCTGCCCCAAACGGCAATTTGTTTTTATTTTATTTTTTTCAATTTCGGCCTCGAAACGACCTCCGATCGTGGCCTCGCCCTCTCTATGACCTGACCCAGGTCAATTGACACCCACATGCAAAGTTTCAGCTCCCCAGGTCCAAAACTGCGGCCGCCTATTAAGAACACACAGACAGACACACAAACTGATTTAATAATATAGATATGCTGGATCGCTACCGCTCGCCAGGAAAAAATCGACACCTGGATGGGGATAAACGTCTTAAAAGAGTAGGCTGTATTGGGCCGAATGAATACAACCCAGAGAGAGAGAGAGAGAGAGAGAGAGAGAGAGAGAGAGAGAGAGAGAGAGAGAGAGAGAGAGAGAGAGAGAGAGAGAGAGAGAGAGAGAGAGAGAGAGAGAGAGAGAGAGAGAGAGAGAGAGAGAAAATAACATGGTGGGCCCCCATAAAGAATACCCCCGAGACCCCACTTCGAGATATATTTGTACATATTTCGATAGAAAAGCTGAAGGCTCGCTATCGCTCGCAGGTGAAAAATCGAGACCTAGATGACATGAAAGGTATAAAAATTGACAAAGAAATTTGGCAACAGGCCTTAAAACCGCCAAATTAGAATTAGAGAGGCAATGATATGCCTTTTGTCTCATTCATGCACACACACACACACACACACACACATACATATATATATATATATATATATATATATATATACATATATATATATATATATAATTATATACAGTATATATATATATATATATATATATATATATATATATATATATATAGATATATATATACATATATATATATATATATATTATATATATAATTATATATATATATATATATATATATATATATATACTGTATATTATATTATAAACTCAATAGAAGATAGTCTAAAATGAGGAAACAACGAGTGATTAGCCGAACCTCGTTAACCAGACGCATTATTAAGTTTACTAGTATTGTTTCTTCTCCGATTGGCTTAACCCCTTCAGTACCAGGGACGTCCTTTTTATCATATTCTGGCAATTATTAGACGTTTTTATTCAGCTTGGGAAGGACCTCTAACAATGATAAGGCTTCAAAACTATCTCAAGCAACCCTTTTAACTACCACACATCCTTCCCAAGCTGCATAATATCGTTTATATATAGCTAGACTATGTTATAACACACGTCGCTGGTACTCAAAGGGTTAACCCCTTGAGAATTATGACGTAGTTTAGCAGCTTATTCTGGCTATTATTAACCCTTCTTTAGCGGCCTATGCGGTTTATTTATGTGTACCGCCCAGCGGGGTGTTTTTAGCCAAAATAGGGCTGTTTACGTGATCATTTTCATGCCTAAATAAGACCCAGAACGTAAAACAAGTATCTATCCCTGAAAGGGCATGAACAGAGCTTTCGAATGACACCATAACGATCCTTGTATGATGGATAGTTTTCTTGCAATAACCGTGCAACGCGAGTGCAAAAAGCAGGTAATTCGGTACTTTCCCCATATAATTGAGTATGTAGCGAGTGAGAGAGGGAGGAGGGAGCTGAGATTCGTGTCAGTAGGTTCGCCGCGGTGGTCTGGAGCAGTCATACGCTCGCTAGTCTCCTGCCACCACTTGTCTCTCTCTCTCAGCCACATTACGTGCTGAAATTGCCACTCGACCTATGTCGAGCGCCGCCACATAGTCCAGCTTTATTAAATACGACTTAAGTGGTGAGCCGCTTTTTAAGGGTTAAACGATTGTATTCATATTAGGAAGGGTATATGGAAGTCAGAGGGTTAAATGAGATAGTAATTACCCTTTTAAAGGGCCACAGAAATTTCCTAAGCTGTATAACATCGTCTAATGTTATCCAGATTGTATTCAGATTATGAACGGTATGTGGAAGTCAGAGAGATAATTGGAACAGTATTTACTCATTTGATGACAACAGATCCTCCTTAAGGGGGGATGGGCGTATTTATTTGCTCATTTACAGTATGTATTTGTTATCATTTTGTTAAATTTCCTCCTTAGACTTCCATCAAGCTTAACGCCTTACGAGCGGGCCCGTCAGTAACTTCTACTACCCGCCAAGCGGGTAGTTATACCCTAAACGACCTTGTTTCCGTGCTCTTTTTCATGCATAAACAAGAGCCAGAGCGTAATACAATTATGTATCCCTGAAAGGGCGATAATTGAGCTTTTCAATGACACCAGAACCATCTTTCTACGACCACGCGTTCTCTTGCAACGATCGTGCAAGACGAAGGAAAAATCCCTAAAATACGGTAATTTCCTTACATAATTCCATGTGTAGCGAGGTAGTGAGTGTGGATGTGTGTGGAGGGGACGGCAGTTGCCGCGCGGGACCCGTGCCGAATGGTCAGAGCCGACCTACGCTCCTCCCACCGCTCGTCTCTCTCTCAGAGCCAATTATTGTTCAAAATTGCACACCGCCTGAAGTCGGTCACCGCCACATAGTCCTTTCTTCTCTAGACCGACTTAAGAACGGTCTCGCCAAAGAGGGGTTAAATAACACCCCCAAGATTAATTTGTACATTATTTGATAGAAAAATGTCACGGCCGAAGGAAGGTTTCTCTTAAATTACAGGCTCGCTATCGCTCTCCATGAACAAATTGACACCTAAATGACACAATCAAACTTAATATTGACAAAAAAATGGATTGAAAAGTCTTAAAATTGCCAAACTAATGGACAGAAAGTCTTAAAATTGCCAAACTAATGGGAGCTAAACATGAGGGAGAAAGTGGTCCAGAAAAGCGACCCATCTCCTCTCAAGTCGTATAAAATCGTCTAATATTATCCAGAATATGATTTCCAAACCACGTGAAAATCCCGAAGAGCGAAAACAACACCGCCACTTCTTATCGTATTTTTTGCAGACGAGTCAATTCGCTGTTTCATAATTCAGTAACGGCCTCAAGAACAACAACATTACTTTCTGAAGGCCGTATCTGTAAGCGAATCCGGGAGAGAAGAAGAAGAAGAAGAAGAAAGGACGTTATGTTTTGACCAATTTGAAGCGTGATAGAATGGAGAGAGATAGAGTGAGTGAGAGAGAGAGAGAGAGAGAGAGAGAGAGAGAGAGAGAGAGAGAGAGAGAGAGAGATAGTTAGAGTTAGAGAGATAAATTGAGTGAGAAAGAGACATAGACTGAGGGTCGTATTAATGGAGAGAGAGAGAGTGTGAGAGTGAGAGTGAAGACCGAAATAATGTAAGTCAACGAAATAAATGTGTTGATCTGACTGTTGAATTGGGTGTAGCGGATAATTATTTGAGAAATAGAGAGATGTCCACAAACGGTTTCAGCGGTGTGGCAATTAAAAATCTAACACTTCTATTCTTGAAGAATTCTTTCCCTTCGCAGCGCCTGATACCGAACGAATACTTTGGACATGTCTACAAAGGAAAACAAGCAACAACATATATATTTATCCTTGCGAGGTTGCTTGTATATAACCTACCTATATAGTCAATGTGCAAGGAAAAATATATACATGCTGGGAGCTATTCATTTGTAAAAACAGTTCATTGGGAGTTAAGAGCGATATATTTATCAAGTCAGGTTTTTAAACGATTGAGCAGTACAAAATGCAATAACATTTTGCTTACAGAGGGTACAAGGATAAGCGTGCCAATTTCTAAAGGTAACGTCATATTTTAAGTTATTTCGTCTACTAACGGTGCTGCGAAGGGAAAGAAATTTTTAAGAATACAAGGATAAGTGGGCAAGTAAACTCTAGAACTCTCTCCCTCAATCTATCTTTCCTTCATCCTATTACTTATAATGCTTCAAGCTCCATGTGTCTAGACATTTGGAACCTAACTTTCGTTGCATATCGTATCTCTATCACTATTAATGGGGGGGGGGGGGGCACTTGTTACAGGCAACTTTGCCTCTTGTCTCTTTCATACACATAGACAAATAATAACAGAAAAAAAGAAGGGTGTCGTGTAAGAAGGGGGATTTGAGTAGATTGCACAACATGACAAAGAAGATTATGTTATTTTCACAACACATGAAGATTTACACAGGCACAGAGAAGCGCTGGTAAAGGTGGATGTGTTATTGTTAAACGTGAAGACATTATCATGCGCAAAGGGGGCCAGGTAAAGGTTTTGTTGTTCAGGCTGTTGTTTTTGTCGTTAAAGGTGGTGATGTGGTACGAACAGTGAGTCTAGGGCCATCACTCACCATGGAGACCCAGCAGAGACAACAAGTGGGCTTCCTCCTTCTGCTGCTGATGGTGCCGAAGTGTACTGCTGACGACCCCACCTCCACCAAACTGACTCCACGATTCTCAGGTGGGTTAGAGCATTCTAGGACTTCCTCTCAATATCCTCACTCATAACTCCTCCTTCTGCTTATGTTAGTGTCGAGGTGTACTGCTGCTGCTGACCAACCCCTCCGCCAGACTGACTCCACGGTTCTCAGGTGGGTTAGAGCTTTTTGGACTTCCTCTCATAATCTCTAACAGTAAATCCTCCTTCTTCTGCTCCTGTTGGTACCGAGGTGTACTACTGCTGACGACCCCTCCCCCGTCAGACTGACTCCAAGATTATCAGGTGGGTTAGAGCTCTTAGGACTTCCTCTCAATATCTTCACTAATAAATCCTTCTTCTTCTGCTGGTGTTGGTGCCGAGGTGTACTGCTGACGACCCCTCTATAACACTGACTCCAAGATTCTCAGTTGGGTTAGAGCTCTTTGGACTTCCTCATAAAATCTCCAATAGTAAATCCTCCTCCTTCTGGTGGTGTTGGTGCTGAGGTGTGCTGCCGCTACTAGCGAAGATGGCTCCCCTATAGCACTGACTCCACGGTTCTCAGGTGGGTTAGAGCTATTTTATACTTCTACCAAAATGTTCAATAATACATCCTTCTCCTTCTGCTGGTGTTGCTGCCGAAGTGTACTGCTCCTGATGACCCCTCTATAACACTGAATCCAAGATTCTAAGGTGGGTTAGAGCTCTTTTGACTTCCTCAGTAAATCACCAATAGTAAATCCTCCTCGTTCTGCTGTTGTTGGTGCCGAGGTGTGCTGCTGACGACACCTCCTCCCCTGCCATACTAACTCCACGGTTCTCAGGTGGGGTAGAGATTTGTGGACGTCCTCTCAAAACCCTCAATAATAAATCCTCCTCCTTCTGCTGGTGTTAATGCCTAGGTGTGCTGCTGCTGACGACGACCCCTCTCCTATAACACTGACTCCAAGATTCTCAGGTGAGTTAGAAATTTCTGGACGTCCTCTCATAATCCTCAATAATAAATCCTTATTCTGCTGGTGTTGGTGCCGAGGTGTACTGTTAATGAAGAAGATACGTCCTCCACCGCCATACTGACTCCACGGTTCTCAGGTGGGTTAGAGATTTTTTAGACTTCTATCAAAATGGTCAATAATAAATCCTTCTTCTTCTGCTGTTGTTGGTCCCCAGGTGTACTGCTGACAAACCCCTCCCCCGCTAGGCTGACTCCAAGATTCTCAGGTGGGTTAGAGGTTTTTGGACTTCCTCTCAAAATCCCCAATAGTAAATCCTTCTCCTTCTGCTGGTGTTGGTGCCGAGGCGTGCTGCTGCTGACGAAAGACGCCTCCCCTATAACACTGACTCCAAGATTCTCAGGTGGGTTAGAGCTTTTTGGAATTACTCTCAAAATCCTCAGTAACAAATCCTTCTCCTTCTACTGGTGTTGGTGCCTACCCTGTCTTATTTAATCTGTCTGTGAATGATCATGTCCCCGTCTTGATTATTCAGCAACAACAAAGATTTTTGGCCGTAATGTGAAGTTAATTATTAAATCTTGGCATATTTATGACTCAAAGATATAATTGTTTCATATTTATGACTCAAAGATATAGTTGTTTCATATTTGTCCATTATTTATCGAGAAACTACTAGTCAAGGGATTCAGTTTACCGCCAGCTGGAATGAAACAGACTATAAGTGTGCTGCTGCTGCTGATGATGGTGCCTCCCCTATAACACTGACTACACGGTTCTCAGGTGGGCTAGAGCTGTTTGGACCTCCACCGTTTTGCTCCATTAGTTTGGAGATTTTAAGGCCTTTCACCCCATTAGCATGTCGATAATAAGACGTTTCATCCCATTCAGGTGTCGCTTTGTTTCTGAGCGAGCGATAGCGAGCCTGTAACTTAGAAGAAATTGCCCTTCGGCCAGGATATCAAAACATTGCCAAATTTAGCTAGACTGGGATCTAGGTGGCCATTTTTAAAGTTGAAGGAAGTCTGGGAATGAATTTGTGTTAGACTCATGGACAAGCTATTATACATTACTCAAAGATGTTAAAAACAAGCAAAATCCTCAAAAATAATTACACAGTATCTCATAATAACCCTCAAGACGTCAGACCAGATAGTGATGATTGTAATAACATAACCTTAATTACGAACACGACCCACCAAAAAACCTAATCCCACTTTATGAGGGGTGACTTGTTTTTTTCTATTTCTTGTTTGTATCCATTCAGCCCTATTCAGCATACTGTTTTAAGACATTTATCCCCAACCAGGTGTAAATATTTTCCTGGCGAGCGATAGCGAGCAATTTTTTTTTGGAGAAATCTGGCTTCGCCGGAGACATGTTTCTATCGAAAAATATACAAATTTAGCCAGCTATCTAACTCATTATCCAAAATATGGTGGCTCGCTATCGCTCGTCAGGTATAAATCGATAACCTGGATGAGGATAAACGTCTTAAAACAGTAGGCTAAATGGGGCCGAATGGACACAATCTAGAGATAAAATAAAGCAAGTCACCCCCCTTAACCCCTTGAGGACTGTGTTGCGTTTTAAGAGATGCTCTATTTTTCTGGTCCCCCTTCTCCCTCACGTTTAGCCACATTATTTTTCAGATTTTAATTTAAGACGTTTGTTCTATAAGTTGGGCTATTTTAAGACCTTTCGCCTCATGTTTGTTGTCAACATTTGGATCTTTCGTGCCATTTAGGTGTCGATTTTTTCCTGGCGAGAGATAGCGAGCCTATATGTTTTATGAGGAACTGGCCTTCGGCCGGGACATTTTCTAACGAAACATTTACAGATTTATCTCGAAGGTGGGTCTAGGAGGTGTTTATTTTTAAGCTTGAAGGAGGTCTAGGGAGGAACTATGAAAATATTATAAAGATCAATAAAAAGGCAAATAAATACGCTCATCCCCCGTTAACAGTTTATGCTGGCTATCAGTAAATACGCCCATCCCCCGTTAACAGTTTATGCTGGCTATCAGTAAATACGCCCATCCCCCGTTAACAGTTTATGCTGGCTATCAGTAAATACGCCCATCCCCCGTTAACAGTTTATGCTGGCTATCAGTAAATACGCCCATCCCCCGTTAACAGTTTATGCTGGCTATCAGTAAACGATGTTATGCAGTTTATGCTGGCTATCAGTAAATACGCCCATCCCCCGTTAACAGTTTATGCTGGCTATCAGTAAATACGCCCATCCCCCGTTAACAGTTTATGCTGGCTATCAGTAAATACGCCCATCCCCCGTTAACAGTTTATGCTGGCTATCAGTAAATACGCCCATCCCCCGTTAACAGTTTATGCTGGCTATCAGTAAATACGCCCATCCCCCGTTAACAGTTTATGCTGGCTATCAGTAAATACGCCCATCCCCCATTAACAGTTTATGCTGGCTATCAGTAAATACGCCCATCCCCCGTTAACAGTTTATGCTGGCTATCAGTAAATACGCCCATCCCCCGTTAACAGTTTATGCTGGCTATCAGTAAATACGCCCATCCCCCGTTAACAGTTTATGCTGGCTATCAGTAAACGATGTTATGCAGTTTATGCTGGCTATCAGTAAATACGCCCATCCCCCGGTTCCCCCTTATGCTGGCTATCAGTAAATACGCCCATCCCCCGTTAACAGTTTATGCTGGCTATCAGTAAATACGCCCATCCCCCGTTAACAGTTTATGCTGGCTATCAGTAAATACGCCCATCCCCCGTTAACAGTTTATGCTGGCTATCAGTAAATACGCCCATCCCCCGTTAACAGTTTATGCTGGCTATCAGTAAATACGCCCATCCCCCGTTAACAGTTTATGCTGGCTATCAGTAAACGATGTTATGCAGTTTATGCTGGCTATCAGTAAATACGCCCATCCCCCGTTAACAGTTTATGCTGGCTATCAGTAAATACGCCCATCCCCCGTTAACAGTTTATGCTGGCTATCAGTAAATACGCCCATCCCCCGTTAACAGTTTATGCTGGCTATCAGTAAATACGCCCATCCCCCGTTAACAGTTTATGCTGGCTATCAGTAAACGATGTTATGCAGTTTATGCTGGCTATCAGTAAATACGCCCATCCCCCGTTAACAGTTTATGCTGGCTATCAGTAAATACGCCCATCCCCCGTTAACAGTTTATGCTGGCTATCAGTAAATACGCCCATCCCCCGTTAACAGTTTATGCTGGCTATCAGTAAATACGCCCATCCCCCGTTAACAGTTTATGCTGGCTATCAGTAAATACGCCCATCCCCCGTTAACAGTTTATGCTGGCTATCAGTAAATACGCCCATCCCCCGTTAACAGTTTATGCTGGCTATCAGTAAACGATGTTATGCAGTTTATGCTGGCTATCAGTAAATACGCCCATCCCCCGTTAACAGTTTATGCTGGCTATCAGTAAATACGCCCATCCCCCGTTAACAGTTTATGCTGGCTATCAGTAAATACGCCCATCCCCCGTTAACAGTTTATGCTGGCTATCAGTAAATACGCCCATCCCCCGTTAACAGTTTATGCTGGCTATCAGTAAATACGCCCATCCCCCGTTAACAGTTTATGCTGGCTATCAGTAAATACGCCCATCCCCCGTTAACAGTTTATGCTGGCTATCAGTAAACGATGTTATGCAGTTTATGCTGGCTATCAGTAAATACGCCCATCCCCCGTTAACAGTTTATGCTGGCTATCAGTAAATACGCCCATCCCCCGTTAACAGTTTATGCTGGCTATCAGTAAATACGCCCATCCCCCGTTAACAGTTTATGCTGGCTATCAGTAAATACGCCCATCCCCCGTTAACAGTTTATGCTGGCTATCAGTAAATACACCCATCCCCCGTTAACAGTTTATGCTGGCTATCAGTAAATACGCCCATCCCCCGTTAACAGTTTATGCTGGCTATCAGTAAATACGCCCATCCCCCGTTAACAGTTTATGCTGGCTATCAGTAAACGATGTTATGCAGTTTATGCTGGCTATCAGTAAATACGCCCATCCCCCATTAACAGTTTATGCTGGCTATCAGTAAATACGCCCATCCCCCGTTAACAGTTTATGCTGGCTATCAGTAAATACGCCCATCCCCCGTTAACAGTTTATGCTGGCTATCAGTAAATACGCCCATCCCCCGTTAACAGTTTATGCTGGCTATCAGTAAATACGCCCATCCCCCGTTAACAGTTTATGCTGGCTATCAGTAAATACGCCCATCCCCCGTTAACAGTTTATGCTGGCTATCAGTAAACGATGTTATGCAGTTTATGCTGGCTATCAGTAAATACGCCCATCCCCCGTTAACAGTTTATGCTGGCTATCAGTAAATACGCCCATCCCCCGTTAACAGTTTATGCTGGCTATCAGTAAATACGCCCATCCCCCGTTAACAGTTTATGCTGGCTATCAGTAAATACGCCCATCCCCCGTTAACAGTTTATGCTGGCTATCAGTAAATACGCCCATCCCCCGTTAACAGTTTATGCTGGCTATCAGTAAACGATGTTATGCAGTTTATGCTGGCAATCAGTAAATACGCCCATCCCCCATTAACAGTTTATGCTGGCTATCAGTAAATACGCCCATCCCCCGTTAACAGTTTATGCTGGCTATCAGTAAATACGCCCATCCCCCGTTAACAGTTTATGCTGGCTATCAGTAAATACGCCCATCCCCCGTTAACAGTTTATGCTGGCTATCAGTAAATACGCCCATCCCCCGTTAACAGTTTATGCTGGCTATCAGTAAATACGCCCATCCCCCGTTAACAGTTTATGCTGGCTATCAGTAAACGATGTTATGCAGTTTATGCTGGCTATCAGTAAATACGCCCATCCCCCGTTAACAGTTTATGCTGGCTATCAGTAAATACGCCCATCCCCCGTTAACAGTTTATGCTGGCTATCAGTAATACGCGCCCATCCCCCGTTAACAGTTTATGCTGGCTATCAGTAAATACGCCCATCCCCCGTTAACAGTTTATGCTGGCTATCAGTAAATACGCCCATCCCCCGTTAACAGTTTATGCTGGCTATCAGTAAACGATGTTATGCAGTTTATGCTGGCTATCAGTAAATACGCCCATCCCCCGTTAACAGTTTATGCTGGCTATCAGTAAATACGCCCATCCCCCATTAACAGTTTATGCTGGCTATCAGTAAATACGCCCATCCCCCGTTAACAGTTTATGCTGGCTATCAGTAAATACGCCCATCCCCCGTTAACAGTTTATGCTGGCTATCAGTAAATACGCCCATCCCCCGTTAACAGTTTATGCTGGCTATCAGTAAATACGCCCATCCCCCGTTAACAGTTTATGCTGGCTATCAGTAAATACGCCCATCCCCCGTTTAACAGTTTATGCTGGCTATCAGTAAATACGCCCCTCCCCCGTTAACAGTTTATGCTGGCTATCAGTAAATACGCCCATGCCCCCGTTAACAGTTTATGCTGGCTATCAGTAAATACGCCATCCCCGTGTACAGTTTATGCGGGCTATCAGTAATACGCCCATCCCCCCGTTAATAGTTTATGCTGGCTATCAGTAAATACGCCCATCCCCCGTTAACAGTTTATGCTGGCTATCAGTAAATACGCCCATCCCCCGTTAACAGTTTATGCTGGCTATCAGTAAATACGCCCATCCCCCGTTAACAGTTTATGCTGGCTATCAGTAAATACGCCCATCCCCCGTTAACAGTTTATGCTGGCTATCAGTAAATACGCCCATCCCCCGTTAACAGTTTATGCTGGCTATCAGTAAATACGCCCATCCCCCGTTAACAGTTTATGCTGGCTATCAGTAAATACGCCCATCCCCCGTTAACAGTTTATGCTGGCTATCAGTAAACGATGTTATGCAGTTTATCTGGCTATCAGTAAATACGCCCATCCCCCGTTAACAGTTTATGCTGGATATCAGTAAATACGCCCATCCCCCGTTAACAGTTTATGCTGGCTATCAGTAAATACGCCCATCCCCCGTTAACAGTTTATGCTGGCTATCAGTAAATACGCCCATCCCCCGTTAACAGTTTATGCTGGCTATCAGTAAATACGCCCATCCCCCGTTAACAGTTTATGCTGGCTATCAGTAAATACGCCCATCCCCCGTTAACAGTTTATGCTGGCTATCAGTAAATACGCCCATCCCCCGTTAACAGTTTATGCTGGCTATCAGTAAACGATCCCCCGTTAACAGTTTATGCTGGCTATCAGTAAATACGCCCATCCCCCATTAACAGTTTATGCTGGCTATCAGTAAATACGCCCATCCCCCGTTAACAGTTTATGCTGGCTATCAGTAAATACGCCCATCCCCCGTTAACAGTTTATGCTGGCTATCAGTAAATACGCCCATCCCCCGTTAACAGTTTATGCTGGCTATCAGTAAATACGCCCATCCCCCGTTAACAGTTTATGCTGGCTATCAGTAAATACGCCCATCCCCCGTTAACAGTTTATGCTGGCTATCAGTAAATACGCCCATCCCCCGTTAACAGTTTATGCTGGCTATCAGTAAATACGCCCATCCCCCGTTAACAGTTTATGCTGGCTATCAGTAAATACGCCCATCCCCCGTTAACAGTTTATGCTGGCTATCAGTAAATACGCCCATCCCCCGTTAACAGTTTATGCTGGCTATCAGTAAATACGCCCATCCCCCGTTAACAGTTTATGCTGGCTATCAGTAAATACGCCCATCCCCCGTTAACAGTTTATGCTGGCTATCAGTAAATACGCCCATCCCCCGTTAACAGTTTATGCTGGCTATCAGTAAACGATGTTATGCAGTTTATGCTGGCTATCAGTAAACGATGTTATGCAGTTTATGCTGGCTATCAGTAAACGATGTTATGCAGTTTATGCTGGCTATCAGTAAACGATGTTATGCAGTTTATGCTGGCTATCAGTAAACGATGTTATGCAGTTTAGCCGGATTCTGTGGGAATTATAATGCTAAGTGACTCATTTAACCCTTTCATTTCCGGTGCCGTCCTCTTAACTTTATTCTGGCTACTATTAGACGATTATAATTAGCTTAAAAAGAGCCTCCAGCAATAAACAGGCTTTGAACTATCACATTTAACCATTTTTACCACCAAATACCCTTCTTAATTAAACTGCGCAGAATCGCCTAAATATAGCTAGAATAATATTAAATAGACTTCGTCGGTACAGAAGGGGTTAACCCTCTGACTTCCATATACCCTTCCTAATCTGAATAAAATTGTCCCACAGATAGATTATAATATGCTAAAGAATATCGTCTAACGGTAACCAAAATAATCGGAAAAAACGTCATCGTGCTAAAGGGATTAATCATAATTCTGATTTAACCCTTTACAAATTATGACGCAAATTGACAGTTTATTCTGGCTATCATTAGACGAATTTAAACAGCTTAGCAGGGATGTGTGGGAAATGTATTGGTAAAGACTGTCTCATTTAACCCTCTGACTTCCATATGCCCTTCCTAATCCGAATAACATCGTCTATTAATAGCCAGAATACCTGTCAAAATGCATCATAATCCAAAATGAGTTAAGTGGGGTGACCTATTTTGTGTTCACTCTGGGTTGTATCCATTCAGCCTCATTCAGCCAACTGGTTAAAAACGGCTATCCCTCTCCAGGTGTCGATTTATACCTGGCTAGCAATAGCAAGCCACCATATTTTGGATAATGAGTTAGACAGCTGGTTACATTTTTACATTTTTCGATAGAAAAATTTCTCCGGCAAAGCTGAATTACTCCATAAAACGATGGCTCGCTGACGCTCGCCAGGAAAAAATTGACACCTGGACATGGATAAATGTCCTAAAACAGTAGGCTGAATGGGGCCGAATGGATACAACCATGAAAGAGAAAGAAGCAGGTCACCCCCCTTAACTTATAATAACCTAAATTTGACAAGGAGCTGAATTGACTGCGAGTTTTAGGCAATAAGGAAGTTGGAGCCGTCGACATAGATATTTAGCAGAATTACGGTTATACATACATAAAATAAAATTCAATGAACTTTGTATCTATATAAAACTCGTATAATTCTCGTAGTTCCCTCAATTTCGGTGTTTACGGCTCCAACTTACTTGTAGCCCGAAACTCGCAAGTGGTTAACCCTTTCTGTACCGGCGACGTCTTTTTCATTATACTCTGGAAACTAATGGATGGTTTTATTCAGCAAGGGAAGGAAGTCTAGCAATTAAGGCTACAAACTATCTCAATTAAGGCTACAAACTATCTCAATTAAGGCTACAAACTATCTCAATTAAGGCTACAAACTATCTCAATTAAGGCTACCAACTATCTCAATTAAGGCTACAAACTATCTCAATTAAGGCTACAAACTATCTCAATTAAGGCTACAAACTATCTCAATTAAGGCTACAAACTATCTCAATTAAGGCTACAACTATCTCAATTAAGGCTACAAACTATCTCAATTAAGGCTACAAACTATCTCAATTAAGGCTACAAACTATCTCAATTAAGGCTACAAACTATCTCAATTAAGGCTACAAACTATCTCAATTAAGGCTACAAACTATCTCAATTAAGGCTACAAACTATCTCAATTAAGGCTACAAACTATCTCAATTAAGGCTACAAACTATCTCAATTCATCATTTTAGCTACCACATATCAGTCCTAAGCTTCATGAAATCGTCGAAATATAGCTGAAATCAAATACAAAAAGAAGTCATCGGTACAGAAGGAGCTAATTCAATTATCATCAAGTACCAAATAGTGAAACACAATTCCTAATGATATTCTAAAATCGCATTGAATACACAAATATATATATGACCAAAACTAGCTATGTTTGCTATTTTGACCTCTTCAGCTCGATGAAACTGTTTATATTTATTTTTTATTCTGGCTAACATTCGACGATTTTATGAAGTTAAGGGGAGATTTCCACTTGAGGGATTTTTTTTCTAGACCCATTTCTCTCTCATGTTTAGCCCCATTGCTTTTGAGTTTGGTGATTTTAAGAACTTTCGCCCCATTTCTGTCAATTTTAAGACCTTTTATGCCATTTAGGTGTCGATGTTTTCCTGGCGAGCGAGAACGAGCCTGTAATTTAAGAGGAACCGGCCGTAGGCGGGGAAATTTTTCTACCGAAAAACGTACACATTTATCTTAAGAGGGTGTCTAGGGGCTGTAATTTTAAGCTTGATGGAGGTCTAGGGAACAAACTAATATAATATAAAGTATAAGGACTAATATAATCCAGATGGTTTATTGAGATATTATTCACCCCCTCTTGAGTCCCAGAGATAGACTATAAGCTAAAGAATATCGTCTAATGGCAGCCAGAATAACCCGAAAAAGCGTCATCGTGCTGAAGGGGTTAATGACAATCCTGGTGTGTAATTTAACCCTTTGAAAATTATGACGCACATTGAAAGCTTATTCTGGATATCATTAGACGACTTTATACAGATGAGGAGGATCTGTGGGAGTTATAAGGGTAAAACCTATCTCGTTTAACCCTCTGATTTCAATAAACCCTATTTAATCCGAACAAAATCGTCTAATAATAGCCAGAAAACAGAACAGGTATGCGTAATCGGATCTTGATAATGAACGTTTCTTTGGCTATGACCTGATAATAGTAGTAATGATGAAGATAATAATTATAATAATAATAATTATTCTTATTATTACAATTGTTGTACTAAACTATAAATATACTATTATACTAGGGTTGGAATAATTCGACAGTTGATTGGAAATCTGTATTTGTATTTACCAAACTCTTACGGTAGCCATAATCTCCAGAGCAATTGATTCTCTGTTGGTGTCAAAATGAATTCAAGCTATATTTTGAATACCTACGACGGCCCACTATAAGAAATTAAGAACATAAGAAAATGGAGGTCTGCAAAAAGCCGATCGGCCCACATAAGGCATATCCCTGTCACACCCAACCCCAAATATATGACCTATTTATAGACCCAACTCACTAATACCTTGAGGACTGAGCTCACTAAAACGGTCAGAGATCTACACAAGATTACAGGGGTCTGCAGAGCGCCGATTGGCCCACTCCGGCAGATCCCCCCTCATACCCAGCCCATCTCATCCATAGGCCTATCTAATTTTATCTTAAAGCTCCCTATCGTTCTCGATCCTACCATATTACTCGGTAGCCTATTCCACATGTACACAACTCTGTTACCAAGCCAATATTTGCCTATATCTTTTCTGAAACAAAATTTATCTAATTTGAAACCATTTGTTCGAGTTCTTTCGCTATCACTGAGCGTCAGTACATTTTTCATGTCCCCTTTATTAATCCCACTAACCCACTTGAACACTTCTATCATATCCCCTCTAACTCTGCGTCTTTCTAACGAATGTAAGCCTAATTTGTTCAACCTTTCTTCATATGGTAGATTTCTAATGTTATGAATAATTTTTGTCATTCTTCGCTGTACTCTCTCCAACGAATCTATGTCCATTCTGTAATAAGGACACCAACATTGAACAGCATAATCCATATGGGGTCTCAGAGTCACTAATGACAAGTAAAGCTTTAAGATAACATTAGCAGTTTTGTTACTCACACTCTTATAGATGAACCCGAGAATCATGTTTGCCTTGTTGCGAACGCTTATACACTGTTTTCTAGGTTTCAAATCATTGCTAACAAACACACTCAAATCTTTCTCGCAGTCTGTGTTCTCTAATTCCGTATTAGCTAGTTTATATTTTGCATTAGTATTCGTCTTCCCTATCTTAAATACCTTGCATTTGTCAATGTTAAAACAATATTCATCTACCAATTTACTGACCATTCGTGTAAGGTATCTAGATCCCTCTTGGAGGCACTCTATGTCGCTATCTGAATCTATTATTCTCCCCGTTTTGGTATCGTCTGCGATTTTTACTTATCCTACCAGTTATACTTAAATCAAGGTCATTTATGTATATAACAAAAAAAACAGAGGACCCAATACAGATCCCTGGGGGACACCACTTTTGACTGCTCCCCATTCTGACTTATTACCAATTATACTGACTCTCTGCTTCCTACCAGTTAGCCATGACCTAATGTATCCCAACAACGACCCACCTATACCATGCCCCTCAAATATTCTCATCAATCTCTCATGAGGGACTCTGTCGAAAGCTTTACTGAAATCTAAATATATTATATCATATGACTTGTCATTATCTACTGCTTCATATACCTCTGAGAAAAAACTAAGCAAATTAGTACGGCAGGAACGTCCCTGAGTGAATCCATGCTGAGAAGAATTTATTAAATTTAATGTTTCTAAGTGGTTTCTAATTTTCTTAGCAATAATTGACTAGTAGCTTTCCTATGATTGATGTGAGACTAATGGGATGGTAATTGGATGCTATTGATTTATCACCTTTTTTGAAGATCGGAACTACATTTGCAAGCTTCCAAGCTTCTTGAACTAAGCCTGTTTCTAATGATTTGTTAAATGTTAATGTTAATGGGTAACTTAGCTCATCTCTGCATTCTTTTAATACTCTAGCATATACCTCATCAGGACCAGGCGATTTATGAGGTTTCAGTCTGTCAATTTCCTTAAGCACATCATTTCTACTTATAGTAACCGTACTTAACCTATATTCTATACTATCGCTGTATACCTTACGGACTTCTGGAAACTGTGCCAAATTTTCATTAGTGAAAACGGAAAGAAATTGACTATTTAATGTACTGCACATTTCTAAATAATTTTCTGTCGTTTCTCCTATCAAAGTTTTAAGGGGACCAATTACATCTCTAACCTTGGATTTATATAGTTGGTAAACAGCTTTAAGATTGTTTTGGCTACCTTGATTTTTATTTTTCATCCATTTGGGTTGGTTCTGTGTTGATCTAAATTTTCTTTTGGAGATACATTTATTTTGAGCATTGAATACTGACTTAATAAAATTATCGTATGTATCTACCAAGTTTGACGTCTCTTCCTGACTTAAGCTGACAGGTACCCGAGAAGAGGTACACTCATTTGAACACCTGGATCGACTTAATTGTTTAACCATAGGGTCCGCTAATAGGGTTCTTCTTAGTCCACCATAATTGTTTGTACTTCGGAATTGTTACATGCCCATTACCACCTATTTGGAAAATCACTATTTAGAGTCTTGACTCACATCGACTTCGAGCCAAAGGCACATCAAAAATCTTCACAATGCTTGACAAAACTATTTCCCTATTATCCCTCAAGATGTCCTTTAATCACCTGCACAATATTAGGACCGAGGTTTGTATCTATCAACTCTCCCTCACTATAATACAATATATAATAAACTTTATTCCCTTTATAAGTTCAAATCACCTGTATCATATTATACACATTAATATCTCCTATAACATTTACATTACCATGACCGTACTACGAAACTATTAGTAGGTCCAAGTTCTTAAATTCCTTCTGTAATATGACTCGCAAATACTACATCAATCACAATACAATTACTAACTCAACAGGTATTCTCATCACCTGTACAATATCAAAAGATAATTACTAACTCAACAGGTATCTCGTTACCTTTACAAAATTAGAATGGTCTGTCCTCTAGGTCAATTCCTAAGATTACAATCATTGCCCTGGGGTTAAGGGATTAGAATATGCCCCACGTGCCTTCTGCATGTCATAGGAGGCGACTAAAGAGGTTGGGTCGGTGGGCTTGAGACCTCCACCCGTGAAAAATACTTAAACAACGATAAACGAACGAAAAGCCTCAGATGCGGATGGACCCTGTGTTGATGAACCCCGACCGACTATGGACAATCTTACGGAAAATCTTAGAATAGCAACATGGAATGTGAGAGGCATGGATGATGACACAAAAGAGAGAGATCTCCTGGAAGTGTTAGTGAATGTCAGGCTGGATGTATTTGGAATGACGGAGACCAAAGGGAGGGGTAAAGATGTGAGAGAGTGGGAGTGTGGAATGGGTGTGTGTGCTGGAGTGAGTGAGAGAGCAGCGAGAGAAGTAGAAGTTGCGTGTTTGTTTGTAAGTAACAAATGAAAGGAGCGTGTAAGAGACTATGGGTCTGTGGGTTCAAGGATTGTGTGGGTGAAAATGAAAGTAGGAATACAAACGTGGGTGATTGTGTGTGTGTGTATGCTCCGACAGAGGATAAGCTTGTAATAAAGAAAGCGGAGTTTTGGGTGAATGTGGAGGCGTGCCTGGATAAGTATGACAAGAACGAAAGAATATTTCTGATTAGGGATATGAATGGGAAGGTGGGTGATTGGACAGTTAATGGAGTGGTGGGAGGGTGGGGTGTACCGTCAGAGGTGAATGGGAAGGGTAGTGCACTTGTGGGCGTATGTGCGGGGAGGAGGCTGTGGATAGCCAACATCTTCTTCCAACACAGAATGATACACAGGTATACATGGAAAGTGGTGTGGGAGATGAAGGATAAGGATAAGACAGTGGTGGAAGAAAGGCGCTGATTGATTATATATGTGTGGATGAACGAATGAAGGAATCTGTGCTGGATGCTAGGGTGTATATGGGTATTGGAGGGGGTCTGACTGATCATTATGTAGTAGTAGCTAAATTTAGGATGCAAAACAAGTGGGTGAAGAGAGTTGGAGGGAGGCGAGAGGAAGGTGGAATGGCGAGGAGGGTGGAGAGGATACAGAAGGAGGAAATCAGGGAAGAGTACAGGAGAGCAGTAGGAAGACGACTAGGTGGGTTCGATCTGGAAGATATGGAGGAAGTGGAGGAGATGAGCAAGGTGTTTAAGGAAGAGATCTGTGCAGCATGTGAGGAAGTGTTGGGAGTAAGGAGAAGAGGGAGGGGAGTGAAAGGTACAGCACGGTGGACAGAAGGGGTAAAAATAGCTGTGAAAGACAAGGAAAATGGGTATAGAGAGTGGTTGGGTAGTAGAGGGAATGAAGATTTGGAGAGCAGACACGAGCGAGGTACGTGGAGAGAAAGAGAGTGGTGAAGAGAGTAGTGAAGGAAAGTAAGAGAAGAGTAGATGAGGAATTTGGAAGGAATCTGAGTGTAAAATGGAGAGTGTGTAAGAAACTGTTCTGGAAAGAAGCCAAGAAAGTTAGGGAAGGTAGCAAGGGAAACAGTAAGAGTGTGAAAGATAAGAATGGGAGAATGCTAGCCGAGAAGCAAGAGAGAGACAAAAGATGGAAGGAGTACTTCAACGAGTTGCTAAATGTAAGGAATGAAGCGCTAGCAAACATAGTTGGATGGGGTATGGGAGGGAAAAGAAGAGAAGTAGTGGAGGAGCAGGTGGTGATCAGGAGGTCAGAAGTGTGGGAAGCCATGAAAAGAGTGAAGTTGGGGAAAGCACCAGGAACAGCTGGAGTGTGTGGGGAAATGTTGAGGTATGGTGGTGAGATAGTGATCGAATGGGTATGGAAAATGTGCAAACTAGCATGGGAGAAGAGGAGTGAACCTGATGACTGGAATACAGACATAATAGTCCCCCTATATCAGGGTAAAGGGGAAAGAGGAGAGTGTGGTAACCACCGAAGAATATGTCTTCTAAGCGTAGTAGGGAAGGTGTACAGTAGGGTAGTGATTGAGAGTGAGAATGAGAATGGAGAAATGGATAGGTGACGAGCAGGGAGGTTTTAGGAAGGGAAGAGGATGTGTAGATCAGACGTTTACCCTGAATTGTGTTGTGGAGAAATATCTGGAGAAGCAACAAAAGCTGTATGTTGCCTTTATGGACTTGGAGAAGGCCTATGAAAGAGTGGATAGAGAAGGTATGTGGAAAGTACTTAGAATAAAGTCAGAGTAGATGGCAAGTTGCTGAAAGCAGTGAAGAGCATGTATGAGGGTGCAAAGGCAGCAGTACGTGTGGAGAATGAGCAGAGCGAGTTCTTTGACCTGAATGTTGGGTTGAAACATGGGTGTGTGATGTCCCTGTGGTTGTTTACTGTATATATGGATGGAGTCATGAAAGAAATACAAGGAAGAGCAGTGGATGTTGGTGTATCGCTGATAAGGGAGGGAAATGAGTGGAAGCTGCCTGTACTGCTGTTTGCTGATGATACAGTTCTGATGAGCGATAATGAATGGAAGTTCCAGGGTCTGGTAAATGTGTTTGGTACAGTGTGCGAAAAACGGAATCTGAAGGTTAATGCGGGGAAGAGCAAGGTTATGGTCTTCGAAAGGGGTGAAGCCACAGAGTGTGAGGTGAAGTTGAACGGTCAGGCAATAGAGATTGTCAGCTCATTTAAGTATCTGGGCAGTGTGTTGAGTAAAGATTGGACTATGGATGAAGAAGTGTGGGAGAGGGTGCAACAGGGGAAGAGGGTTGTAGGAACGCTGAAAGCAGTAACAAGAAATATGGTGGTCAGTATGGAAGTGAAGAAGTCCTTGCATGACAGTGTGGTAATCCTGACACTGACTTACGGAAGCGAAGCATAGACGTTTGAGAAGACTCAGACCAAGAATGAGAGGGGTGGAAATGAGTTACTTGAGAAGTGAGTGCGGAGTTACATGGAGGGATAGACAGACGAATGAGGCAGTAAGAAGGAGGTGTGGTGTGGAGGTAGATGTGCTGGAAAGTGTGAAAAGGAACAACTTGAGATGGTTCGGCCATATGGAACGTATAGTAAGCGAGAGGATGACTAAGAAGGTGTACGAGAGCGAGGTGGAAGGACAGAGAGGGAGAGGTGGACTGAAAGAGAGGTGGAAGGATGCAGTGAGGAAGTATATGGATGAAGGCAGTGGTGGTTGGGAGGAGGGGCATCGATTGACTGGGGACAGAGGTGCATGGGGGCGGTTCGTTCGTGGCCACCCCTTCGGGGATCACGGCGTCAGGCAATAGACAGATAGATAGATAGACAATCATTGGCCTTCTTAAAACTAAACGGCTAGATATTTACATGCAATCGAAAGCATGCTGTCGATGAGGTGAATATCTAATTAATGCAGATTGTTTCCTTTTAACAAAAAGAGTACTTGGTGGGTATGGGCTAATGCCCTTTCCTAACTATTTCTGTAGCTAGTTCTAACCTACTATTCGAAAACTAAATCCCGCAAAGTTTCTTAGTTACTTTCTCTAAGTTTCTTAGGGAAATTCCATTTACCCTTGTTATCTGTATACAAATGATTATCTCCCCAGTTATACTACTATCCCCGATAGCTCTCCTTTAAGGCCTTTACTCTCTATTTGACTTAAACTCCTATAGGATCCTATCTATTGCTAACTAATAGGCTGGTAGCCTTTACTAACAAAAACAGCTATATCTCACAACTACGCATCTCTTTACTGCAACAAATGTCTAGTCAATATCTCCTTGGTTGTTCTATAAGAACACATATATTTTATAGCTGGAACACACCTATCAGTCTTAGCATTGGTCTCCTTCAATAAAATAATTAGTTGTCTTCTGGTTGACTTCACAACTTCAGAGCGGGCCAGTAAATCATATCCATTCTCTTCTTTCCATCTACCACTTGGTAACCATCTCGAACCGCTTGACTTAAGGTATGTACGCCAGCGACGTGTCTGCAGGCATCAGTATACTGGTGGTGTATCTGATCCGTGATGGGTGGTTGTAATCGCTTCTTGGTTATCTGGGTTGTGGTGGTACAAGGTTGTGGGTGCTCTGGAACAGACTTTGTTGCTTCCCCAAAAGTGCCTAGGTGAGGCTCGGGGTGGCTACTGCTAAGCACTGCTAAGTCAGCTACCAGCACGTGGCTGGGGTTCAGTGACTCCTGATCAGATCAGATGGCTAAAGAAAAGTGGGAATGTAGAAGAGTTTGGAGAGAGGAAGATAAAGTCGAGAAATGCGAAGTAAAGTAGGAGATGAAAAGTTCTCGGGCTCAACCAAGATGCTCCATTGTCTATTTCTTCTGAAATGATAGGTGTAGGCACTATGTCTGCTTTCTCTGGGCCGCTACAGGGGGACGTTTTCCTGCTGCTGCTGTCTTCTGTATTTCTGCAGTCAAGTCGCAGATGGTCTTCTCCAGCTCGCTGGCGGACATTCCCAGGTCGATGTCCTCGTCTCCTTCCTCCATCCCTTCCACATCGACTTCTTCTCCCGTGGTGGAGTCAGAGTACTCAGACGATGTAGAGGAGTTGATTGCCACTGGATCTTCAAGGGTGGCAGGTGTTGGAGTTGAGGCTGCTGCTGGTCCGGCAACGTTGACTGGTGATGGCAGTGATGATGCAGAAACTACTGGAGGAGGTGGTGGTGGGGTGCTCGTATTGATGGGCTTGGACAGATTCAGGCGTTTCCATGGGTGCTGTCTTGGACGTTGTTGTTGGGGAGCCTGTGAATGAGGGATCTGGGGCCCCGCCCACCTCCTAATATACCCCTCCCTCACGGCTGGGCGCTCTGTGATTGGTCGAGCCGCACGCCCGGGAGGAACTTTGCTAGATCGCTCGCTTTGAATGTGTTTATCCCTTCCCTCCTGCTCCATTCAATCCTCGAAATATTCTCCTGGAAGCTTGTTGGAGATGTGCTTTAGTGGCTGACGGGAGTAAGAAGGTTGCACCGTGGTAATAGGACATCTACGACAAGGATAGAATATGTGTGAAGAGACCGGGAGCGAAGTTACTGTAGAGGTAAAGTAAGGGCGAACAGCTGGCTGAAATCGTTGGTTCAGGGAAAGCTCCTGATTGGCTGACAGCGAGGGTGTGGCAGTGTCTATCTCGGCGTGGCGTACGTGGCAAGGGACAAACCTAGTCATTTCACCTGAGCGAATCCCGTCTCCTGATTGGTGGACGGAATTACTCCTTTAACACCTTAAGAGCGGCCTATGCGGTTTATTTATATGTACCGCCCAGCGGGGTGTTTTTAGCCAAAATAGGGCTGTTTACGTGATAATTTTCATGCCTAAATAAGACCCAGAACGTAAAACAAGTATCTATCCCTGAAAGGGCATAAACAGAGCTTTCGAATGACACCATAACGATCCTTTTATGATGGCTAGTTTTCTTGCAATAACCGTGCAACGCGAGTGCAAAAAGCATGTAATTAGGCACTTTCCCCATACAATTCCGTATATAGCGAGTGAGAGAGGGAGGAGGGAGGTGGGATTCGTGTCAGTAGGTTCGCCGCGGTGGTCTGGAGCAGTCATACGCTCGCTACTCTCCTGCCACCACTTGTCTCTCTCTCTCAGCAACATTACGTGCTGAAATTGCCACTCGACCTATGTCGAGCACCGCCACATAGTCCAGCTTTATTTAACTCGACTTATGTTGCTCGCCGCTAATTAAGGGTTAATAATAATAATAACTTAAAATGTAAAACTTGCAAAATAAACAAACCAAAACTGGGAAGACACAAGATAAACGCAAAGGAACTAATCAACATCGCTATGTGGAAATAACGCTTGATAAAATACAATTTTGAAATAAAAAAACACACATTACTACATGAGCAAGTTAATCTGGTTCCCAAGCAAGCAAATCGCACATATAACAATGCACTATCGTCATGTTCAAGGAATTAGTCAATTTGGGAAGTCCGTGATGTAATCATAATAATAATACAAATAATAATAAAAAAAACAAAAAATAATAAAAATAATTATAATAATAATAATAATAATTAAAGTTGCAAGCAACGTTGTCCGGGGTTCGACGGTTTTGCAAGCAAGGTATTGTGTTTGATACAAATGCTGTCTCACAGATATCAAAAGATAATTTAACTTATCGGGCATGGAGAAACTACAGAAGGAGCAGATTGTGCAAACAAACAAGAGCGAGAGAGGGAGAGATTGGCTGTAAAAGGGATCTGCCTCTATCCGTTTAGTAACAGAGTTGTAGATATGTGGAATAGGCTACCGAGTGCTATAATGGGATCAAGAACAATAGAGCTTCAACTTGAAATTAGATAGAACGAGATGGGTTGGGTGTGAAAGGGATCTGCCATGTGTAGGTCAATCGGCTCTGGAGACTCCCGTTTTCTTATTTTGTTATTTTCTCATTTGTGAAGGAGAGGGAGTATGGCGAGAGAATAGGATGTCGTAAACGTAAGGAAGATAGCGATAAATATGAGAGAGAGAGAGAGCACGGGATGGGTTGGGTGTGAAAGGGATCTGACATGTGTGGGCCAATCGACTCTCTGCAGACTCCAGTTTTCTTATGTTCTCATTTGTGAGAGAGAGAGAGAGAGAGAGAGACTAGGATGTCATAAATGTAAGGAAGACAGAGATAAATGAGAGAGTTTTTATGAGAGGGGTTGGGTGTGAAAAGGATCTGTCTTGTGTGGGCCAATTACCTCTCTACAGACTCCCATTTTCTTATGTTCCTATTTCTTACAATTGTGTTTTGGTTGCAGGTATATGATAACATGGGTGTATAGTAAGTAGTGTAAATAACAGGTAAAGTTTATGAGATGGGTTGAGTGTGAAAGGGACCTGCCTTATGTGGGCCACTTGACTCTCTGCAGACTCCCATTTTCATCTTGGTTGCATGTGTAAGGGATCTGCCTCATTTGTACCGGTGTGCAAACAAACAAGAGCAAGAGAGAAAGAGATTGGCTGTGTAAGGGATCTGCCTCTATTCGCTTGGTAAGAGTTGTAGATATGTGGAATAGGCTACCAAGTGCTATAGTGGGATCAATAACAATAGAGCTTCAACATAAAATTTTATAAGACGAGATGGATTGGGTGTGAAAGGGATCTGCCGTGTGCGGGCCAACCGGCTCTCTGCAGACTCCCATTTTCATCTTGGTAGCATGTGTAAGGATCTGCCTCCTTTGTACCAGTGTGCAAATAAGAGAGAGAGATTGGCTGTGTAAGGGATCTGCCTCTCTCGTAACAGAGTCGTAGATATGTGAAATAGGCTACCTAGTGCTATAGTGGGATCAAGAACAATAGAGAATTTAAAGATAAAATCAGATAGTCATATGGATGAAATGGGTTGTATGTGAAAGGGATCTGCCTTTTGTGGGCCACTTGTCTCTCTGCAGATTCCCATGTTCATCTTGTAAGGGATCTGCCTCATTTGTACCGGTGTGCAAACAAACGAGCGACAGAGAGAGACTGGGTGTGTAAGGGATCTGCCTCTATTCGTTTAGTAACAGAGTTGTAGATATGTGGAATAGGCTACCGAGTCTTATAGCCAATCGGCTCTCTGCAGACTCCTGTTTACTTATGTTCTCATTTGTGAGAGAGAGAGCGAGGCTCCCTATTTCCTGTTCTCATGCACTAGTACAGTATGTCGTAATCGTAAGGAAGACAGCGATAAATAAGAGAGAGAGAGAGAGAGAGAGAGAGAGAGAGAACTCAACACTCAAACAAGCACAAACATAGCTACACAAGACCATCACACAAGCACACACACGCCTATCTAGCGACGAACTGTCCTGTTTACATATCATACACATTCCCCCCCCATCCCCATTCCATCACTTCGTATGTACGATATTATTTCCGTCTTTTTTACTGTGTATGGATTAAGTTATTGGTGTTCACTCTTGACATATGTGTCCTGCTACTTCTGTATGAATACATAATAGCATGAAAGTGATCAATACGCGCATATGAAGCTATGTATCTCGTATATCGGGGTTCTCTTCCCTTCCATCGGTCCACCCCTTATACCTCCCTCCCTCCTCCCTATCCCATATGTGTAAACATTATATTTTAGCTTTCCGAAGGTAAATACGTACTTCCGATAAATATCTAGCCTTGTATTTAAATCATGAATCCTGTTTAATGTCATTATTTAATAGAAACATGTGTAAGGGTTACATTTATACACAGGATAAGATAAGCAAATACAAACCTCAGCAGAGCATAATCATTGGTGATGAGAGGGTAGTTGTAGGCAGTGTTGCCAGTTGTACCGCTACATATTACCGCTAGATGTAGAGCTATATTTACTTCAGTTTAGTAGCCATTTTTTCATATCTAGAGACATTTACTCGGGATAATTTGAAAGTTTCAGACATTCTAGTTATATTACATTGTAAAATTTGCAAAACAAACAAATCAAAACTCTTTAGGAATTGCAGCATTGTTCTACCATTGTTTGACTATGTAGCAACGTGCTAGCGACTTTTGAGAAAGGATCTAGCGGTGTTTTGGGGTAACCCTTAGGCAGTGTTGCCAGTTGTATCGCTACATATTACCGCTAGATGTAGAGCTATTTACTTCAATTTAGAAGCCATTTTTTCATATCTAGAGAGATTTACTAGGGATAATTTAAAAATTTCAGACATTCTAGTCATATTACATTTTAAAATTTGCAAAACAAACAAACCAAAACTCTTTAGAAATTGCAGCATTATTCTAACATTGTTTGACTATGTAGCAACATGCTAGCGACTTTTGAGAAAGGATCTAGCGGTATTTTGTGGAGATATACTGGGATCCCAGGGTGGGAGGGAGGTGGTGGTTGCAGAGTTGCCAGTTGTAAAGCTACATATTACCGCTAAATGTAGAGCTATTTACTTCAATCTAGCAGCCATTTCTTTTATATCTAGAGACATTTACTAGGGATAATTTGAAAATTTCAGACATTCTAGTCATACTACATTGTAAAATTTGCAAAACAAACAAACCAAAACTCTTTAGAAATTGCAGCATTATCCTAACATTGTTTGGCTATGTAGCAACATGCGAGCGACTTTTGAGAAAGGATCTAGCGTTATTTCGTGGTCACACTTTAGGAGGGTTAAAATACGAGTCACACGGGCAATTGCCAAAACTTTAAAGGTCCATATCATTGTTATTAAACTAAGCATTTGGCAAAGGGAGGAATTGTTAAAAACCTTAGCCAATACTCTGTCATTCACCAAAAATATATTTGAATTTATCATTATTATTTGGTAGGGTAGGTATGTATAAGTAGGTTGGCTAAATAATTGCTGGAATTCGTAGGGACTCGAACGGTTTTGAGAGATTTAAATAAAAAACAAATGATAGATCTGAATAATAAAGAGATTATGTTATTAAGCATAACTGTGGGATGCATGGAAGCCTATAGACTGTAGACGGTAAACTTTGTGTGGGTAGCGAATTCGGTTTTAAAGTAATTTAAGAATAGACAGTTTTCAATGCTGCGGCCAAACTATTCCACCCATTTATATTTTTTTGGTATCAAAACGTTCGGAATCGCGAGCCTCACCCAACTACGCAAGCATGGCTCTGATCATCGGCGTAGTTTTCAAGATGTGGAATTTTAAGTGGAATTTGAGGTTTTTTCAAGATTGCCGGAAAAAAACCCACGTGCAAAAGCAAAACCTTCTCTATAAAATTTGCGGAGCATTAGTAGGGGAGTGCGTATGCCAAAGCCCAGTCGTTTCCTGTGAGTGGGAGAGACGGTATTTAGGCGTCAAGTTTTTCGGGAAATCGGCTGCCACGGGCCTGTTTGGCCGCCATGCCGGATGTTTAGCATATCAAAAGTTGCCCAATACAAAAACGCACCTCTTGGGAAAGTTTGATCCCGATCCAAAAAGCGGTTCTGGAGTTATTGCGTCGAAACCGGCGCGTAAGAAGAATTTGGATGAAATCCCAGGTTTAATGATTACAATAGGGGTTCCCCGTAGGGGACGAACCCCTAATTATAGTAGTATGAATAATAATAATAAATTTACCAGTTGGCCTAAGCCCTAAAGCCTAAACAATGGCGTACTGGAATTAAAATCTATATAATTATAGTCACCCTTAACCCATACAGTCCCAGTAATGTCTACTAGCCGTCAGTAGATAATTAACTCCCCAGTCCCAGCGACGGCTAGTAGCCGTTAGTAATGTAATTTCCTTGTAACTGGCTGGATCAGGTTGTATCTGGTACCACGACCATTTGAGCACTGCTCTCGATATGGCAACACTTCTCAGCTTATATAAGACCCTTTGAAGGCTAGGGAGCCAGTCTTCCTTCATCTCTTGAGGGGGAAGGTTCTTCTATCCTGCCATTTTGGCCACATTGCTTGGGACTGGGGGGGGGGGGGGGCCACTTCTATTACTGTCACCTACGGTAATGTACGAGTTAACTTTACAACTACACGAGTATATTCATAAATGCAAAATTACAACTACATTCTCATTGGGCATCGCTTTCGGGCAACTTTTAGGGTTATATTTGCGTTAGTATTGAAAGCTAGACTAAAGGAAGATAAATTATGGTGGCTGAATCCTTATAAAGCATTAATCTAGAATCTGGAAGAAAATGATAATTGAAACGGATTGCTATAAAATTTGGTTTGTGAGAATCCGACTCAAGTCAAACATAATCTTGAATATGTATTTTGTTTTCAGATGAATCGAATGTGGCTGAAGATGCTCTGAAGACTCTGGTGGAGGGACCGCTACGAGGGCGTGATCTGTTACTGGTCATGGACGAACACAGTCAGAAGACACTGGACATAAACCGGGTGGTGGTTGCCGCAGCTACCTCGGAAACTCCCCTTTTGTTGGCCACTCAGTCTTCGATCCTCCATGGTAGCCGTCCACCACACCAGACCAAGGGCAGCCTCCTCACCGCCCTCTATATATTCTACGAGGACCCCATCACCTTCTTTCTCCTCCTAGCGGACAACCGGCACTGGAACCCTGGCTATCTGGTCCTCTTCTGTCTCAACCCGCAAGTCAACATGACGACCGTTCTTGCCCAGCGTATCGTTCAACGTTCAGAATTTCTTGCGCTTGTTTTCCCGACAATGCAGGCTGGCCGACCAAGCTTCCAGGTCTATACCGGTGTTCCCACTAGGTATGGAGTTGGGCTCCACTCATATAGGAAGAAGTCCCTGGGTATCTTGAATGCCAAAAATTTTCCCACTCACCAATCAATATTCATACTCCGTTTCCAGGACTTTGAGGGATTTTTAGTGAAGGTACCTGCATTGTGTTACAATGAACCATTCCTACAATATCTCGAATTTGGTGGTCCTTGTGTAGGAGGCGGTCTAGATGCGCTGAAAATAATTGCTGACAACCTAAATTTTGAAACCATCATCACTTATGGTGTTCAACTTATATGGTCGGACAAGATTAATGGCACGTGGAAAGGTCTACTGGGGCAAATAATGTACGAAGGCCAGCATCTAATGATCAACACCTACAAGATAACGGAAGATGGGTTTGCAGACTTCGACACAACTTATCCGCACTGGGAGGGAGGCTACTCTTTCCTGTTACAAGTGCCTGAACCGCTAGCTAAGTGGAGGAATGTTCTATACCCGTTCTCATCGTTGGTGTGGGGTAGTTTATTTGCCACCATGGTCATCGTTGCCTTCTTCTTGTCTGTTCTGTTGTATTACCTCAACGACGTCAGAGACCCCATCAACACGGCCCTCAAGGTGAGAACCAGTATTATATTTGGCTTAGGGAGGGTGACTATCCATTAAAAGGCTACAGACTATCTCCATTCATCCTTTTAGATACCATACATCATTCCTAAGCTTCATGAACCGTGTAAATGTAGCTGAACTCAAATAAAAGAGACATCACTTGTACGTAAATGGTTAAGACATTGTATTGCATGGCTATAATATAAGCTAAGGTTAATAATTCCGATTTCTGACAGAGTATTGGCTGGGATAGCTATATGATAAATATATAATCCTAATTAATTTTCATTCTTATAACATCATTTACCCCCAAATTAAAATAATGAAAGCCTGCGATCCTTCCTGGTTATGATTTCTGGCCTAATAATTTTGTATGGACTATAGTCAGATTATTAGTATGTGGCCGCTTTGACAATCTTTCTCTTATGGCAAATGGTAGAAACATTAGCTCATTTACTCTAGCCTTTTTTTAGTTATTGAGGTTAGAGGCTATGATTTCTGACCAATTTATAGCGAATTCTACATAGTCAGCTTTGACCCTCTTTCTCTTATGGCCAGAAAAGAAAGAAACACTAGCTCATAATTTTATGCTCCATCCTTTTTGTTAATATTATAGAGGTTATGATTTCAGGCTTAAATATAATTAATGGACTATAGCAAGACTAAAATATGGGAGCTTTGACACTCTTTATCTTACCCTAGGTGGGTTCCGGACTGCTGGGCCAGGCCATAAATGATAGCCACATGCAGATGGCCTGGGCTCGAGTTTTATTAATCATTTGGTGGTTCTCCGTGGACATCCTAGCAGCCGGGTACACCAGTAACTTGGTGGCCATCTTAACTCTGCCCGTCACACCAAAACGAATCCAAACTGTAGAAGAATTGGCAGCTTCGGATGTGGTGTACGTTAAAGTCCTATGTATGTATGTATGTGTGTATGTATGTATGTATGTAACTTGGTGGCCTTCTTAACTCTGGCCGTCATACCCAAACGAATCCAAACTGTAGAAGAATTAGCAGCTTCTGATGTGGTGTAAGCTGGTCCTATGTATGTAAGTATTTATTAGTGGCCCCTCCATCATTGACGATATGCCTTATACAGAAATGGCAGTCTTCAAACACATGCATCAGCCGTTTGGAACACCCGCCACAGAGAGTTAAAGAGACCAACATCGTAAGCGTATGCTCATTCACTTACGGAATCATCCATATGATCGGGAAAAAATATCGTAAAAAATAATAAAATAAAAACAAAATTAGAACTGCCAAAAACTAGGCTTCCTATCGTGTGGATGTTTGCCAGCGTGGGTTTTGCCCGCAGATGCTGACTAGCCCAGCGCCATTCCGCCTTCTCTCTCTGTGGCCCGTTGCCGACGGACGTGAGGTTCCCGCCGTGTCTTCATTCTACATTCTTCCATCACCTAGTGAGTCATTTGCTCATTTGTATTATCTGAGATGTTCTAGAATAGGTTTAGATTAGACAGGTTGGGCGTCCACATTGGCACGGCCCCAAGAGTGTGTTTTATAGGGTGCTTAGCTGGTGTCCCCCCGTTCGACTATGAACGTACGTGGCCGCCATTGTTTTTCATTATTGTTTTTTTCTGCTCTCATGTTAGCCTATCTAGTTATTTAGGAGGCTTATGGATTCAGGGCTCCATTTTTCGGCTACCTTTCTGGTAGGTTAAGCGTTTTGGTTGTCATCAGCAGACTCTATAGTTTAAGGGTTGCTTCATATGGTGAAGAACTTTCTATAGTTTTCTGCTTCGTCCCTTCCATGCGCGTGCTGTCGTGATGAAGTTGGTTACTGGATCTTCCCTGGAGGTAAGAGTTTTGCGGTGTCGTCGTACTGCTTGCCCTAGGCCTCGTGGCCAGCCTCGATGTGGGGGTATTTTTATAGCTAGGATGCATTATTATTATTAATCTGTGAATTGTAATAATTGTAGCCATAAGATGTGACCTTCCATTTCATATCGAAGTTTTATCAAGAAAGGAAGGTGTCAGGAGACGTCCTGAAAATTATAAAATATGTACGTGTTGTGTTGGGCTATCTTTTGCAAACGAGTTAGAAGACACAAAGGGTTTGGTTCAACTCTTCCGGCGGGTAATAGCCAAGTGCTGTTGTACCGGAGGCTCTCTATGGAGTAACAATCCAAGTAACCCGATAGTGGTCAGAGTACCACAACAATTCCCGGCGGAAGGAGAAGGCTTCCAAACGGGTTTTCGGCTCAGCCGGAATGACTCACCTATACGTTCAGATATCCTTCCCCTCGGCGGGGAAGACTTTCAATCCGTCATCAAGGTGAACGGGTCATGCAATCCGTCAGTGTGGCGGAGGAGTTAGTTAAAGGACCTCCGTCATTGAGGCGGGCGAGTAAGGTTAATGATATACATTCCATGGGAATGATAACTGATATAGGCCAGTGATAAGGAATATCACAGATAAGTAGTCTTAATACCTTCAATAGCGAAAACCAGAGGGTGGTTTTCCAGAAGGGTACGAAGGAAACATACAGTAGTAAGTGTTACTAGGTAAACTTTTCCGACGTATTCGAGTTATATAATGTGTGAATGTCTTGGATTATCCTTATGAGCATTGATTCTTGGAATTATATTTCCAGATCCCACACTTCTACCTCAGCAACGAGCCCCAGACAGGGGGGCCGATCCCGGCGGGAGGGTTGTATTCATCATGCCATACGTTACCCTGTGTGCTACACCAACATGCATGAAGGTGCCGATGTTTAGCCATAAACTCTGTATCAAATGTGTTACATGTCTAGATTGCTCAAGAGGAATTTAGCTTTCCAAGAAGTGTAGCGTTTGTACTGAGCTTAGAAATGGTTTATTGAATCACAAAAAGGTATCGTGTCAGGCAGCCCTAGTGGAAATCAAGGCTAACTTTAATACCTATACCAAGGAGGTAGCCCACAAAGCAATAAAATGTGACGATGAGTCTTTGTGGGACTATTTATTGATCAAATCACCTCTGAGTAAACTTAAGTCATCTCGTTCCGCAGTGAGCAAAAATAAAACCACTAATATAAAGCAATTTCGAAAGAACTGATTAGTATGGACGATGACTCAGATGGCACAAATACGGCAAATACAGGCCAGGGTATTAGCGGATCAATATCGTGGGTACCCGGAAGGCATCATGGAAAGTTCTGACAGATCGCAAAGTCATGTATCCATTGTCTCGGCGGCCACAGACAATGAAAGTGTGCGGCAAAATATTGAACAAGTGCTTTCATCCATACCGAACTGGAATTGGGAAAATCTTGAACATGAACATTTGATCCCCGAGACACAAAATGACACGGTTGGATCCCGCTTTGCCTGTCAGCCGGAGGAAGAGTCGGTTGAGGATATGGAATGTCAGGACGAGGTACCGGAGGACTTAGACCAGTTACCTTCCGGTCAAAAACTGGCATCGTCCGGCCTTTCAGAAGGTGACTCAGTAACTTCTATAGACAGTACTAAAGACTATATTACCAGGGTAGATTTGGAAGAAATGTTAGATAAAATTATGCAACATTTTCAGATGGGTAAAGTAGTGCCGGAAGCTCCGTCGCCTTCGTCAGTTGCTAGGCCGCTGGAGTCGGCCCGAGTATCAACTAGGCAACCTATTCTTCCCTTCCCTATGCCAACTAGCTCTAGTCAGTCACATTTCACTCCTACTTTGACGAGTTCTAATGTCCGAGTTGTCACGGACGTCATTCCTCCACCTTTGGAGAAAGTTCCCCTTAGAAAAGGACCCATGCCTTTACTTTACGGGCCTGATCAGTCATGGGTTAATATAATAGCTCTAAGCCCAACAGTTGTGCAACAGACGATTTTGGGAGAGCTTCAGGAGCACTGGGCTATTCAGGTTAATGAGAGTAGAAAGTTACGTGCTCTTAATATTTCTGGTGACACTTTACATGAATCCATTAAGGCTATTCCAAGTTTATATGCCCCGGATTTCTTTGTCTATGCTTCCTCCCCAGCTTTGCCACCTCCCTCTTCTGCACGACTATACTCGGATTGGTCAAAAGTAGACGGGTTTAAGGACGTTAAGGGGACCGACCGGTTAATTTAGGCTTAAAAAACTCGAAATCCTGAAAACACCAATAGGTGTTTTACTCAACAAGAGTCAACATCCCTTCATAAGCCAGTGAAATGTTATTAGTGAAAACCCATTGGAAATAGTATTTTTTTATGTTTTCCAAACTTTTCCTGTAATTCTAAAATCGTTATATAGCGAACTTTGAAATTAACATGCTCAGTAACTACTGGTCGTACGAGGAGCATACCTATATAAATCGAAAGAGCGTAAGCTACTCTACAACCTACCATATGCTTTATCTTCTACTTTGCCATGTTCCCGCATAAAATATTGTAAATCTAAGAAACAAAAGTAAAAATGTTCACCTAATGACCTTAGACTTTCACCTGTTTTTCTCAGAACCTATATTGCCGCACTATCGGATGTTATTTTACAGTTATTATTGGACCTATAGGAATGGTGTATATACCATTGGAAAGGTAATTAAAAACACTAAAAGGCCTATCAACCAAATTTACTCTAATAATTTAAAAAATTTCACAATATGTCGTCAAAGTTGTAATTTTCTATAAATATATTCGCCGAATCCATCATCACCTAAATCGAACAAATACACAAAATATATAAAATGTGTTTCATAGAAACAATAGATACACCTTTTGTGAGTTGTTTGATCACATAAAACATGTGCTATGGGGATTTCTGTAGGAGTTTATCATTTTCTGCAGTACTATGATTTTCATTTTTTGTTTACCTAATTTGCAAGAAAAAAGCAAAATTGTGTTTTTTTTTGTTTTTTTTTTTTTATCTAGTTTTATGGTCATATACACCTGTGCCAAATTTCATTTAAATTGATAGTAAGACCTGGAAATTTTGTAATTAACCGGTCGGTCCCCTTAAGGCTCTAGGACGTTTGACGCCGGAATTGGATACAATTCCTATCCGTGACCAATCCGTGAGGAGGTAGGTACAGGACCCTGGGTGGACTGGGAGGCGGAGGCTCAGCAGTTCGCCTTCACTATTACGAGTAAGTCTTCTCACCAGATCCCCCAAGAACAGCAGACCTGGTTTTTACTGCCCGTCGCTATAGCCGGGGGTGTACCTCAATCTTTGCTTGACTTTCTCACGACCCCTAAGTTTTCTTTGTGGGAAGTACAAGACCCTTTTTCTAGTCCTCCCCCAACTCAACTGGATAAAGACTTTAAATTGAGGCAAAAGGCTTTGAGGCTACTGTCACAGTTTTTGCTTAGTTGCCAGATCGCACAGTCACTGGTCAGGACGGCTCAAGCTAGAACTGAGTCTGATGCCAAGAAAGCTCTCAATCTCTCTCGGTGACTTGTCCTCCAGAACTCGGTTCAATCCCTTGGCGACTTTAGGGTCGCCTTCCTGGAGGCGGTCCGTGCGCGTCAGGACCTAAGAGTCTCTCTGGTGAAAAAGTTGCCGGAGGACATTGGGCGCTGTGTCATTCTGTCCCCTGTTTTAACATCTCATCTTGAATATCATGATACCTGGAGGACTGTGTTTAGCCTTGTAGACTCTGCTAGACAGGCTGCCTCCCCTACGTGGAAGGAGTCACATAAATTTACTAAGGAGTCTCACAAATTCACTAATCCTTACACTAAACCAAAATTTAGTCATAAAAGTCACCCAAGTGAGACTAAGTTTTTTCAGAGCTTCCATACCTCTTCCACGCAGGGAAGTAGTCATGCTAACAGAAGCAAACAGGGTAAGAGTTCCGGTAAGTGGTACAAAAGTGAGCCTAAGAGTAAACCAAGACAAGGGTCAAAGTCGACTACTGCCAGCCAGCCGTCTACCCCTACCACACCACATTAAAAAAAATAGTCATCCTCAATACTCTCTCACTCCCGGGGCCTGCAGTGGATGAGTTTGATCCGAGGGTAGTTCTGCCGGACATGCCCAGTTGCGGAACTGGGTCATTCCGGATGTGTCACCGGGCTTGGCCCCGGCGGACTTGGGCAAGGACAGTGGTACGCAAGGGCATCACTTGGCGGTGACTCTTGACGACCTCATATACGTCAACCTTTGGAAGTCAATCATGTTTCTTTAGAGGTGGAGTCACTAGTCCAAGAAATGATAACCAAGCATATCATTGTCCCGGTTAATCCAACTTGCTCAGTTTACAAGTCCAGACCTTTTCTCGTGCCAAAGAGGGGCAGTGCTCAGATGAGGCCGGTCGTAGACCTGTCTCACCTGCATCACTACACTCACAACGCATCGTTCAGGATGCTCACTGTGAATCAGATCAGGTTAACACTTCCGCCGTAAGGTTGGATGTATTCCTTAGACCTGACAGAAGCCTATTGGCATGTCCCGGTAAACAAAAAGTTCCAAAAATTCCTCGCTCTGAGGATCGAGCATCAGGCTTATGTCTTTCAAAGGATGCCCATCGGTCTGAACCAAGCACCGAGAATTTTTACCAAATTATTCCGACAGGCTCTGTTACCACTGTAAAAACAAGAGATCACAGTAATGTGGTATCTAGACGACTGGTTGGTGGTAGCAGACTCCGAGATACAATGCCTCAACCATGTACATTCCATTCTAACTCATGTCAAATCAATGGGGTTCAATATCAACTTGGCGAAGTCGAATCTTGTCCCAACAAGGGTAATTCAGTGGATAGGGCTGGTTTGGGACACAACACACCTAACACTCGGTCAGAGTGTGGACAATCGGAATAGATTTCGCAGGAAATTGTTTCGGTTTCTTCACAGCCTGACTACCACAAGGAAGGTGTGGGAGTCCCTTGTCGGCTCTCTCAACTGGTTTCAACTTACTGTGAAGTTGGGCCGGTTGAAAGTAAAGAGGTTAATCTTGGAAGGAAACAGACATTTTCCGCTGTTGCCGGCTGAATAGTCGTGGCAAATACCGAAATTAATCCACAACTTACTAGCAGTCTGGGCGAGGCCAGAAACATTGCATTCAATTATGACGTGGACTTCTCCTCCACCAACGGTATGGGTAGATACCGATACATCGGGAACGATAGGTTGGGGTTATCAGTCAAACCTAGGACATCAGGGTCAGGGTCTTTGGTCCCAATCCAAGGAGTTTCACATCAATGCAAAAGAGTTACTATTTCCCTTAATATTCCTTCAGGCTCACGGTTACACATTGAAGGGGAAATAAAAAAGCCTTTCGAATGGACAATCTGAATGCCGTGTCCTGCATTCAGAAGCAAGGGTCAACTAGGTCTCGAACATTGCTAGAGTTGTCGTAAAATATTTTAGCCAACACGCTAAATATTCATCTTCACGCATCTTATCTGCCAGGCGTGGCCAACGTACAAAGTACAAAGGAGTACAAAGGAAATCAAGCAACAACAGATCTAGTGACCCTTCTAGGCTGCTTGTCCTCCAAAACACTGAGGATCAAGTGTCCAAACAGTGGTTTAGAGTGGGTAAGGGAACATTGGAAAGGGAATTACTACCCTGGAACTAATGTCCGTGGCAGGATTAGGAAGTTAGTAGGGGACAGATGGGTTAGTAACTGAGGGGGGGATAAAATAAAGTTATTCATTTACAAACGCAGTCAGTCGCGGGTTTGATGCGAGATATTTGTCTAGGCGGAGTTAAAATGAATCAACGGTGATGCAGTCTATAACGTTTCGGGGAAGCCCATTCCACAAGTTGACAACTCGATTGAAGAAGAAATTCTTAGATTCGTGTGAGTTAAAAGATTTACCAATAATTTTGCAACCGTTTCCCCGTGTGTAATTAGATTGGTCGATAGTGAAGTACTTACTACAGTTCATATTGTCGATGCCTTTGATGATTTTGAACACTTGAATTAAGTCACCTCTTAATCTGCGCTGGGTTAAAGGAAATAGATTTAATTCTCTAAGACGCTCTTCGTATGGTTTGTTCTTTAGGCTAGGTATCATTTTGGTAACTCTACGTTGAACTCATTCTAGCTTGTTTATATCTTTTTGGTAATAAGGACACCAGGATTGAACGCAGTATTCCAGAAGAGGGCGGACTAAGGAATTGTAAAGGGTTAGGATAACTTCTTTGGATTTATGCTCAAATGACCTGCCTATAAAGCCAATGATTTTGTTTGCCTTCTTAACAACTTCTGAACATTGTTGACTCGGTTTTAGGTTACTCGATATTGTTACTCCCAGATCGGTTTCTCTGTTTACATTCTTAAGCTGAGTGCCATTCATCGAATAGTTTGCTTTCTCATTTAGGTCCAATATGTATTACTTTACATTTATCCGCATTGAAACTCATTTGCCAAATTTGGGCCCAACATTACAATTTATCTAGATTGTGTTGCATATCGTCAACTTGTTCTTTTGAGAGTAAGCTATTTGCAATTTTTGTATCGTCAGCAAATTTTGAGATTGTACAGGTGAGACCCTCATCTATGTCGTTGATGTAAATTAGAAAGATAATTGGTCCTAGTACCGATCCCTGGGGTACCCCGCTACTTACATTGGTCCATTTAGATGCCTTACCGTTTATGACTACTCTTTGCTTTCTGTCGCTGAGCCAATTTTCTATCCATTTCAACACACCGTCTTGTATTCCATGCGCTTTTAGTTTTAGCAGTAAACGTTTGTGGGGAACTTTGTCAAAGGCCTTTTGAAAATCAAGGTATATAATATCTACAGCTTTACTCTCATCGTAGAGGTTGAGGATATCGTGGAAGAAGTCTAAGAGTTTTGTTAAACAGGAACGTTTTTTACGAAAGCCGTGTTGAGTATCTTTAAGTATGTTATTTTCCTCTAAGTTATTTACGAGTCTGTCTTGCATGACCGTTTCTAGCATTTTACATACAACTGAGGTTAAGCTAATTGGACGATAGTTACTGGGTAGGGATTTGCGGCCTTTTTTGAATATTGGTGTTACGTTGGCTAGCTTCCACTGATCGGGCATAGTTCCAGACTGCAAGGATTTATTGAATAGTAATGTCAGTGGTTTGGAGAGCTCATCCTTAGCTTCCTTTAGAACTCTAGGCGAGATTGTATCAGGTCCAGGCGTTTTATTTACCTTGAGTTTATCTAAACAATTCAATACTTCTCTCTCTGTAACGGTGATATTGCTTAGAACATCTGAATTATCAATCTGAATCGGTGGGCAGATGCTCTGTCACGAAGACGGAGCACAATAGTAGAATGAACTCTCAAGCAAACCATCTACCAAAAGATGATTGCAAAGCAATACCGTCCACAAGTGGACTTTTTCGCGTCCGAGGAACACCACAAGCTCCCTCTCTACCTAACCCGCCGGGTATAGTGTGACGCCTGCAGCTTAGCAGAACGCCACATGGGCTCAGCCTCTCACTTGGCCACTCGCTAACACTTGCCAGGGCAGTGAATTTGGCTACAGTCTATCTACAATGTTATACTTTCTTTCTTGTGAATCGTCATGTCACGGGCAGTATAGAAGTGGTCTTTATTTTCGTCTGTGACAATGCATTATATTTTATATCATCAGTTATAAGTTTAATGTATAAGGCTGAATGATACAGCTAGAGAGTGTGAGTGAGTAAGTGCAGGAGGCAGAGGGTTGTGCGCGTAGTGTTACGCGTTGTCTCGGTGATGTCATGCCACGGCCGGGCCCTCTGAGTGGCTGGCCGCTTTGCCGCCCTTCTGCCGCAGCAGAAGGTAGTCCCCCGCACTCCTTGCTGCCTTTGTGCCTTCCTTGCTCAGAGGTTGCTTGACCAGCATAACCTTCACACCTCCCTTGCCATCTGTCCCCGACTTCCACCTATAGAACACTTTCTCTCTCTCTCAACTTCTTACCTCTTATTCTTCTAATCTATTTAACATCATAACTCCCCTTTGGTTCTGCATGATTTCATATATCGGCCATCGTATTATAT
Source organism: Paralithodes platypus (assembly GCA_032716605.1). Lineage (NCBI taxonomy): Eukaryota > Metazoa > Arthropoda > Malacostraca > Decapoda > Lithodidae > Paralithodes > Paralithodes platypus. Next base: position 8,488,967 of record CM064492.1, on the reverse strand, counting down.
GCTGAAGCTCTCAGATATTTCATGTTTAGTTAGACATTTTGGAGGGGTTAACATTTTGTCTGTAGAGGTTCGACACACTCGTGGTGTCTCCCTACCTATTTCTTGGTTGTCTGCTGGGCTATTTAATGCTTGACTGGGGTGAGGCTATTGGTGTTCTGATTTCCGATGTGTACCAGGTTTTGTTGAACTTGTACAATCGCAACGGAGGCGTGGGAAGCCTAGGTTGTCTTTCTGACTGTGTACCTTGTGAGTTTAGCACTGTGTTGCGAGTGAGGGCTTTTGCCTCTGCCACCCACCACTGTGCTAACTCGTTTTGCTTTGACTTGAAGAGGGTCGCCAGGAGAGAACCAGATACTAGCGATCTGGATCTCTCAAGAGAGCACCCCGTCATTTAACGTAATTTGGCCGTACAGTCTTAACCCGTCCAACCCCAGCAACGCGTCTGGCGCGTCGGCGATGTATGTAACGCACAGCCCCAGCGACGCGTCTGACGAGTCACCCTAATTGCTTCGACCGTAACCTCAGGTGTAGCCACTCGAGAGGGCTCAGATTTGTATGGGAACTGTGTACGTATCCCACGCAACCGTGCCGATGGTTGAAAACTCTCAAAGTCCACGTGCGTGTGCGTGAGCGCGCAATAACCTGGTTTTTTGGGGTAATTGCCTTCAATTTTGTACTCTTGTAAAATACGTTTTCGGGGGCTCTGTAGGACCATTCTTTAAGCTTTTTGAGCGGTTTTTCGTTGTTTTTCCTTCATTCCTAACCCATTCGCTATTGTTTCTGGAATAAAACCATTTTCTGAAAACCGGCCGAGTTCTGGTGAACAGACAATACAAAACTAGCCGGGGCTCCACGGGTTAAGGACCTCGCTAGGCTACGAGCCGCTTGCTCAGCCATTGTTTCCTAGCCTACGACATCCCAGCTAGACTTTATTTGCCTAGCAGACACCCGAATAGGATTATAAACTCTTATGTTATGTATGCAGAATTTTTATTCATGTTGATTGTAAGCCTTGGTTGTTGTTGAGGTGCACAACCTGAGCAGGCTTTTGCGTTGCCTGAGGAAGTACTTCTTTTGTTGTTGGAGATAATACTATTGCGCATTTATCGTTATACCCGTGCCAGTTAACACTGTATGTCACTACACTTGTCATATCTTGTTCCTGCTTTATATAACAGTTCAAAATCCGATTCGATCATCTTAAGCAGCATCAGACTTTTCTTCAGAAGATTCCTGTTCGATGCTTTAGGACTAAGTCTTTCATTCACTTTCTTTAATATAGGAGTGACAGTTTATTATTGTTTAGAGTAACTTTAATTATACCTTCTTCTTGTTTGCATTAAATCATTCCAGTGATTTAATTAAGCTCTCTATCTTTTTCCTTGTATACATTATTAACGTAATTGTATGTTGTTGTGATCAGGCTGTATCAGAGATCATCAGCCTGTAGTAGTAGTGCATTTATACCGAGTTAGAGGATACCCCGCTATCGCAGATTTAACTCTGGAGGGTATAGGTGTTTTTGTGCACCGGCATTATAAGTTCGAGGGTTGGATCTAGTGTTACCGTTGTGGCTGTGTGCCTTTCTAGTCCAATGATTAAGAGCCCTTGTTTTATACGAGTCCCGGTCGTAACAATAGTCACTCAGGCGGGGGGTCCCGACACATTGATGACGGATTGGAACAGATGGAATTCCATCTATCGGTTTCTGTCACCAGACGCTTCACTCATGTGTCAAGTAGTTCACAAACTATGGGATTATCGAGGCATAGTCTAGCTGATCGCGCCCCTGTGGCCGGCGCAAGTGTGGTACTCCCAATTGAAGACATGGTGTGAGAAGCTGGTGTCGCTCCCGATCTCGTACTTCCACTTTGAGACAATTATTGGCAACCTCAAGACCTCACTGACTTTTGCATTATGGACATTCAAAAGGCCAAATGGTTAACTCCTTATGGTGAAAGCGTGACTAATAAATGTATTAATCAATATACCCTTTCAACCAGACGTCAGGGTGAGTCACATTGGAAATCTTTTACGATGTGGATAGTGGAAACTGGCCAGACTGAAGCATCAGTATCGTTAATCTTCAAATATCTTGATTTATTATTTGAGCATAAACGACTGTCGGTAGTAACACTAAAGAATCATTTAACAGCAATCAGAGTCCCATTTTTTACTTAACTGGGCTCTCTGTACCGCAGGCAGAGGAGAAGGGTTTCATGCGTGCATGTTTCAAGCTTCGCCCACCACCCCGTCAGCTCATGCCTACCTGGTCACTTGACAAAGCCTTGTCTTTGCTAAATTATCAGAAATATAGTCACAATCCTACTTTTGATTCAATCCTAAAGAAGGCTGTGTTCCTTATGGCCTAGGCTACAGGAAACCGGGTATCGGAGCTGGCGGCGATGAGCAATGAATCAAATTGTCTCAGGTTTGGACGATGCAATGTGGATGTTCATTCACGGTTCCGGCGCTCAAAAGAGAAGATACTCACCATAATTTGTGCCCGGTGAAATCTCTCATGAATTTTATGAGGGCGTCCCGGCATAATCAACCGGGCGTCCTCTGGGTAAATAGAACGGGTATATGCATTACGAAGAGGAAGTTAGCAATTTTACTTGTGGATGTGATAAGGGAAAGTAACCCTGGTACTGTGGGGCGGGCACATGACAACCGTAGATGGGCAGTGTCTCTCAGACTCTTGAAGAATTTTTCTGTCACGGATATTGCCAATACAAAATTATGGGCATCTAATCACACCTTCGTGCCAATACACAATTATGGGCATCTAATCACACCTTCCTAACGCGATATTTTTCTATTGCCCTAGATAAACCGAGTCTGACCTGTGTCGCATTAAGACAACGGGTCTGATAGTCTAGTGCTTTTAGGATTAAGGATAATTTTAAGAGTGAAAAGAGGGGTGGGGGGGGGGGGGGGGACTCGATAGCAAAGACCCTCAGCCCCGGTGGACAGGTTGTGAATACACAAGCAATGTGATATACTTAAGTTTAAGGACTGGAAGTACAGTTCAGTGAGATGTTTTTTCGTTTATTTTCTTTTTGATACATAGACATACTAAGTCAGGTTATGCAATAAGCCATGAGTCTAAATATTTTGTATTCATATGTAGGACCAAATATTGTTGTGATATGCATGTACCTTACATTAATCAGGAACTTATCAGAGTGATGAGTTAGCATATTTTGTATAAGAATTGATGTTCATAAACACAGATTTATTTAATGATTAAAATGTTGGATACATTTGTGATCGTTTGTTACATGTACCTAATAGGTTGGGTTATCCAACTGTTCTATTATCATAGCCATGATTTTCAGAAGGGTTGACACACAGGTCTTCTTTGAAGTACACTACCTGTATTAATTTTCTATTTTTACATATTTTGTATGCATAAAATACATTTTAAGAATGCTATATCTGGGTTGTGTTATCTCATCCTTTGTTGATTTGTTAGCTGTTGATATGTGTCACGAATGTCCCCCCTCCAGACTTGAGATATCAGGCATATCGTCAATCATGGAGGGGCCACTAATAAATTATAGGTTTGAGTCCCAGAGGGAAGAAGGAAAACCTAATATTTAGTAGTGGCCCCGGAATCATTGACGATTCTGGCCCTCCCTTCCATCCCCTTCCCATTCGTTTGGCCCTATCATGTTTGCCTGCCCCGAGGTTCATGTCTGTCGATTCCGCCAGCTCCGAGCAGATTTGGCAGCTAAACTGGATGTAGCTAACGTCAAGATTAACGCCCTCACCAAGAAGCTAGAAACACTTGAAGAATTTGCGAATCTCAACGTAGGAGTATCATCATATGAAGCAATTATTACCACTGCAGCATTTTCGAACAGCCCAATGCCTGATATAGTGGTACCCACTTCAGTACATGAACCAAGGCAGGAAACCATGTGCTAGAACCATTACCAGATTTTTGCGGACTTAGACGACGAAGAAGAGATAGAAGAAATTTGGCTCATAGGAGATTCCATGGTTTGTGGACAACTTGTGGAGTTCTGCGCCAGGGCACCTAGGACCAGGAAGCGCTTTTGTATCCCGGGTGGCGGTGTGGACGACGTTGTAGCTGCAGTCAACGAAGTTTCGAAGTTAGCCCCCACACGCACAATGTACGTCATTCATGTCGGATCTAATGACGTGCAGCGGACCCAATCGGAGGACCTCATGCTGAAGTACCGGAAGCTGATTCAGACGTATAAGGAAAAGTCACGCAGAGTCATCATATCAGGGATCGTCCCCAGGATCGGTGTGAAGAGCCGATTCTTTAACATAGCCACTAGCGTAAATCGTCGTCTGGCTGACCTCTGCAGGGAGGGAAACGTTGGATTCATCGATACCTGAAATGACTTCTACCGTGAATATCATCTGTTTGTAGCGGATGGAGTCCATCTGAACCAGGTGGGAGCAGCAAGATTTGGCCACCTGCTTCACGACGCAGTAAAGGATTTTCGGAGAAAAAGCAGAGTCAACCAAAGACCACCAGGGACAAGGTTCGAGGCTCGAGAATCACCAGGGACGTGGATCGAGGACCATGGATGACCAGGGGCAACGATCGAGGACCGAGAACTACCAGGGACGACGACCGAGGACAGCGAGAACGGACGACCACCAGAGACAGTGATCGAGGACATCGAGGACCGAGGACCACGAGGGACAATGATCGAGGACAACCAGGGATGAGGATCGAGGACTGAGGACAGACAGGTACATGAATGTAGATCCGACAAGAACCAAGAATTTGAATAAAGAACGTTCTGTGAATTCCAAATCCAAAACTTTAAATATTTTCTATGCAGACGCTCGTAGCATACGCAATAAATTTTCAGATTCAGAGGAATTAGTGTTTACAGAAAATTACGATTTTATTGTCATAACAGAATTCTGGCTCAATACAGAAGACAGAGACTTTTTAGCAGAATATTCATCTCCCGGTTATGTAATGTTTGAGAAAAGCCTAAATAATAGAAATGGAGGTGGCGTTTTATTTTTTATCAAAGAAAGTCTTAACCCGACCCTATTGTCAAAACCTCAAACTGTTAATGTCGACACATCCTTTGTGCTAATCAATAATAATAAAGGTACAAAAATAATACTTGCACTTGCAGACCTCCAGCTCAATCAGCGCAAACTGACCGAGAAATTTATGAGCAAATTGCATAATTAAGTAACTCGCAAGATACCGTAAATTTTGGCGACTTCAATTTACCTGTGACCAAGTGAGGAGATAGTATCACTTAATACTCTGGACAAGACCTGTATGAAAACTTGGAAGAGAGTTCGCTATATCAATTTGTTAGATCTCCAACCCGTGGAAATAATGTCCTTGACCTTGTACTTTCAACAAAAGAAGAATTGATAGAGAATTTGAATATTGGTGATGAATTCAGCAACATCGACCATCGTACGGTAACTTTTAGTTTAAAGTTTACTAGTAACGAACCAAATAGCAGCACCGAGAAAGTCCCAAATTTCAAGAAAGCAAACCTTCGTAAACATAGACAATGTTTTAAGAAACTGACTGGAGCTTTCTAATTAACAAAAACGACATAAATACATTTTGGGAATCATTCGCAAACACTTACCTAAAAGCAGTGCAAGACTGTATACCATCGAAAATACAGCGTACAGGCCATAACGATAAGCCAAATTGGTGGAATAAAGATATTTCCGAATGTCTGCTTGCTAAAAAGTTTGATAATGATAGATTAAAATCCTCACAAAATTACGAAGAATGGGTGAAATTTGTAGAACTACGACGCAAAGCCAAAAAGTTAATTAAGCAAAGTAAAAAGACCCTGGAGTTACATGTTGTGAATCAAAGTAAAACAAACCAACAAGAATTCTATAGTTATATCAGAAACAAGAAAGTAGTTACTTCAACTGTTGGACCGTTAGTCTATGAAAATGGAGAATACACCAAAGACGAAGTACAAATGAGTAATGCCCTCAATACCTTCTTTGCATCAGTTTTCTTTACAACAGAAGACCTCGTTGATATCCCTACAGCATCACTGATTCAGATAGATAATTCTGATGTTCTAAGCAATATCACCATTCCAGAGAGAGGAGTATTGAAATGTTTAGATAAACTCAAGGTAAATCAAACGCTCGGACCTGATACAATCTCACCTAGAGTTCGAAAGGAAGCTAAGGATGAGCTCTCCAAACCACTGACATTGCTATTCAATAAATCCTTGCAGTCTGGAACAATGCCTGATCAGTGGAAGCTAGCTAACGTAGCACCGATATTTAGAAAAGGCAGCAAATCCCTACCCAGTAACTATCATCCAATTAGCTTAACCTCAGTTGTATGTAAAATGCTACAAACACTCATAAGAGACAGACTCGTAAATCACTTAGAGGAAAATAACATACTTAAAGATACTCAACACGACTTCCGTAACACACTACCAGTTCCTTCTTCCTTAGAATCCTCACCTTCCACTTATATCCATTCCCATCCATCCATCTCTTCCTCCTCCTCCCTAAACTCTCACCCCATCTCTCCTATCATTACCCCCCCTAGGTCTCATTCCTCCTTATCTTCCAACTCCACATCCATACCATCCGACTCTACCCTAGACCCATATCCCATACCCATATCTTTTCCCAACTCACTTGACTCCATATCCGACATTCCTCATCATAGTCCAACAACCCTCCGCCTTCTTAATATTAATTTTCGCAGCATCCAATCAAAAATACCCCAACTACAGCATACCATCACCACCTATAACCCTGACATCATAATAGGGACTGAGACATGGTTGACGCCGGACATTGACTCGACAGAAATATTCCCACCTCCCTTTAACATGACAGTAGTACGTAAAGACCGCTTGCCAGAGGCCGGGAAAGGTGGTGGTGTACTGATTGCCACCAAACCTGGCCTCACAGTTAAACACAGACCGGACCTCGACACAGACTGTGAAATCGTCTGGATCCAACTCCAACTTTCCAACTGTAAATCACTCCTTCTCGCTGCTTTCTACAGACCACCTTCTTCCAACACTGATTACTTACACAACCTTCACACATCCCTAGCACGTATTAACGCAGACAAGCACATATGGATCTCAGGTGATTTTAAGCTCCCTGACATTGACTGGACTGCCATCTCTCCCCTCGACCCTCCCGATGCTGACACTCCTGATCCTATCATTCCCCACACTAACAGACGCCAACTACACGATACCTTCATAGACACCATCAATACATTCTCACTTTCATAAACAGTACTCAAGCCAACACGAACACAAACTCGCCCCGGTGGCGACGGCGGCCCTTCTACCACATCTCACACCTTAGACCTATTTCTCACTAACAACATTCTTCACATAACAAACACACAAGTTGTTCCAGGACTGAGCGACCATGACATTGCACTTGTTGACGCTGATCTCCGACCAACTAGACAAAAACAGCGACCAAGACCTATCTTTATCTACTCCAGAGCTGACTTAGACGCAATCAAACAAGACTTGACTAAACTCAAAAATTACTTTTTTTTAACAGACCCACACAAGACCCCTCTTAACAAACTGGAACAACTTGCAACACACCATCCATACAGCCATGCACAAATACATACCACAAAAAACCCCATCAAGTAGATATACTCTTCCATGGTTCACCAGGGATCTACGTAGACAACATCGCAAAAAACAAAGACTTTATAAACGCGCGCAGACACACAACACACCTGAAAACTGGACCGCATATACATCACACCAAAAAACATTTGCCAAAAACATAATAAAAGCGGAACGCAAACACATAGCTTCTTATCTCGCAGACAACGTCAGAAACAACACCAAACATTTCTTCAAATTTTTCAAGTCGCGCAGGCAGGATACCACCAACATCACATCACTTAAAGACAACAATGACACTCTACAAACCACTCCAGAACACAAAGCACAGATACTCAACACTCATTTCCAATCAGTATTCACACAAGAAAACAACCAAATACCTAACATGCCTGAAAATCCCTACCCACCCATACCCCACCTAGACAAAACGACTAACGGCATACAGAAACTACTTTACACAAACAAAGCCACTGGTCCTGACAACATCCCTGCCTTTATCCTTAAAAATTGTGCCTCAATCCTTGCCCCCATCCTGCAAAGCATCTTTACTCAGTCACTTCACACAGGCATCCTTCCACCTGACTGGCTTTGTGCGAACATCACTCCCCTTTTCAAGACAGGTGACAGGACTGACCCCAAGAATTATAGACCCATCTCACTCACATCCATCCCATGCAAAATTTTAGAACACATTAAACATAAACACATTATGAATCACCTAGACGCAAACTACATCCTTACTGACGCACAGCCCGTAGCCTAGTAGGTAGAGCTCTCGTCTCACACACGAGGGGTTGGGGGTTCAATCCCCGGCCGGGCGGAGACAAATTGGGCTTGTCTCCTTTCATGTGTTAGCCTCAGTTCACCTAGCTGTAAATAGGTACCTGGAATAAGTGGACGACGTTGTGACGTCCCATCTGGGGTTGGCAAAAATGGTACAAGGCGAGATGGGTATCATATGGTTCACCTAAGCTGATGGCTACCTAAGCCTTCGGGCGAGACGGTACCGTCTATAGTGAGAATGGTACCATACAGATCCACCCTAAGCCTTCGTTTCCGATGTCGCCAATTGGCTAAATACAGACTACACACACATGCACAGCCAACAGTACATAAAACACTTAACATGCATTTCACGCAATACATTCCCAGTTAAGGAGGCGCGATAATAATGAGCTTAGCTCGCATTGCGTGGATTCCCCTTGACAAACAAGTAACTGAGTAAAAACATGGATTTCGGCCCAAAAGATCATGCGAATCACAACTCATTGCCACATATCATGACATAACTAAACAACTGGACCGACGAGACATTAAACAGGTTGACGCTATTATCCTCGATTTCGCCAAAGCCTTTGACAAAGTACCCCACAAAAGACATCAGCATAAATTAGCTTTTTACGGTATAACTGGACCTACTCTTCACTGGATCACTAATTTCCTTACAAAACGGACTCAACGAGTACTCCTTGACGGCTCTTCCTCAGACTCTGTCCCTGTTTCTTCTGGTGTCCCACAAGGCACCGTTCTTGGCCCTCTTCTTTTCCTTCTTTATATTAATGACCTTCCTCTGTCAACACCTAACTCTTCTACTAGACTATTTGCCGACGATAGTTTGATGTTTAGGCCCATACTGACTAGAGACGACTGTGGACTTATCCAGCAAGACTTAAATGCCCTCGAACATTGGGAGAACATCTGGCAGATGTCTTTCCGCCCCGATAAATGTAAACTTCTCCGCTTTACCCGCTCCCGATCACCCATCACTTTCAATTACACATTACACAACCAACCACTAGAATCAGTTCCTTCATACAAATATCTTGGCGTCCACCTCTCCACCAACCTAAGATTCAACACCCACATTCATCACATACAAAGTCAGGCAAACCGCACACTAGGGTTCTTGAGGAGGAATTTACACAATTGTACACGAGACATCAAACACATAGCTTATAACACCCTTGTTCGCCCAACACTGGAGTACTGCGCCGCAGTATGGGATCCATACACTCAATTTAACATTAACACACTTGAAAAAATTAACACAAAAGCAGCCAGGTTCATCACACACAATTACACGCAAACCCCAGGCATCACAACCCGTATCAAAAATCAAATAAGCATGGAAACCCTTAACACACGAAGACTCAGGCACAGACTCACAGTAATGTATAAAATCACACACAATTATATTGACATTAAAAAATATGAATACCTACACAACTCAAACACCCGCAACACTCGTAACACACATTCTCATAAGTACCAAACATACCACACTAATACTGACTTCTACAAACACTCATTCTTTCCACGAACCATACGGGATTGGAACAGTCTCCCAGAAGATACAATAAATAGCCCTACACTAGACACATTCAAACACAGAATAAACTAACATTTCGCCCACATTACACGCACACCATAAACCCTCCACTTAGCTCCCCCCATCCTCCACCCTAATACCCTTATATGTGTGATATGCGCAAGTCCAGCGCCCTACACATTATCAATCGAGATCGAGATCGAGAAACGTTCCTGCTTAACAAATCTCTTAGACTTCTTACACGATATCCTCAACCTCCATGATGAAAGTAAAGCTGTAGATATTATATACCTTGATTTTCAAAAGGCCTTTGAAAAAGTTCCTCACAAACGTTTACTGCTAAAACTAAAAGCGCATGGAATACAAGACAGTGTGTTGAAATGGATAGAAAATTGGCTCAGCAACAGGAAGCAAAGAGTAGTCATAAATGGTAAGGCATCTAAATGGACAATGTAAGTAGCGGGATACCCCAGGGATCGGTACTAGGACCAATTCTCTTTCTAATTTACATCAACGACATAGATGAGGGTCTCACCTGTACAATCTCAAAGTTTGCTGATGATACAAAAATTGCAAATAGTGTACTCTCAAAAGAACAAGTTAACGATATGCAACACAATCTAGATAAGTTGTCATGTTGGGCCCAAATTTGACAAATGAGTTTCAATGCGGATAAATGTAAAGTACTACATATTGGATACCGAAATGAGAAAGCAAACTATTCGATGAATGGCACTCAGCTTAAGAATGTAAACAGAGAAACCGATCTGGGAGTAACAATATCGAGTAACCTAAAACCGAGTCAACAATGTTCAGAAGTTGTTAAGAAGGCAAACAAAATAATTGGCTTTATAGGCAGGTCATTTGAGCTTATATCCAAAGAAGTTATCCTAATCCTTTACAATTCCTTAGTCCGCCCTCTTCTGGAATACTGCGTTCAATCCTGGCGCCCTTATTACCAAAAAGATATTGACAAGCTAGAACGAGTTCAACGTAGAGTTACCAAAATGTTACCTAGCCTATAGAAGAAACCATAAGAGGAGCGTCTTAGATAATTATATCTATTTCCTTTAACCCAGTGCAGATTAAGAGGCGACTTAGTTCAAGTGTTCAAAATCATCAAAGGCATCGATTATATGAACTGTAGTAAGTACTTCACTATTGACCAATCTAATTACACGCGGGGAAACGGTTGCAAAATTATTGGTAAATCCTTTAACTCACACGAATCTAAGAATTTCTTCTTTAATCGAGCTATCAACTTGTAGATTGGGCTTCCCTGAGACGTTATCGATTGCAGTACCGTTGATTCTTTTAAATTTCGCCTAGACAAATATCTTGCATCAAACCCGCGACTGACTGCATTTGTAAATGAATAACTATATTTTATTCCCCACTCAGATTCATCAAGGATTATTGCGTATATTACTAAGACGTTACTCTCTTTTCCCCAGATATACGAAAGATCACTTATAACAGTGTTATGTTACTAACCCATCTGTCCCCTACTACCTTCCTAATCCTGCCACGTACATTAGTTCCAGGGTAGCAGTTCCCTTTCCAATTTTCCCTTACCCACTCTAAACCACTGTTTGGACACTTGATCCCCAGTGTTTTGGAGGACAAGCAGCCTAGAGGAGTCACTAGATCTGTTGTTGCTTGATTTTCTTTTACTCCTTTGTTTTATATATTTTTAAAGTTATCTTGATATATCATTGAAGGCGGAATGGCGCTGGTTTAGTCAGCGTCTGCGGGCAAAGCCCACGCTGGCAAACATCCACACGATGGGAAGCCTAGCTTTTAGCAGTTCTAATTTTATTTCTATTTTATTATTTTTTACAAGTTTTTTTCGTAGTGAGCTCCCAATCATAAGGACGATTACGTAAGTGAATGAGCGTACGCTTACGATGTTGGTCTCTTTAATTCTCTGTGGCGGGTGATTCAAAGGCTGACACATGGGTTTGAAGTGCCATTACTGAACAAGGCATATCGTCAATGATTCCGGGGCCACTACTAAATATTAGGTTTTCCTTCTTCCCTCCGGGACTCAAACCTATAATATGTACGGTATATATATGTATGTAATCTGCCTGTCATACCAAAGCGAATCCAAACTGTAGAAGAATTTGCAGCTTCGGATGTGGTGTAAGCTGGTCCTATGTACTGTATGTATGTATATATGTATGTATGAGTGTATGTGTCTAGTTAAGTATGTATGTGTACCTCCCCTGGGGGTAAGGGGGCCTCCAACTTATGGTGGAGGAAAAAAAAGAATATGCCCCACGCGTCCTACTGCGTGTTGTACAAGGCGACTAATAGGGGAAATGGGGGTAGATTGTAGGCACCAATCGAACAGGGCTATACCCAGGATAGGCTGTAGGTATTTGATAAGAAGTCGCTGGAACTCCTGTTTCATTTGCTTGGCCTCTCTTACTGTTTCCCTTTGTGCCTCACTTACACTGAGAGTAGTCCAGCATGCTCTCACAAACACCTCCTCCTCCTATCTACTTCACTACACTTAACATGCACACCACACTTCTTCCTTAATTTGTATTTAAAAAAAAATTATGAACACAGGCCTAGCCTTGAGTCCCCGGGGGGGGGGGGGGGGGGGGGGGATAAACGCCCCCACACCTGCCCGAGCTTCCCCTGACGACCACTCTAAATGCTCTGGACCATGGCATGTCACTCTTACCATCAACTTTAGCAATATTCGCGGACTTTCCTATATTTTTCACTCCGTTGAACACCATCACTTCTCCTACATACCTGATCTTCTTTTCCTCACCGAAACCCAGGTATCTGAGACAACTTCCAGTCGCCCCTTCTCTGTATCCTCCTACTTTCTCTATCCTAGTTTCATAGCCAAAAGCGGATGTTGTGCATATGTGCACAACAAACTCACTTACTCTCGTGTTCCTGATTTCGACTCCTCTGAATTCTCAACTTTATGGCTCAAACTATCCTATCATTCTCATACTAAATATTTCTGTGCTGTCTATCTTTCCCCTAACTCAACCCACTCTCCTAAATTCTTTGACTATCTAAACTCTAGAGTGGAACACATTCTATCCATCTCTCCCTTCTCTGAAATCTCCATCTTAGGAGATTTCAACGTTCACCACCGCCAGTGGCTCTCCTCTCACACTACTGACCAACCTAGTGAACAAGCCTACGTATTTTCTTTCATAAATGACCTAGAGCAGCTGGTCCAGCAACCCACCCGTATCCCGGATCGCTTCGGAGATCGGACCAACACTCTTGACTTATTTCTGACTTCTAACCCTTCTTCCTATACTATAAATCTTTCCTCTCCTTTGGGCTTCTCCGACCATAAACTTATCTCTGTCACCAGTCTTATCTCTTCAGTACGGCCACCCGATCCTCCCAGACGGCAGCGCTTGTGGCACTTTGCCGAGGCTGACTGGGAGGCTCTCCTGCAGTACTTCTTTGATTTCCCATGAAATGAACTTCTGCTTCCATGGCCGGTGACCCTCAGAGACTACTGAACGCATTACCGAGGTAATCTTCTCGGGCATGGAATCGTACATTCCATTTTCTTTCTCTCAGTCTAATGCGGTTGTGGACGGCCATTGTTCACCTCCTCACCCTATAAACTCTGGTGTTCCTCGGGGCTCTGTCCTATCTCCTATTCTCTTTCTAATTTTTATAAATGTTCTCCTCAACTGTACCTCAATTCCCATCCATTCATACGCAGACGACTCAACCTTACACTACTCCATTAGTTTTTCAGAACGCCCCAGCCAGCAATCCCTCAACGACAAACGTAATGAAGCCATTGAACTCTTAAATTCTGATCTAAATACTATCTCCAATTGGGGCAGAGAAAACCTTGTTACCTTTAATGCTTCCAAAACCCAATTTCTCCATCTATCTACCCGTAAGGAACTCCCAGCGGACTATCCCTTATTCTTCAACAATACAAAAATCAATCCTTCATCTTCTCTCAATATTCTTGGTGTCTCCTTTTCTTCTGCTCTCAGTTGGAAGGACCATATTACCAGTCTTGCTAAGGCATCCTCCCAGAAGCTGGGTGTGCTCAACCGCCTTAGGGGGTTCTTTTCCCCTGCACAGCTTCTTGCTCTGTACAGGGGCATAGTGCGTCCTTGTATTGAGTATTGTTCACATGTGTGGGGAGGTTCCTCTCACACCGCTCTCCTAGACAAAGTTGAAAGGAAGGCCTTTTGTATCATTAACCTGTTAAGCGCTAAATAGCCCTAGGAGCTAGGGTAGTTATTTGTGCATTTCTGCCAAAAAATTCGATCTCACAGAATTTAAAAACAAGTACCTCAATGTCTTGGAAATAAGCAGCCACATCCGCCAATATATATATATCCACCCTAAAAAAATGTGGGTGTGGAGTTACGGTGGCTGCAAGTTGAAAAAAATGGGCTGATAGGCACGACATCCCCGAGCGAGCGAGTGTGTGTGAGTGAGTCAGGCGGGAGGAGAGAGAGAAAGGGTGGAGGCAAGAACGTGCGATTGATGAGAAGCAACGCTCTATATCTCGCCTAAAAAGCACCTTTATGGTTTCACCTGTTCATATTCATGAGTAAGGCAGCCCATGTGAATAATATACACTGATAAATGAAGCGCAGAGAGGCATACGGACGAATAATAGGCGAAATAAGAGTGGTGTATTGAGAAAGGTGGGTGGCGCGGGAGAGAAAAGGGGTCAGATTACAGTAAGTAGATGAGATTAGCGTGGGTGTATGCACAAATTTAGACCTAATAGACACTTTGTGTTGTCGTTGCTATATTGTAAACAACGATAAGGCTTCTTGGATGGCGCAGTATGTTAGAGTAACCCGATATCTCATTACACAATTTTTACGCACTATTTGCTTGCAACTCATGGATGAAAGGTTATTTATTTACTTGTAAATTTCTTAAATGTTTGTTCGTAATGATAGAATATGTTAGGTTATGTAAAAGTATTATACATACTAAATACTTCGATATACACAAGTGTATCGGGGGTATATATATTTTTTTTTGTCAAGCATTCGTCTGCCCGAAAATACGTACGCACTAATCGCTGTCAGTATAGTGTGAACAGTCATGGTCTAGTGGTTAGAGTGATGGACTGAGTGAGATGTAGGCCTAGAGACGTAGGCCTAGAGACGTGGGTTCGAAACCAGAGAGGTTATGGGGATGTTTTTGGAGTGTTTATATCACTTGAATTTTTTTTTTTTTTACATACTTACGCCCTGCTATTCATAAAGTCGAAAACTTTGATGAATAGCAGAGCGTAAGTATGTTTGTTTGTGGTTTTTTTTTTATTTTTTTTATTTTTTTTTTTTTTTTTTATTATTACAAAAGGTTGTTACAAAAGGTTAGTACATAAGTATAATATTACATAGGTATATATATAAATAAAACAAAATATTGCCTGGCTAATGAATTAAACTGAAAAAATAAATGAAAATATTGCTTATATATACAGTATACTGTATACAATAATATACTGTGTATATATATATATATATATATATATATATATATATATATATATATATATATATATATATATATAATATATATATATATACAGTATATACCAAAACATATGAACTTATCCTACAAACTATAATTTGTACATGTTATGATAATATTATCACGTTGGTCAGGTACGGGCAAGTAGGTAGGCAGGCAGGTGTTTTGAGATCACGTTGGTCAGGTACGGGCAGGTCAGGTACGGGCAGGTAGGTAGTGAGGTAGGTAGTGAGGTAGGTGGGCGGGGCAGGAGTTTGGCTGAGATAGGGCGACACAGGTACCACTCCTAGTAGTACTTGAGTGAGTGGTAGTCCCTGAAGCACTCGCCCAAACACAACCCAACGTTGCATTCCTTGCACATTGATGTGACTCGGCTTCTTTTTTGTGGCTTTCTGGTGGAGTGGGCACAGACCGGGCACTGTACTTGCAGCCTCCGGGTGCCAGATAGCTCGGTGTGGATAGGGTAGTGTTTGTCATATCCATCAATGACTCTGTCTGGGAGGTTGACTGCACGGCGACCCCTGTGACCGGAGACTGGTTGGTGTTTTTCTAGGAGTTGGTAGGCGACGTTGTATATGAACTCCCTGAACTTGAGTTTTTTGTTCGGGGCCATGTCTTTTTTTACCAGCCACATGTTGTAAGCGTTGAGCATCGTGATGTCAACAAAGTGAAGGAAAAGCTTGTGATACCACTTCACTGTTTTTCGTAGGCACTCAACGCCTGCAAGCTGGCAATCAGACTTGTCCACAAGGCGCATGTACTTGGTATAATCCACCACCATATCAGGTTTCTGGATAGACTTCTTGGTACGGTAGTGGAATTTACCAGAGTCCACTTGGGCACCTGTATGGACAGTCGAAAGCAGGTGGACTGGTCGCTTATCGAGCCACTTTACAGCCAGAACTTTCCCAGACTTCTCCAGCTGCTTGTAGTGCTCTTTCTTCTTTCTTCTTGGTCTGTCCTGTCTGCGGCGCCTTTGTTCCTCTGCCAAGTCGTCATCAGAAGCGGTGTCACTGTGGGATGGGTTGTCCAGTTCTATGCAATTGCCTTGGAACTTAGGCATGAACTTCCTGTTAGTTCTGACAGTCCCACATGCCCCCGTTTTGTGGTCATGGAGGAACTGGCAGAGTGCAGGACTTGTATACCAATTGTCGGTGTACAACGTGTGCCCCTTGTTCAGGTAGGGCTCCAGCATCTTTTTCACAATGTGCCCTGACATGCCCAATGGGTCGTTGCCACCGACTTTTGGAATGTCTACATCAGTGCCGGTGTATACGATCATGTCGAGCACTATTCCACTTTCACAATCGCACAACACAAAGATCTTGATCCCGAACCTGTGTCTCTTCAAGGGGATGTACTGCTTGAACACCAGGCGTCCTTTGAAAAGCACGAGCGACTCATCAATCACCAGGTTGGCAAAGGGGTAGAAGAATTTCCTGTACCTTTGCAACAACATGGTCAACACATCCCGAACTTTCCATATTCTATCAGCTCGGTTTGGATTATTATTGTCTGCGAAGTGCAAAAATCGCAGAAGCAAGAAAAATCTATCACGAGCCATATATTTCCGGAAAATTGGGGTGTTGATGATTGGGTCGTGCTTCCAATAATGCTCCATTACATGCTTCCTGCAGAGAGGCATGATTAGCAACAACGCAAAGAACACAAGGAGCTCAGGGACAGTCGTATCAACCCATGCACGAATTCTTGCTCTAGGAGATATCATATCAATTCTTTCCCTCACCCAGGTAAAATAGCCATTGGTTTGGGAAACGAGATGAGATAATACCTCCTGGTCAAAAAATGCACAGAAGAAATCAGATTCCGTGGACTGGTCATTGCAGGGCCAGTCTGCTGTTGAACCAGCCAGATTGGCATTGAACTGGTGCAAATCTGGTTGGAAATGGGACCCTTCAGACCAGGCAAAATTATACGCCCGTGGGAGATCAGGATCAGCCCCTCCGTCAGCCACGTCGTCTGCGCCTTCGTCGTCAGACAGGTCTTGGTCATGGTCACGGTGCAGAAGTACATCGTCGTCTTCCGAATCCTCTGCACCTCCCTCATATTGGTCTTGATCCTCCTCAGACTCGCTCCCACTATCACCACCCCAGCCATAGTTCCTGGGATCGAAGGCTTCCCCTTCTGCAGCGTCGTCGTCAGAGGAGTCAGGAGGGAAGAGGAGGGCGTCAAACTTGGATGGCATTAGACCGGCTGCCAAAACTCTACGAGGCCCTCCAACAGCAGCAGGGGCATGGGTGGGCGTGGGTGGTGGAGCAGGGGCGTGCGTGGGCGGTGGTGCAGGGGCGGCCATGGTGGGCAGTGGTGCAGGGGCGGCCGTGGTTGGTAGTGAGGCAGGGGCGGCCGTGGTGGGTGGTGGTGGTGGTGGCAACGCGGGGGTGGTAGAGGCGGGAGGTGTCACCTTAGTCCTCTTGAACTGATAAGGGTGTCCTTTACCCTTACCCTTCTTGCCAACTACCCCCGATGCTCCTGCATCCCCAGGACGGCCACTTGTACTTCCTGTGGTGGTGGGCGCCGTGGGCGTCGTTGCCACAACAGTAGAGGCAGTAGTTGTTGTGGTAGCAGTTGTCAGAGCAAACGCTGAGGACAATGACCTCTTCGCACTCGTCGTGCTTGTTGCACGTGTCGTGCCTCTCCCAGCACGTGTAGGTCTTCTTGGCTGCACTGGCTCATCCTCCTCAGAAGTATATACGTAGGAGGGGTCCCTGGCACGTGTTCGTGTCCTGCCACGAGCACTAACACCGCCAGCAACAGGGTTGGGCGAGTCAACAGGGAGCGAGTCAGGGGAGCGTGTAGGCTCCATAGTGACTGAGAGCATACTGCGTGTGTAGACTGTGTGGGGTGCGTGCGGCGGGTGGTTGTGGGTGCCATCGAGAGGTACCATGTCGCACTAAACGTGGCGCAATTTGTGACTCCCTAGACAGCTTGGCGCTGTTTTGGTACGCCTTTAAAAATCCTGCTTCCGTGAGGCCTATCGCGTTCCCTATAGGAAGCCTTCCGTGAGGCCTATCGCGCTTGCCGGGTTAACTCCCGTCAACTCACCAACTCTCTGCAATCTCTCTCTCTCCGCCGCAATGTTGCATCTCTCTCGCTATTCTATCACTACTATAATAATCAATGTTCCTCAGAGCTTTCCCAGTGTATACCACCTCCTTTACGTAGGGCACGTGGTACCCGTCTTGCAACTCAATCCCACCCCTATTCTGTGCAACTCTCCAACCCAGGAGTGAAACGTTACTCTCAAACTTTCTTCTACTCAACAGCTGAGCTTTGGAACTCTCTCCCAGAATCAGTCTTTCCCTCTTCCTATGACTTAAATTGCTTCAAACTCCGTGTGTCCAGGCATTTTGGCTCGAACGTCCCTTGATTTTGGCCCTGTCACTCTTTCAACTATGGGGGAGGCACTCGCTATAGGCAGTTCTGCCTTTTGCCTCCCTCAATCACATAGAAAAAAAAAATAAAAAAATCTTGGTTTACTCACGCTTGTTCTACTGCTGTCCGCAACAAGGAGGAAGCATTCAAACGGTACTGACGCCTTAAAACTCAAGAATCTCATTCTTCCTATGTTTCTGCCCGGAATCATGCCAAATCTGTTCTTCGACTTGCCAAGCACCCTTTCATCAATAATAAATGCACTGAACTATCCAATTCGTAGCTCTTCCCAAGCTTTCTGGCATCTAACCAAAAACCTCTCCAACAAATGTTCTTCCTCGTCATTCCCTCCACTTTTCTACGCTGATGGCACAACCATCACTTCTTCCTCTGACAAAGATGAACTCTTCACTCAAACTTTTGCTAGAAGCTCCACCTTGGATGATTCCAGGTGCTATTCCCCCCTCTCCACCCCCCTCTCTCCTACTTATGCTTAATATCCTAATTTCTTCTAAAGATGTACTTTCTACCCTCTCTGGGCTTAATACTACGAAGGCGTACGGTCCGGACGGTGTTCCTCCTGTTGTACTAAAAAACTGTGCTTCCCGTGCTGACCCCCTGCCTAGGCAAATTCTTTCGTCTCGGTCTCTCCTCTAGCGTCTTCCCTTCTTGCTGGAAGTCTGCTCTCATTCAACCTGTCCCAAAGAAGGGTGACCGCTCTCAACCCTCCAACTATCGTCCAATTGCTCTCATCTCTTGTATCTCTAAAATTTATAAAACTATTCTTGCTTTGTAATTTCTTAAGCATTTCTCTTCTCATAATCTGCTCTCAGATCGCCAGTATGGCTTCCTTAAGGGTCGCTCTACTGGTGATCTTCTTTCATATCTTACTAACTCTTGGTCATCAAACTTTTGGGACTTCGGTGAGACTTTTTCTGTTGCAATAGAAATATCGAAGGCCTTCGATAAAGTCTGGCACAAATCCTTAATTTCCAAACTACCCTCCTTCGGTTTCTATCCCTCCATCTGTGCCTTTGTCTCTAATTTCCTTTTCGGCGGTTCCATAGCTGCGGTTGTGGATGGCCATCGCTCACTTCCTCATCCTATCAACTCCGGTGTTCCTCAGGGTTCTGTCCTATCGCCTATTCTCTTTCTAATTTTCATAAATGATCTTCTCAACTGTACATCCAGTCCCATCCATTCATATGCAGACGACGCTACCTTACACTACTCAATTAGTCTTCCAGAATGCCCAAGCCAGCAGTCCCTCAAAATCAAACGTAATGAAGCCATAAAACATTTATCTTCTGATCTAGCTACTATTTCCAATTGGGGTAGAGAAAACCTTGTTGCTTTTAATGCTTCCAAGACCCAATTTATCCATCTTACTACCCGTCAGGAACCTCCAGAGGACTATCCCATATTCTTCAACAATACAAAAAGCAATCTTTGATCTTCTCTCAATATTCTTGGTGTCTCTTTTTCTTCTGCTCTCACTTGGAAGGACCATATTACCAGTCTTGCTAAGGCAGCCTCCCAGAAGCTGGGTGTGCTCAACCGCCTCAAAGGGTTCTTTACCCCTACTCAGCTTCTTGCTCTGTACAGGGGCGCTGTGCATCCTTGTATTGAGTATTGTTCACATGTGTGGGGAGGATCCTCTCACATCGCACTCCTAGACAAAGTAGAAAGGAAAGCCTTTCGTATCATTAACTCCCGTCCACTCACCAACTCCCTGCAATCTCTCTCTCTTCCCCGCAATGTTGCATCTCTCTCGCTATTCTATCACTACTACAATAATCAGTGTTGCTCGGAGCTTTCCTAGTGTATACCACCTCCTCTATGTAGGGTATGTAGTACCTGTCTTGCAACACAATCCCACCCCTACTCTGTGCAACTCTCCAACCCAAGAGTGAAACGCTATTCTCAGACTTTCTTCTATTCAACTGCTGAGCTCTGGAACTGTCTCCAAGAATCAGTCTTTTCCTCTTTCTATGACTTAAATTGCTTCAAACTCCGTGTGTCCAGGCATTTTAGCTCGAACGTCCCTTGATTTTGGCCCTGTCTCTCTTTCACATCTGGGGGAGGCACTCACTGCAGGCAGTTATGCCTTTTGTCTCCCTCATTCACATAGAAACAAAAAAATGTATTTGTATGTATGTATGTATGTATGTATGTATGCATTTATGTATGTATGTATGTATGTATGTATGTATGTATGTATGTATGTATGTATGTATGTATGTATGTTTGTATGTATGTATATATTTGCAGCGTCCAATTTGGTGTAAGCTGTTCCTACAACCAACGATGTATTCCTAAGAAAGGAAGAGTTTATTTTATGGTCGATTTATTTACTTACTTATTACTATTTTTGTTTTCTCCCTAGACCTCCATCAAGCTTAAAAACATATCTCAAAAATCCCCCTTCTAGGCAAATTTGTAAATTTTTCGGTAGTATTACAGGCTCGCTATCGCTCACCAGGAAAAAAACGATACCTTAATGGTACTAAAGGTCTTAGTCGACACCCCAACTTTACAAAAGGTCTTAACCCATTGGCTGCGGGAAACGTTTCTGAATGCCATGGCAATTTACAGCAATCTACAGGCTTTTAAAGCCTCTTAAAGCCTATCAAATCGAGTGCGAGGGAGCGAGAGCGTGACAGGCCACCTGTCCTTCTACCAAGCAGCCGCCCGGTACGCTGAAGTGTGTGAGTCAGAGTCTCGCTAGATATACAGTGATGCCAAAGGCAAAAATAATGTGACATTAGCGAGAATTGCTCATTTTAGCAAATGTATATGGTAGCGCTGTGGGTGAACCTTGCGAGATACGAAGCTCGTTCTGGCGTCATTTTGAATCTGTTTTCTTCTAGTTTTTGCCTGAATACATTTCATTTCATGCAGACACTTGCCTAATCAATCAGGAGTGCCTGAATAAGCCCTAATATGGCGGAAATAGGCGTAAACATGCCCATAGCGTATGTGTTAATATTGGCAGTATCGGATGTGGTGGAAGCTGTTAACCACTTTGAGGATTGTGACGTATTTTGGCAGTTTGTTCTGGCTGTCATTAGACAATATTATTTAGTATTTTTAACATCTATCTTAACACTAATAACCCCCAAAATTAAATCAATGAAAGCATGTGATTCTCCCAGGATTCGAACCTAGGACACCACATATAAAACTTACACGCACTAACCATCACTCCATTAAGACAGCTAAAGGTACAGTACATGACCATGATTAACCCATCCAGTACCAAGGACACCCTAGTAATCATATTCTAGCAACTATTAGACGATTTTATTCAGCTTAGGAAGGACCTCTAGCCATAATAAGGCTTGAGGCTATCTCAACCAACCCTTATAACTACCACAGAGCCTTCTTAAGCTGCATAATAACGTCTAAACAGAGCTTGAACAAAATATAACGCACGTCGCTGGCATTCAACGGGTTAATATCCTATTAGGAACAGTATATTGAACACAGAGGGTCCTTCCTAAGCTGCAGAAAATCGTCTATTGGTAGCCAGAATATACTGTCAAAATGCGTCGGGATCCATAAGTGGTTAATACATTCTAAACCCTGAGGGCGCCACCTCGTCTATCTCTCTCTCTCTCCCTCTCTCTCAGGGTTGCATCCATTCGGCCTCATTCAGCTTACTGTTTTAAGACGTTTATCCTCATCCAGGTGTTGATTTTTTTCCTGGCGAGTGGAAGCGAGCCAGCTTATTATTTTAAATATTCTTGACAACAGGCTAAATTTGTACATTTTTCGATAGAAAAATGTCTCCAGCGAAGCCGGAATTGTATATACAAAGCTGGCTCGCTATTGCTCGCCAGGAAGAAATCGACACCTGGATGGGGATAAAGGTCTTAAAACAGTAGGCTGAATGGGACCGAATTGATACAAGCCAGAGAAAGAGAGAAAAGGAGAAGAAAGAAGTAAGTCACCCCTCTTAAGTGCTAATGATAGTCAGTTCCGGCTAACATTAACATATTGTCATCCAGCTTAAAAAAAGAAGTCTCATATTCGTAATGAAGGGATTGAAGCAACCGCTAGTGACTTCAGCACAAAGTTACCTTGTTTATAAGCTTTTGCTAAAACAGCTTCCCAGAATATAGGTGTACTCAACCGTCTCCCTGGGTTCTACACCTCCGCACTGCTTCTTGCTCTGTATAGAGGCACAGTGCGCCCTTGTATTGAGTATTGTTCGCATGTGTGGGGAAGTTCCACCTATACTGTACTTCTCGAAAGGGTAGAGTCAAAATAATTTGTCCTCATCAACTCACTTCCTCTTACTATAATAGTTCCCTACAACATTTGTTTACGCACTACAGCGTTGCATATCTTTCGCTCTTCTATCACTTTTACAACAATCAGTGTTCTTCAGGGCTCTTACAGTGCATGCTTCCTCCCTTACTGCAAGTAGGAGGCACCCGCCTTTCAGCACAATCTCACTCCTATTCTGTCCAGCTCTCCACCCTAAGAATTAACATATTTTCTCAGTCCTTCCTCTACTCAACAAGTAAACTCTGAAATTCACTCCCTCAGTCAATCTTTCCTTTATCCTATGCCTTGGACTGCATTAAATGTCGTGTGTCTAGGCATTTTGACCCTAACGTCCGTTGAATTTGGTTCTCTATCACCTTTTTGGCTTTGGCAGAGACACTTGTTATAGGCTGCAGCCTGCCTTTTGTCTCCTTGATTCACATAGAACTAACAAAAAGAACAACAGCGTTTATATTTTCCTGGTGAGAGCGACCCTATAATTTAGGAAGAATCGCATATGGCCACAACATTTATCTACTGAAAAATTTACACATTTATCTGAAAAGGGGTCTTATGGGTATTTTCTTAAGCTTGATGGAGGTCATAGGAGTAAACAAAAGACCTCCCCTGAAACATTCCTGCACCTCGCAATGCGAGCCTCCCTCTCTCAACAGACCCTGCGCCCCGGACAACAAGGACTTTGTCCACCAAGCCCTACGGGTGAGTGACAACCCCACACTGGCCTACCTCGGGAAGAACCTACAGCTGGAGAACGTCCCTCCCAATGCTAACGTGACCTATCTCTTCATCAAGTTGGCCACCACTTGCGGCTATCTTAACGTTGATCATTACCTGGAGACTATGAGAATCAAGACTAAGCTGAATGAAGTTACTTATATGATGAAGGACCATGTAAGTCAATTAAATCAGCTGGTAGTATATATATACTGTATAATGCAGATATATATAGTATATATATATATATACAGTATATAGCCCAGATCAGATTGCTGGATATATATATCAATCTCAATCATAGGAAAGCTACTAGAGTCAATTATTGCTAGTAAAATTAGAAACCACTTACTGTAGATACACTTAATTTAATAAATTCTTCTCAGCATGGATTCACTCAGGGACGTTCTTGCCTTACTAATTTGCTTAGTTTTTTCTCAGGTATATGAAGCAGTAGATAATGACAAGTCATATGATATAATATATTTAGATTTCAGTAAAGCTTTCGACAGAGTCCCCCATGAGAGATTGATGAGAAAGATTGAGGCGCATGGAATAGGTGGGGCGTTGTTGGGATGGATTAGGTCATGGCTAATTGGCAGGAAGCAGAGAGTCAGAATAAATGGTACGAAGTCAGAATGGGGAGCAGTCAAAAGTGGTGTCCCCCAGGGATCTGTATTAGGTCCTCTGTTGTTTGTTATATACATAAATGACCTTGATTTAGGTATAACTAGTAGGATAAGTAAATTTGCAGACGACACCAAAATGGGGAGAACAATTGATTCAGATAGAGATATAGAGTGCCTCCAAAGGGATCTAGATACCTTACACGAATGGTCAGTAAATTGGCAGATGAAGTTTAACATTGACAAATGCAAGGTATTAAAGATAGGGAAGATGCATACAAATGTTAAATATAAACTAGCTAATATGGAATTAGAAAACTCGAATTGTGAGAAAGATCAAGGTGTGTTTGTTAGCAATGATTTGAAGCCTAGAAAACAGTGTATAAGCGTTCGAAACAAGGCAAACAGGATTCTTGGGTTCATCTCTAGGAGTGTGAGTAACAGAACTGCTGATGTTATCTTAAAACTTTACTTGTCATTAGTGAGACCCCATATGGATTATGCTGTTCAATTTTGGTGTCCTTATTACAGAATGGACATAGATTCATTGGAGAGAGTACAACGTAAAATGACAAAAATGATCCATAATATTAGAAATCTTCCGTATGAAGAAAGGTTGAAGAAATTAGGCTTACATTCGTTAGAGAGACGCAAAGTTAGAGGAAACATGATAGAGGTATTCAAGTGGGTTAGTGGGATTAAAAAAGGAGACATGAAAAATGTACTAAAGCTCAGTGATAGCGAAAGAACTCTACAAATGGTTTCAAATTAGATAAATTTAGTTTCAAGAAAGATATAGGCAAATATTGGTTTGGTAACAGAGCTGTAGATAGGTGGAATAGGCTACCAAGTGCTATAGTGGGATCAAGAACGATAGGGAGCTTTAAGATACAATTAGATAGGCATATGGACGAGATGGGTTGGGTGTGAGGGTGATCTGTCAGGTGTGGCCCAGGTGTGGGGATCTGCAGATCCCCGTTTTTCTGACCTCTGACCGTTTCGGTGAGGTAAGTCCTAATGGTGATTTTAAGCTGGGCTTATAATTAGGGTTGGGTGTGACAGGGATCTGCCTTGTGTAGGCCAATCGGCTTTCTGCAGACTCCCATTTTCTTATGTTCTTCTTACGTTCTTATATATATTATGCCTATATTATATATATAATGCCTGAAGACCATGAGGAGCAAAACCAGGCTGAATGAAGTTACAAATATTATGAAGAAGCATGTAAGGTAATCAAAACATCTGCTAGTAGATAATTGGTCTAGATTATATCAAATAAAGTTAGATAGCTTATGTTACTAGTAGTTAGGATGAGGGGTTGAACTGACATTGCATTCTTGGTCTCAGATCTACAACGAGTACTTACCATGGTACCTATTACCCCTTACCAGTGTTGCCAATTTAGCTACTTTCCTGCTAGATATACAGGCATTTACTTCGACCTAGAGGCAAATTCTTACATCTAACGACATGTATTCTAGCGATATTCTGAAGATTTGAGCCCTTTAGAGACGAAGGACTGAACTTACATTGATTTGTTTATGTTTTGTTTCAGATCTACAACGGGTACTTACCGTGGTACCTGAACAAACACACCCCTTACACCAAGGTTCTCTCGGTCCACATGCAGCGTCTGGTGGAGTCTGGGATCTACCTCCACCTCTACCACGTCCATGTCCGGGCTTTTGGCTCCACTAACGCTAACAATGTGGGTAATAGGTTGCTTTATTATGTCTATCTTTCTCAATACGGATATTATGTTGTTTTATTGTCTTTCTTTCTCAATGTGGGTGTTATGTTGTTTTATTCTGTCTTTCCTTCTCAATGAGGGTAACATGTTGGTATATTCTGTCTTTCCTTCTCAATGAGGGTAACATGTTGGTATATTCTGTCTTTCCTTCTCAATGAGGGTAACATGTTGTTTTATTCTGTCTTTCCTTCTCAATGAGGGTAACATGTTGTTTTATTCTGTCTTTCCTTCTCAATGAGGGTAACATGTTGTTTTATTCTGTCTTTCCTTCTCAATGAGGGTAACATGTTGGTATATTCTGTCTTTCTTACTCTCTTGCCTCTCATCCATACATTACCAGATCTTATACCTAATCCATAGGAATTATAGTATACCGTTATGCTTTCTCAAGAAGCTCCCCAAAATGGATGGTGATGGCAGATACTAAGTATACCTCCAGGCTTCCAGACGTGCCATGGTTGCCCACTCCACAGTGCTATATCTACTATGTGGAAAGCTGAATAGAATAAACTATGCTGCTTCATTTCATCTGACGGTAAATTGAATCCTTTAGCAGCTAATTTCTCGATGCTCAATGGAAAAGAAGGAAACCACTATGTCTCTGCATCTTATTAAGACCAAGTTTATATAATTAGCCCTATTTCACTGCAAAATCTTCAAAATAACTGATAAATCTTGATGGTAGCTTTGCAATTTACCGTCAATTGAAAAGAAACAGGGTATAGTAGTGGCCAGAATGTGATGAAAACTACGTCACCGGTACTGCACGGGTTATAGGTAACCCGTAACCTACCAATTGTTTTCTGACTAATAAGAATCATAGGGTCCGTCCTTACGTCTGTACCGGCGACGTTTTTGTTTTTAATCCAGCTATATTTAGACGATTTCGTGCAGTTTAAAAAGGAGCTGTGGTATTAGGTATAACTAGTAGGATAAGTAAATTCGCAGACGATACCAACATGGGGAAAACAATAGACTCAGACAGCGACATAAACTGCCTCCAAAGGTATCTAGATACTTTACACAGATGGTCAGTAAATTGGCAGATGAATTTTAACATTGACAAATGCAAGGTATTACTAATAGGGAAGATGAATACAATTGCAAAATATAAACTAGCTAATATGGAATTAGAAAACTCAGACTGTGAGAAAGATCTAGGTGTGTTTGTTAGCAATGACTTGAAACCTAGAACACAGTGTATAAGCGTTCGCAACAAGGCAAACATGATTCTCGGGTTCATCTATAAGAGTGTGAGTAACAATACTGCTAATGTTATCTTAAAACTTTACTTGTCATTAGTGACTCTGAGACCCCATATGGATTATGATTTTCAATTTTGTTGTCCTTATTACAGAATGGACATAGATTCCTTGAAGAGAGTACAACGTAGAATGACACACATTATCCATAATATTAGAAATCTTACATATGAAGAAATGTTGAAGTCGATTATTTTCCATGTCGAGCGATAGCGAGCCTGTAATTGTGGAGGAATCAGCCTTCGGTTATGACATTTTTCTACTGAAAAATGCACAAATTTAAGTCGATGGGGGATCTAACGGATGTTATTTTTTAAGTTTGATGGAGGTCTAGGGAGGAACTCTAACAAATATACGAATATTTAAATAAATAGACGCCCCCAAAACTAACCACGCTCCCCATAAGGGGGTGGTATACTGCTCCTTACACCTCCATCACGCTTTAAAAACACCGCCAAGGAACTCCTTCGAGATATATATGTACATTTCTTCTAGGTAAAGGCCGTTTTCTCCTATCTTCCAGGCTCGCTATCTTTCACCAGGATACACAAATCTGACATTTAAATGGCACGAAAGGTCTTAAAATAAAAAACAAAAAAAAAGGAAGGAAGGTCTTAAAATCACCGACATAATGGGGCAAACATTTTCAAATCCAAAAAATAATGAGGCTAAACACGAAGGAGAAGGGGGTCCAGAAAGACTAAAGACCTTCCCTTAAGCGCACCCATTATCTAGATAATAATTATAAAGCAAACAGGAGTTTCCTAATTAATATTATTATGGATTTACTTTAATATACTGTAATTGTTTATATATGTATTTATGTATCTGTTTATTATTGTATACATACATATTATTTTTATTATTGTAAACATACATATTATATTTATTATTGTAAACATACATATTATATTTATTATTGTAAACATACATATTATAGTTATTATTGTATGCATTCATATATATTATATTTATTATTGTATACATACATATTATATATATTATTGTATACATACATATTATATTGGTATACATACATGATTTATTATTGTAAACATACATATTATATTTATTATTGTAAACATACATATTATATTTATTATTGTATACATACATATTATATTTATTATTTCATACATACATATTATATATATTATTGTATACATACATATTATATTTATTATTGTATACATACATATTATATTTATTATTGTAAACATGCATATTATATTTATTATTGTATACATACATACTATATTTATTATTGTAAACATACATATTATATTTATTATTGTATACATACATATTATTGTATACATACATATTATATTTATTATTGGAAACAAACATATTATTTTTATTATTGTATACATACACATTATATTTATTATTGTATACATACATATTATATTTATTTTTGTAAACATACATATTATATTTATTATTGTATACATACATATTATATTTATTATTGTAAACATACATATTATATATATTATTGTATACATACATATTATATTTATTATTATAAACATACATATTATATTTATTATTGTATACATACATATTATATTTATTATTGTAAACATACATATCATATTTATTATTGTATGCATTCATATATAATATATTTATTATTGTATACATACATATTATATTTATTATTGTAAACATACATATATATTTATTATTGTATACATACATATTATAATATTTATTATTGTAAACATACATATTTTATTTATTATTGTATACATACATATTATATTTATTATTGTATACATACATATTATATTTATTATTGTATACATACATATTATATTTATTATTGTAAACATACATATTATATTTATTATTGTAAACATACATATTATATTTATTATTGTAAACATACATATTATATTTATTATTGTATACATACATATTATATTTATTATTGTATACATACATATTATATTTATTATTGTATACACACAGTATATTTATTATTGTAAACATACATATTATATTTATTATTGTATGAATACATATTATATATATTATTGTATACATACATATTATATTTATTATTGTAAACATACATATTATATTTATTATTGTAAACATACATATTATATTTATTATTGTATACATACATATTATATTTATTATTGTATACAAACATATTATATTTATTATTGTAAACATACATATTATATTTATTATTGTAAACATACATATTATATTTATTATTATAAACATACATATTATATTTATTATTGTATACATACATATTATATTTATTATTGTAAACAAACATATTTATTATTTATATATTTGTGGGATATGATTATGGATTTTATTGGGTATAATTTATACATTAATTTATTAATATTTTATTTATTGATTATATATATATATATATATATATATATATACAGTATATATATATATATATATATATATATATATATATATATAAATATATATATATATATTTATATATATATTATATACATACCGTTATATATATATATTATATATAGTATATATATATATTATATTATATTTATATATATTATATATTATATATATTATATATATATATATTATATAATATATATATATATATATATATATATTATATATATTATTATATATATATATATATATATTATATATATATATATATATATATAAATATATATATATATATATATATATATACATTATATATATATTATATATATTATATACATATGTATTTATATATATTATATAAATATATATATATATATATATATATATATATATATATATATATATATTATATATATATATATATATATTATATATATATATATATATATATATTATATATATATATATATATATATATATATATATATATATATATATATATATATATATATATATATATATATATATATATATATATATATATATATATATATATTATATTTATTTATTTATTTATTTATTGGATATAATCATGGATTTACTTGGATATACTTTTTGTATTAACTCATTTATACATTTATTGGATATCATTTTGGATTTGAACCCCCAGATTCGAACCGAGGCTGTGTTGAGCCTGGACCACCTACAGAGCGCCTTTATAGTGCTAGCTATGGGTGCCTGGGTGTCTGGTCTCTCCTTCCTGGGAGAACGATTCATCAATCCATACTAACAACAACACCAACAACAACAACAACAACAACACGACCTTTATAGTACTGGCTAATTATAACTACCTTAATTGATTTTTTGGATAGAATTTGCTTTTCGTTAAATAGTATATATACAGTAGTTCTGTTGTTGATGTATAGAAAATTATATTCATACATTGGTTTCCAGAGATATAATTCCATAATTAGAAATAGGGGATGTCCACAAATATTTATGAGTGGGCTAGAGACTATGGCATCCGAGTGTACAATGAATATACAAATGAATAATTATGAAAAACGATATACAGTGGAATGTGAAAAGATCAATATTATGGAAAAGAAAATGCTACAAAACCAGAAGAAATAAAGACAAATAAACAGCAACATACAAACTATAGTCTATTCATAAGAATTAGGCCAAAACTCTTGACCACTAACCTCTATAAATCGAAAACGACAGGAGTAATCGAGCTAATGTTTTCACCATTTGGGAAGAGTCAACCCGGGCATAGGTGTGGACATTTACAGCCAATTTGCTCTATCCCTTTTTGAGTTACAGAGAATACAGGTCACAATTACTGGCCTACTGATACTGAATGAACTATAGTGGTACAATTTCACAAACGTTTACCACCCCATTTAAAATAAAGAGATGACGATTATGATTATCGTGTTATCGTGTATTAAAATAAATGATGGATTATTAAGAAGTATTAATTCAATCCCAGACAAAACTACTGTATCTAAAGTCCTCTTCCAGGGCAATGGGCTGTCCAGAAATGAATGGCAGATTTTTATATATATTTTGTTTTGACTTATTTAATAATATATTTGTTTAAAGCTTTCGCCCTACACCTCAATCAAGCTTAAGAAATACCCCAAAGGCCCCCCCCCCCAATTTGATTCATATTTGTGCATTTTTTCGGTAGAATAGTTCCTCCTAAATTGCAGGCCTGGTAGGAAACCTATTATAATAAAGAAGCTAATGTGAAACATCTTAAGGGAGCCTACCTCGCTTTTTTTCTCTTTCTCTCCCTCTCTCTTTGGCTTGTATCCATTCGGCCCCATTCAGCCTACTGTTTTAAGACGTTTAACCCCATCCAGATGTCAATATTCTCCTGGCGAGTGGTAGCGACCCAGTATATATACTGTATATATACTGTATATATACTAGCAGGGGTACCCGGCGTTGCCCGGGTAATCACCATAATCACCATCACTACTACCACCATTACTACTACCATAATCACCATCATCAATCACTATTACCACAATCATCACAATACTACTACTATCATAATAACCGGCCTCGACCTCCCTGTGCCTCATTAAACGGCTACCTCGATTTCGGCCGCTAAATGACCTCCGATTTTGGATCTGACCTCATACGTACCCCCATTTTGGGGGGCTGCGAACATTTTTGTTCCATACACCATTTCGATCGGAGGCCTCCTTCTGCCCCAAACGGCCATTTTTTTCGAAAGTTTTTCGCTCCTGTATACTACATAAGTTCTGCCGAAAATGTTATTAAACAAAAGTGTCTCTGATTTCCACTAAGCTCGTCTAAAACCATCTCCAAAACCTGGGCTTTCCAACGTTGCCCCACACTCCCACCTGGCACCCAAACTGTGGGAGGAGTTTAGTAACAAAGGTCGGGTAGGTCTGGTAACTGACAGACAGACAGACAAACATTGGCCTTTATTTATTAAGATTTGTTTTGACAGCAGGCAAAATTTGTACATTTTTCTATAGACAAATTTCTCCGGCGAAGCCGGATTTCTCCATACAATTCTGGCTCGCTATCGCTCGCCAGGAAGAAATCGACACCTGGATGGAGATAAACGTCTTAAAGCAGTTGGCTGAACGGGGCCGAATGGATACAAGCCAGGGAAAGAGAGAAAAGGAGAGAAAGATAAAAAAAAACTTGAAAATTGTCAAATCAATGGGGCGAAATTGGGAGGAGAATACAAAAAGACCACCCTTGGTTGCACTGTATATACTGTACATGCTGAAGAATTAGGGGTAATAGAAGGGGAATTATAGTGTCCATAACAGAATACCCATTTCAAGGTATATTAGTAAAATTAAGCCCGTTGTATTTTGTTTTTTTCTATGTGAATGAGGGAGACAAAAGGCATAACTGCCTGCAGCGAGTGCCTCCCCCAGAGTTGAAAAAGTGACAGGGTCAAAATCAAGGGACGTTCGAGCTAAAATGCCTGGACACACAGAGTTTGAAGCAATTTAGGTCATAGGAAGAGGGAAAGACTAATTCTGGGAGACAGTTCCAGAGCTCTGCAGTTGAATAGAAGAAAGTCTGAGAATAGCATTTCACTCTTGGGTTGGAGAGTTGCACAGGGTAGGGGTGGGATTATGTTGCAAGACGGGTACTACGTACACTACGTAGAGGAGGTAGTATACACTGGGAAAGCTCCGAGGAACACTGATTATTGTAGTAGCGATAGAATAGCGAGAGAGATGCAACATTGCGACGAAGAGAGAGAGACTGCAGAGAGTTGGTGAGTGGACGGGAGTTAGTGATACAAAAGGCTTTCCTTTCTACTGTGGCTAGGAGTACGGTGTGAGAAGATCCTCCCCACACATGTGATCAATACTCAATACAAGGACGCACTGTGCCCCTGTACAGAGCAAGAAGATGAGCAGGGGTAATGAACCCCTTGAGGCGGTTGAGCACACCCAGCTTTTGGGAGGCTGCCTTTGCAAGACGGGTAATATGGTCCTTCCAAGTGAGAGCAGAAGAAAAAGAGACACCGAGAATATTGAGAGAAGATGAAGGATTGATTTTTGTATTGTTGAAGAATAAGGGATAGTCCTCTGGAGGTTCCAAACGGGTATTAAGATGGAGAAATTGGGTCTTGGAAGCATTAAATGCAACAATGTTTTCTCTACCCTAATTGGAAATAGTAGCTACAGTAGATCAGAAGATAAATGACCTATGGCTTCATTACATTTGTCTTTGAGGGACTGCTGGCTGTGGCGTTCTGAAAAACTAATTGAGTAGTGTAAGGTAGAGTCGTCTGTATATAAATGGATGGGACTGGATGTACAGTTGAGAAGATCATTTATGAAAATTAGAAAGAGATTAGGAGATAGGACAGAACCCTGAGGAACACCGGAGTTGATAGGATGAGCAAGTGAGCGATGGCCGTCCACAACCGCAGCTATGGAATGGCCGGAAACGAAATTAGAAACAAAGGCACTGATGGTGGGATAGAAACCGAAGGAGGGTAGTTTAGAAATTAAAGATTTGCGACAGAGTCTATCGAAGGCCTTCGATATATTTAGTGCAACAGAAAAAGTCTCACCGAAGTCCCGAAAGAAGGATGATCAAGAGTTAATAAGATATGAAACAAGATCACCAGTAGAACTACCCTTAAGGAAGCCATACTGGCGATCTGAGAGCAGATTATAAGAGAAATACTTAACCAATTTGGAAGCAAGAATAGGTTAAAAAACTTTAGAGATACAAAAGATGAGAGCAATTGGACGATAGTTGGAGGGTTGAGAGCGGTCATCTTCTTTGGGACAGGTTGAATGAGAGCAAACTTCCTGCAAGAAAGGAAGATGTTAGAGGAGAGACAGAGACGAACGAGTTTGCCTAGGCAAGGGGGTCAGCACGGAAGCACAGTTTTTCAGTACAACAGGAGGAACACCGTCCGGACCGTACGCCTTCTTAGTATTAAGCCCAGAGAGGGTAGAAAGTACATCTTTAGAAGACTTTATGATATTAGGCATAAGTAGGAGAGAGGGGGGTGGAGAGGGAGGAATATCACTGGAATCATCCAAGGTGGAGCTTCTAGTAAAAGTTTGAGCAAAGAGTTCAGCTTTGTCAGAGGAAGAAGTGATGGCTGTGCCATCAGAGTGGAAAAGGGAAGGGAAAGACGAGAAAGAAAAATGGTTGGAGAGGTTTTTGTCTAGATGCCAGAGAGCTTGGCAAGTCGAAGAACAGATTTGGCTTGATTCCGGGCAGAAACATACGAAGAATGAGATTTTTGAGTTTTAAGGTGTTGGTACCGTTTGAATGCTTCCTCCTTGTTGTGCACAGCAGTAGAACAAGCGTGAGTAAAACTATGATTTTTTGGCATTAGACTAGGAGAAAGAAAATGGAATGTACGCTTCCATGTCCGAGAGGATTACCTCGGTAATGCGTTCAGCACTCTCCGAGGGTCCCCGGCCACGGAAGTAGAAATCATTCCATGGGAAATCAAAGAAGTACTGCCGGAGCACCTCCCAGTCGGCAGCGCCAAAGTGCCACAAGCGCCACCTGCTTGGAGGATCGGGTGGCCGTACTGAGGAGATAGGACAGGTGACAGAGATAAGTTTATGGTCGGAGGAGCCCAAAGGAGAGAAAATAATGACAGTATAAGAAGAAGTGTTAGAAGTCAGAAATAATTGAAGAATGTTAGGCCGATCTCCGAAGCGATCCGGAATACAGGTTGGTTGCTGGACCAGCTGCTCTAGGTCATTTATGATAGAAAAGACGTAGGCTTGTTTACCAGGTTGGTCAGTAGTGTGAGAGGAGAGCCATTGGCAGTGGTGAATTTTGAAATCTCCTAAGATGGATATTTCAGAGAAGGGAGAGATGGATAGAATGTGTTCAACTTCAGAGTTTAGATAGCCAGAGAATTTGGGAAAGTCGGTAGAGTTAGGGGAAAGATAGACAGCACAGAAATATTTAGTATGAGAATGACAGGATAGTTTGAGCCATAAAGTTGAGAATTCAGAGGAGTCGAAATCGGGAACAGGAGAGCAAGTGAATTATGCACAACATCCGCCTTTTGTTTTGAAACTAGGATAGAGAAAGTAGGAGGATACAGAGAAGGGGTTGCTGGAAGTTGTCTCAGATACCTGGGTTTCGGTGAGGAAAAGATGATCAGGTTTGTAGGAGGAGAGATGGTGTTCGACTGAGTGAAAATTAGAGGAAAGGCCGCGAATATTGCAAAAGTTGATAGTAAGAGTGACAGGCTGTGGTCCAGAGCATTTAGAGGGATCGTCAGGGGAAGGTCGGGCTGGTGTGGGGATATTTATGTCCCCCCCCCCCCCCCCCTGGGGACTCCGAGGCCTGTGTTCGTCATTTAAATAATTTTGAAGGAGGAAGTGTGGTGTGCATGTTAATTGTAGTGAAGTAGATAGGAGGAGGAGGGGTTTGTGAGAGCAGACTGGACTACTCTCAGTGTAAGTGAGGCACAAAGGGAATCAGTAAGAGAGGCCAAGCAAATGAAACAGGAGTTCCAACAACTCCTTATCAAATGACTACAGCCTCTCCTGGGTATAGCCCTGTTCGATTGGTGCCTACAATCTACCCCTATTCCCCCTATTAGTCGCCTTCTACGACATGCCGTAAGATGCGTGGGGCATATTCGTTTTTCCCCCCACCATAAGATGAAGGCCCCCTTACCCCAAGGGGGGGGGGGGGGGGAAACACTATCAGTATACCAAAATAGTTTGATTTACCTATTTCACGCCCTTTTAATGCCAATGACTTTACAAAGCGTAGGGATAAGGATACACTTGGAGCAAACTAAATCTTGCTTATTCTGTGGTGTCGTTTCCAAGTGAGCAATTATAATTATACAATATGTATTAATCTTTCACATGTGTAAATCGTCCATATGTATAGTCTATTGACTACAATTAGGTAAAATATTCTTGACCCCTGTCCTCTTCATGATATATATATTTATATAAATGGCAAGTAGTTTATTTGATGACAAATATAGCTGACAGGGCTAGGATTCGAACCGAACAGGCAGGGAGTCCAATCTCCTACACCATCACGAGGGCTATATTTTTCATCAAATTAACAACTTCTCATGCTTAGGGTAGCCGAATTTCGATTAAATGATTGTCTGCCCCCCCCCCCCCCCATCAGAGTCGGGGTGGGAAGGAATACTGGTAGAACTATCAAATTCCTTCTTTTAACCCTCGTGATGGTGTAGGAGGTTGGACTCCCTGTACGGTTCGAATCCTAGCCCTGTCAGCTATATTTGTCATCAAATAAACAACTTCTCATGCTTAGGGCAGCTGGATTTCGATTAAATAATTGTCTGCCCCCCTATCAGAGTCGGGTTGGGAAGGAATTCTGGTATAAATATAAAATTCCTTCTTTTAACCCTCGTGATGGTGTAGGAGGTTGGACACCCTGCCTGTACGATTCGAATCCTAGCCCTGTCAGCTATATTTGTCATATATATATATATATATATATATATATATATATATATATATATATAAATAGAAAAACCAGCACTGGGATGAACATCTTTATTGTGGGACGTTTCGGCTTACACACAAGCCATCTTCAGCCTAAAGTAAGACAAAAAGGGCCTACATAAATATTTGCATATTACTAATGGTTAATATTTAAAACGTGTAGAAGAATTATGATTATAATTATAATTAAATTATATACTAAAATTAAGTAGGTTGGCAACAAGAAATACAAGTAAATTGTACGAAAGGGGGGAGACAATATTGAAAACAACAAGTGTAGAAACGGGTTCGCATTAACCCTCTTGCCTCTTCTACCATGTCTTGAACCCTTCAGGATCGCTCCATCAGGGCCCATGACATCGATGGCTTCATCTCCTCTCCTTCTCCTCCTGATGTTGAATGATACCCTCTCATTGGTGGCAAGAGAGGGCACTGGATGGAGAGGATTAGGGTTGGAGATACCAGTGGAGTGAACAAAAATGTCCCCTTCACTGTAGGTAATGAAACCAAACCCCTTTTTCACGTTAAACCATTTGACATGGACCGTGAGGTTGGTGGTGGCACTGGAACTCACAGCAGGTATGGTGGGTGGCTGTGCTGTAATGCCCGGGAGCTCCTCTCCCCCCCTTTATATAGGCCTGCCGCCCGGCACGAGGCATGCCTTGGGATGCTGTGATTGGCTGGCTCGCACGCGCGGCTAGCTGCTGCTTGGCACGCGCTAGCTGCACATTCAACTTGGTCTCCTCGGCTTCTTTCTCTCCATAGTATGTCCCCGGAAGTCGATTGCAATTGTCTTTTCGTGGCTTACGGGAGTATAGGGCTGGCACTGAATTATTTGACATATTGTAATCCGAAGGGACGGCCTATGGAGAGAGCGATAGCGAGATTCGGGACAAGGCTGTACGGTGCATATTTCGGCTCCGACAATGGAGCCTTTTGATTGGCAGAGCGAGGAGGGGTGCAGATGGTGGAAGTCATGCCTGGAATGTCCACGTTATCTGGCCACAAGGCTCGGCAAAAAGGAGCACGCTGATTGGCCTGCCGTCTTTCTACTTAATCACCTCCTACGAAATCAAGGTGAGCTCCTGATCGCCGCAATACTACTCCCTTATAGTCCTTGCCATCGCTCTGCCACTCCACCAGTGTACCATGTTCGCAGATACACTTATGTAGTTGTACTGCTGGATTCTGGTTCCCATCCATAGTTTTAGCTAATAAAATTTGCCCCGGCTTACTGAGGAATTGTTTCAAAGCTCGGGTGGTCTGTACTCTTTGTCCTTTTCCGTCGACAATGACTATTAGTCAACGGAGCTGGTATTGGGGGTCAGACGGGAGATGCATGGTGCCTTTCAACTAGCAAGCTCGCGCCTCGAGGGTCCTATTTCTAGTCTCGTTCGGGTACTGTATTGGTGGACGGCTAACTCTACCATTTCGTGTAATGGTTTCCGTGGGGCCCATTGGCCGAGGGGATTTGGTCTGTGTGTTATCCGGAAAGCCTGTTGGTTTGTTCTCTCGTATTTGATTACACTTCGGTGCCGACGAGTCCAGCAGAGTTTTATCCCCAGGAAATACTGTCTCTTTGCTCTCTTCTGCGTGAAAGTTTTCTCCTTCACTGCAGAGTCTCATAAAATTCTCCCGGGGTAACTGAAATGTCGCTGTCTGGGACCGTAGACTTATTGTCGCGGCTACGTCCATAATATTATCTTTCTCCACCCGTAGTACCCTCTTCGGCTCCATCGCCCTCCTCCGACCCGGAAAGACTCTCGCTTTGTTTACCATTGAAAGACCACCAGAACGGGAAGCCCTCAGTATCTTTACTTCTGGAATTATCACCTTCCCGGTGGCGACCACTTGAGCCATGGAATGGGAGCTCTGCCCCAGATTCCATCTCTTCCTCACTTCCTCATCTTTCCCCGACCTGTACGTAGAGTCCCGCCACCACAGGTTTCCGGATTTACACCAGTGAGGAACGGTGCACGGCCAACGCAGAAAAGGTCTCATCTACCAGTCACAATGTCCAACAGATTTGAGATATTGGTAGAGATGGAAGACGAACCAGAAGAGACCAGGCTCGTTGGGGATTCCATCCAACGAGGACAGGTCGAAGAGTTCTGCGACAGAGTCCCAAATCAACGAAAAAGATTTTGCATCCCAGGAGCTGGACTGGACGACATTGTGGAAGCCTTCGAAGATACCACAAAGGATGCAAATGAAAATACCCTTTTTGTCATCCATGCTGGTTCAAATGACGTCATGCGCACCAAATCCGAAGAGTTGATGGAGAAATATCGCAAGATGATCCAGCACTACAAAAACAAGTCAAGGCATATCATCATCTCAGGCATTCTCCCCAAGATCGACGCACCTGACAAATTCTACGACAAGGCTTTCAGCACAAATAGACTAAAACATTTGTGTCTGAGGGAAGAAGTTGAATTCATCAACCTCTGGGACAACTTCTACAACCAGCCTACTCTGTTCCGCAAGGATGGCACTCATCTAAACCCTGTGGGTTCAGCACGCATGGGTCGTCTCCTACACGAAGCAGTCCGCAGCCATGGATCAAAAAACGCCATCCGAGAAGAAGCAGCAGTGACATAAATCATCCAACGCCAAGAAAAAAACAGAGGCAACCGAGGACCACCAGCGATAAGGACAGAAGACAGCGAGGACCGAGGACAGCCATGAACATAAATGTAGATCCGACAAGAACCAAAAATATTATTAAAGAGCGTTCCGTGAGTTCTAAAATAACAAATTTAAAGGTTTTCTATGCAAACGCTCGTAGCATACGCAATAAATTTTCAGATTTAGAGGAGCTAGTGTTTACAGAAAATTATGATGTGATTGGCATAACAGAATCTTGGCTCAATACAGAAGATAGAGACTTTTTAGCAGAGTATTCACTTCCCGGTTATGTAATGTTTGAGAAAAGCCGAATAAATCGAAATGGAGGTGGCGTTTTACTTTATATCAAAGAAAGTCTTAACCCTACCCTCTTGTCAAAACCTCAAATTGTGAACGTCGACGCATCTTTTGTGCTAATAAAGAATAATAAAGGTACCAAAATAATACTTGCATTAATATACAGACCTCCAGCTCAATCAGTGCAAACTGACCGAGAAATTTACGAACAAATTGCAGATGTAAGTAACTCACAAGATACCGTAATTTTTGGTGACTTTAATTTACCTGTGACCAAGTGGGGCGATACTCTTACTTCACACTCCGGACATGACTTGTATACGAACTTGCAAGAGAGTTCGCTTTATCAATTTGTTGGAACGCCGACCCGTGGTAATAACGTTCTTGACATTGTACTTGCAACAAAAGAAGAATTAATAGAGAATTTGAATGTTGGTGATGAATTCAGTAACAGCGACCATCGTATGATAACTTTCACTTTAAAGTTTACTAGTAACGAACCAAATAGTAGCATCGAAAAAGTCCCTAATTTCAAGAAAGCAAACTTCCATAAACTTAGAGCTATGTTTAAAGAAACTGACTGGAGCTTTTTAATTCACAATAACGACATAAATACATCTTGGAAGTTATTCGAAGCCACTTACCTAAAAGCAGTGCAAGACTGCATACCATCGAAAACTCGGCGTCCAGGCCATAATAATAAGCCCAAATGGTGGAATAAAGATATTTCAAACTGCCTGCTTGCTAAAAAATTTGCTAATGATAGATTAAAATCCTCACAAAATGACGAAGAACGGCTGAAATTTGTAGAGCTACGACGCAAAGCCAAAAAGTTAATTAAGCAAAGTAAAAAGACCTTAGAGTTACATATTGCGAATCAAAGTAAAACAAACCCGAAAGAATTCTATAGTTATATCAGAAAGAAAAAAGTTGTTACTTCAACTGTTGGACCGTTAGTCGATGAAAATGGAGAATACACCAAAGACGAAGAACAAATGAGTAATGCCCTCAATACCTTCTTTGCATCAGTTTTTACAACAGAAGACCTCAGTGATATCCCTACACCATCGCCGATTCAGATTGATAATTCAGATGTTCTAAGCAATATCACCGTTACAGAGAGAGAAGTATTGAATTGTTTAGATAAACTCAAGGTAAATAAAACGCCTGGACCTGATACAATCTCGCCTAGAGTTCTAAAGGAAGCTAAGGATGAGCTCTCTAAACCACTGACATTACTATTCAATAAATCCTTGCAGTCTGGAACTATGCCCGATCAGTGGAAGCTAGCCAACGTAACACCGATATTTAAAAAAGGCAGCAAATCCCTACCCAGTAACTATCGTCCAATTAGCTTAACCTCAGTTGTATGTAAAATGCTAGAAACGGTCATACGAGACAGACTCGTAAATCACTTAGAGGAAAATAACATACTTAAAGATACTCAACACGGCTTTCGTAAAAAACGTTCCTGTTTAACAAACCTCTTAGACTTCTTCCACGATATCCTCAACCTCTACGATGAGAGTAAAGCTGTAGATATTATATACCTTGA
The DNA here is from genome assembly GCA_032716605.1 of Paralithodes platypus. Lineage (NCBI taxonomy): Eukaryota > Metazoa > Arthropoda > Malacostraca > Decapoda > Lithodidae > Paralithodes > Paralithodes platypus. Next base: position 8,447,574 of record CM064492.1, on the reverse strand, counting down.
TTTTCAAAAGGCCTTTGACAAAGTTCCCCACAAACGTTTACTGCTAAAACTAAAAGCGCATGGAATACAAGACGGTGTGTTGAAATGGATAGAAAATTGGCTCAGCGACAGAAAGCAAAGAGTAGTCATAAACGGTAAGGCATCAAAATGGACCAATGTAAGTAGCGGGGTACCCCAGGGATCGGTACTAGGACCAATTCTCTTTCTAATTTACATCAACGACATAGATGAGGGTCTCACCTGTACAATCTCAAAATTTGCTGACGATACAAAAATTGCAAATAGCGTACTCTCAAAAGAACAAGTTGACGATATGCAACACAATCTAGATAAATTGTCATGTTGGGCCCAAATTTGGCAAATGAGTTTCAATGCGGATAAATGTAAAGTACTACATATCGGATACCTAAATGAGAAAGCAAACTATTCGATGAATGGCACTCAGCTTAAGAATGTAAACAGAGAAACCGATCTGGGAGTAACAATATCGAGTAACCTAAAACCGAGTCAACAATGTTCAGAAGTTGTTAAGAAGGCAAACAAAATAATTGGCTTTATAGGCAGGTCATTTGAGCATAAATCCAAAGAAGTTATCCTAACCCTTTACAATTCATTAGTCCGCCCTCTTCTGGAATACTGCGTTCAATCCTGGTGCCCTTATTACCAAAAAGATATAAACAAGCTAGAACGAGTTCAACGTAGAGTTACCAAAATGATACCTAGCCTAAAGAACAAACCATACGAAGAGCGTCTTAGAGAATTAAATCTATTTCCTTTAACCCAGCGCAGATTAAGAGGTGACTTAATTCAAGTGTTCAAAATCATCAAAGGCATCGACAATATGAACTGTAGTAAGTACTTCACTATCGACCAATCTAATTACACGCGGGGAAACGGTTGCAAAATTATTGGTAAATCTTTTAACTCACACGAATCTAAGAATTTCTTCTTCAATCGAGTTGTCAACTTGTGGAATGGGCTTCCCCGAAACGTTATAGACTGCATCACCGTTGATTCATTTAAACTCCGCCTAGACAAATATCTCGCATCAAACCCGCGACTGACTGCGTTTGTAAATGAATAACTTTATTTTATCCCCCCTCAGTTACTAACCCATCTGTCGCCTACTAACTTCCTAATCCTGCCACGGACATTAGTTCCAGGGCAGTAATTCCCTTTCCAATGTTCCCTTACCCACTCTAAACCACTGTTTGGACACTTGATCCTCAGTGTTTTGGAGGACAAGCAACCTAGAAGGGTCACTAGATCTGTTGTTGCTTGATTTCCTTTGTACTCCTTTGTACTTTGTACTTTCTTCCCCCTCATTCAGAAATACCCTCGTACCTTTTTGTATGGCGGATGTGCGTAGCCGACACAATACCACCGTGATGTATATACAGCACCTGATATAGCCCATTTATTTCTACAATCTTAAAAGGTTCCTCATATTTATCCTCTAGTTTCCCAGTTCGGGTGGGATTATGTCTCTTCACCAGAATATATTCCCCCCGGTAATATGGGTTATTAAGATTAAGTTTAGTAGGCTGTTGTTGCGTCACATGGGTATGAATTTGTCGTTTTCGCCCCCACTTCTCTTCCAGATATTGTTCCGGTTTTGAGTACTTGGTGGAATGAATGGGATAGGGAAAAAGTCTTGCCTGAGGCAATTTTGGAGTGACTCCGAAAATAATTTCGTAGGGAGAATACCCAGTAGTCCTACAAATCGTGGTATTCACTCCCCAGATAATTTCAGGCAGTAGTTCCGGCCAGTTTCGGGATATTTCTTCCCCCTGTGAGCTCAGACTAGCCCGGACACAGTTAGCTAGTACCCTGTGGCTCCTTTCACACACCGCGTTCCCTTGGGGATGATACGGAGACGTGTGCTGGATCTGGTAGCCCAAAGTGTCCCCCAAGTGTTGCCAAATTTCATTATTAAACTCTTTCCCCCTATCACTCAGAATACAGCCCGTGTTCCATACACAAAGATAACTTTCTCCAGGATAACCTTAGCTACGGTTTCGGCTCTCTTGTCCGAGATAGCACAAGCAACCGTGTACTTGGAGAAAACGTCAACACAGGTCAAAATATACCTTTTGTTCGTCTGTATGGGTAGAGGTCCCATAATGTCCACCGATAATTTCTCTCATGGTTTTCCTGCTAGAATACGTCCAGGCGACTGTTTAGGTCCTCGGCCATCCTTCCCTCTCCGACATCCCAAACAATTTTGAATGACTTCCTTGACAATTTGGTCGGCTCTTGAAGTCCAGTACCTTTCATTAAATTGCTTCAGGACTCGAGACTGTCCCAAATGAGCCCCCCTCCCCTCTTGGCCGTGAAGGAGTTGTATCATGTGTTTGGCCTCAAGATAGTCTAACACCACCCAATCCTTGGAATCCCTCCAGGCTCCCTCGGAAAATTTTAACTTGTCTCTACACCCCGGATTAGTCTGTTCCTGGCCAAGTGAAGTGGGTTGAACGGGGGCTACCGGTAATCTAGATAGGCCATCGGCGTTAGTGTGCAATTTTCCTTGTCTATGTCTAACTTCAAAGGAATATTCTTCCAAGATCCCCTTCCACCTAACAAATAACCCATCTTCCGTAGCCATTGCAAACTATGGTGGTCCGTGATATAACTTCGAAATGGACCCCGGCTAAATAGGAACGGAAATACTGCACAGCCCAAACTAGAGCTAGACATTCCTTTTTGGTGACGCTATAATTTTTCTCGCCCTTGTTTAGCGTCCGGCTGGTGCATGCCACTATGCCCTCTTTCCCGTCAACTCTCTGAGCCAAGACAGCGCCTAGTCCTTCATCGGAAGCATCGGTATATAGTTGAAAGGGCTTGGTAAAGTCGGGGTGACAGACTATAGGGTTAGAAGTAAGTTTTTCCTTCAAGTGATCAAAAGCTGTTTGATAATCCTGATCCCAGTCAAACCATCGCCCTTTTTCCAGTCTCTTGGTCATGGGTCTAGTAATTTTCGAGAAATTTGGTATAAATCTCTGATAGTAGGAAGCCATCCCCAGAAACGCTCGGATCCCTTTTACAGTGGTAGGGGGTGTAATTTCTGCGATAGCTTTGACCTTGAGGGGGTCCGGTTGGATACCTTTTATTGAAACTACATGCCCTAGGTATGCCACCTCGCGTGCCCCTAGTTGGCATTTAGATCAGCTTCAATTTTAGTCCCGCCCTTCTAATTCTCTCCAATACCTCTTGTAGTCGGTTAATATGTTCTTCCCAGCTATATGAAAAAATAATAATGTCATCTAGGTAAGCTAAGCAAGTCTTCCATGCCAGCCCCCTCAGTACTTCGTCCATGACCCTAGTAAAACTGGCTGGTCCATTACAAACTCCAAGGGGCAAAACCGTAAACTGATACAGTTTCCCTTCGCTCGTGACAAATGCGGTTTTCTCCCGGTCCTCTGGCCTAACTGGTACTTGCCAATAACCACTTTGTAAGTCTAGGGTAGAGAACCAGGTTGACCCATTTAATAATTCTAGCGAGTCATCGATGCGAGGTAGAGGTTGGGCATCTTTGATGGTGACATCATTTAATTTCCTATAGTCTACACAGAACCTAGTGGACCCATCTTCTTTTTTTACCAAGACTACGGGAGACGACCACGGACTGTAGGATTCCACTACTATTCCTTTTTTCAGCATCTCTTCTACTTGTTCTTTTCTTTTTGTCTCATGATGGGATTTTGTCGCCGGTACGGTTGTCTAGTAGGGGGCTCTTGAGTATGGATCTCGTGGGTGTGTCGAGTTCGGGCTGAGCCGTGGTCCCCTTCATCTTGAGCAAAGATGTCTCTGTAAGACCAGAGTAATTCATGTAAGGTAGTGGCCTGGTCGGACGTCAGTTGTTTCGGGATTTCAGGTAAGTTAACAGGTCCGTTTGTTCCAATGGTGGTGGGTTGTGCGGGTGTAACTTGTCCTAAGAGCGTTCCCTTCTGATAACTGATCGTCTCATCGCCAAAGTTAGCAAGGACTAGTCTCCTCTGCTCGGTAGTAATAAAGGTGGGGGGATATTCTTACTTTATTCTGGGTATCAGGTTCAAAAATCCCGGCTGTCATTCCCTGGGGCTTAGGAATCTTTATCATTCTCCAAGATCTAAGGGGAATAGAAAGTGTGCCCGTGGTAGCTACCATCTGTGGTCGGAGGGTCGTCGTTGTATTTTTCGGCCCACACTGCATAGTTACCCCCAACTGGCTCATAAGGTCAATTCCAAGGTACCCATCAATTCCGCTATTAGATTTCCCCGATAGTACACAAAAATTAGTGGCGAATTTAATTCCCTTCCACTGTATCACTACCGAATTAATTCTCCCTAGGACGGTCAATGGTTGACCGCCAGCTCCTGACAACTGAATACTAGTCTGCTGTAACGTCCCTATTTCTCTCTGGTTGTTCCTCCAAAAACTCTCCAAAAGACAGGTTCTATTAGCCCCCGTGTCAATTAACATGTTTGCGGCTTTCGCTTTCCCATTGATCACGATAGTTTCACAAGGCGTATGTCTCTCTAAGATATTAACCTCACTATATAGCCCTTCTATGTGAGGTTTAGGGGAACATTTTACTTCCTCTTCCGCCATTGTGACTTCCGGTTGGGTTTCCATCTCTCGATACTCGACTGGGAGCAATCTTCCCTGGTTTGGGTCGGTCACCCTTGGTAGGGGTCGATCATTTTGGAGTGGGGGCCTTGAGTTAAATCTAGGGGTTTGAGTTTGGGGTCGGTTGGAACAATTCCTAGCTAGGTGTCCGGTTTGCCAACATACAAAACATCGGACAATTGTTCTCGGATACCCTTTGTTTGGCTTTTCCTCTTCCCCTTTCTTTTTCTCCTCTCTTAATTCTCGGGCTTCCATGACTTATTTTATCAACTCCATGAGTTCCTTTGTGGTAGTCACTTCATGGATAATGCAGTGTTTCCTAACTTCCACAGGACACGCTTGAATCATGATCTCTCTAGTTTATGTTTCCTGACTCTCTTGGTCCATATGTGGATACGCGAGTTTGACATACTTAGTGATTCCCCTCCTCAGGGTTCTCACATTCTGGCCGTCCAGTTTCATAGTCTTTAGTTTCTCTCAGGCCTTCCTTGTGGAGGTTTCTTGGCCAAACTCCTCAATTAGAGCAGCCCTCACTTCTGCCCACGATACTAGTCCCTCTAGAGAGTCTAGACGTACTCTTACGTCGTTTAGGGCCTTACCTAAATGTGCCTTTCCGTAGGCAATTTTTTTCCCATCATCTCCTACCTCAAGTAGCCTAGAGTGAATTGACATTCTAGTTGTTCAATCCATAGCTCAATTTCTTCTTTCCCCTCTTCCCATATTCTGAACGGTAATACTGTCGCCATTATGTCTGTTCTGTCAGATAATTACACTCAACTCAACAATTTGTCGAATCCCACCACTGCCACCAAAATGTTGTACTTAAATTTCTAAGTTCAAGCAGACTAGTAAGGTGGGGGAATAATTCGACAGTTGTTGGAGTTTTGTATATTTATTTAACAGCCCACTCTTAAGCTAACATGGGTCCAGTAACCCACTTCCTGTTGGGGCCGAAATGAGTTCAATACACGAATTGAATAGTTCGTTAACCCACACCAGACAGTACATTGGAACTCGAGAGCTCCCGTTACCATCTACTTGGATTCCCGCTATTCAGTTAATGACTCACTTCGACTTCGATCCATTGCAGGTTACCAGACTCATCTAATATATTTTACAGCGCCCTCGGATGTCTAACTAAGAGACCAGGGCTTCTCTGACCAAAGACTCTTATTCGTAAATCTAAATCACAAATGCTATTTCCTAAATAATATAACCTTTACCGAGCCCCTGGATGTCTATCTATAAGACCGGGGCGTTACGAACATAAATCCTCCTAATACAATACAACACCTGAATACAACACTGGCCCGTAGACCACTTAATACCCCACAAATGATATAATCTTTATCTCACCACCCCTTTTACAGCATCGAACGCGTAGTTCGTTACACCTGAACATATATTCTCTTAATACAACGCAATATCTTAACCCTAATACAATACAACACCTGAATACAACACTGGCCCGTAGACCACTTATTTCCCCACAAATGGTATAATCTTTATCTCACCACCCTATTACAGCATGAAACGCGTAGTCCGTTACACCTGAACATAAATTCTCTTAATACAACGCAATATCTTAACCCTAATACAATACAGACCCGTAGGTCATCTAAGTCTCCACGTAGGACACAATCTTTATCCTTTATAATATTGAGCTCTTGATCCGTTGCACTTATTCCCGGATACGTACATAATATCTTAACGCAATAGATACGTCCTTACTTTAACACTAATTCAAAGATTCTACTTTAGGCTTATTCTCTATCGCCGCTCAATCGACGGACTAACCATTAATAAGATTATTAATTCAATTTCCTCCACAACATAAGATATAGTATAATTCTTGGACTAGTGTCCTTCACATTCTGACTGGTGTCCTTCCTATATATATATATCTATATCCCTAAGCTGAAACTCATCTATCTGCAACTATCTATTATTCCCACTGAGCCCTATAGTTGCTTTCAAATCTCAATCCCTCTTACTTTAATTAAATCTCGTCCTATAAGATCCTATCTATTTGGTAGCTAATGGTATGAAGCCTTCTCTATCACTGACCACTAGTACTCTATGAACACATCATCCGTTTATTTTGTTCCGTAAGTCTAGTCTATTTCTCTTTAGTTTGTTCTATAAGAACACATTAATTATTTAGAAGGAACCACTAGGTTTGTCAACATCATCTCTCTCTTTCTCTTTATTTCTTGCGGGCCCAAGATGGGTCCTTAATAAAATAGATTAAAGGTGCTTGCTGCCACACTGGATCAATTACCACCTCAAGGCTGGCCAGTAGTGGTCCTGGAAACAGTCACTCCCATCTACTACCTGTCGCCCCTCGTGAATTGCTTGGCTACGGGTGTGTAAGCCAGCAATGTGACGACAGGCAAAGAGATACTGATGGTGTATTCTCCTCGTAGGTGATAGTGAGGCCAGGCCCAAGGGAGTATGAACGGGAACTGTTGAGGTGGGCTGGAAGGCTGTAGTAGGGTAAGCCAAGTTTCCTTTGGTGCCCGGGAAAGAGAGAGAGGCTGGGCTGTGGTTAGTTGTCCCAGTGGTGCCCATTGCTTGAGTGACCCGGGAGTTTTGGGAATCGGAGAATATAGAAATGGTGAGATAAGTAATAATAATTTTGATCACCCCAATGCCTCGAATACTAGAGTTGGGACAGAGGAAGTAGTAGGGGGTGAGGAAGTGAATTGTAGTAGGAGATGAAGGCGTCGGGGCTTGACCCAACCTGCGTGAGTTGTGTTTTTTGGACTAGGATGGAGGGACAGGCAGGACAGACAGACACATAGGGATTGGGAGAATATAGAAATGGTGAGACAAGTAATCAAATTTACCCCAGGATACGACCATGCCAAGGCCGTTTTTACACTCCAGGTACCCACTTTTATGTCTGGGTGGGACAAGGCTAACACGAGAGCAATTCAGCCCAATGACTTATGAGCAATCCTGGTGGCTAGCCAAGTTCTAATTCTCGTGTGTTTGATTGGTTGCAGGAAGCCACCAATCAGGTCCCTGGATTAATTTGTGCCACAACGTGTCCAGGTACTCATTTTCGTCTGAGTGAGACGGAACTACACAGGGATTGGAGTTTGTTCAACACTCCTGGGCTACTTGGACCCTGGTGGCAAGCCAGGGAAATTTCACCTACCCCATGTATGTGTGGCAACATCCGATCTGTGTTGGTGCTGGGTGTTCACCCATCCAGCTACTGCCTGCTGGTACAAGCTGGCCCCCAACCCACCCAGCAGCTGTGTGCTGGTACCAGGCGGTCACCCATCTATAACTACTGACCAGACCCCACGTTTCTTAACCCAACTGATCGAAACCAGCGTTGCCAACAACATAGGCCAGGGTTGCCACCCCCCCGGAACGGAAGTATATAGTAAAGGTGAGGCAAGTAATAATTTTGATCACTCTTATGCTTCGAATACTAGAGTTGGTACAGAGGAAGTAGTAGGGGGTGAGGAAGTGAATTTTAGTAGGAGATGAAGGCGTCGGGGCTTGACCCAACTTGCGTGAGCTGGTTTTTGTTGGAGAGACAGTTTGAGGATACTTTTCGAGAGGGGACAGGACGGACAACACATAGGGAACGGAAGTATATAGTAAAGGTGAGGCAAGTAATCAAATTTACCCTAGTGATACGACCTACGCCAAGGCCGATTTTACACTCCAGGTACCCAGTTTAACGTATGGGTGGGACGAGGCGAACACGAGAGAAGGCCTACCCAATGACCACTGAGCAATCCTGGTGGCTTAACCAAGTTCTCAGTCTCGTGTGTTGATTGGTTGTAGGAAGCCACCAATCCCCCTCTCCCCCCCCCCCCCCCCCTTTACATAGGCCTGCCACCCGGCACGAGGCATGACTTGGGGCGCTGTGATTGGCTGGCTCGCACGCGCGGCTAGCTGCTTCTTGGCACGCGCTAGCTGCACATTCAACTTGGTCTCCTCGGCTTCTTTCTCTCCATAGTATGTCCCCGGAAGTCGATTGCAATTGTCTTTTCGTGGCTTACGGGAGTATAGGGCTGGCACTGAATTACTTGACATATTGCAATCCGAAGAGATGGCCTGTGGAGAGAGCGATAGCGAGATTTGGGACGAGGCTGTACGGGCATATTTCAGCTCCGACAATGGAGCCTTTTGATTGGCCGAACGAGGAGGGGTGCAGATGGTGGAATTCATGCTTGGAATGTCCACGTTATCTGGCCACAAGGCTTTTGGCCAAAAGGAGCACGCTGATTGGCCGGCCGTCTTTCTACTTTAATATATATATATATATATATATATATACACAGTATATATATGTATATACATATATATATATATATATGTATATATATATACACCCCATCCAGGTGTCGATTTCTTCATGGCGAGCGATAGCGAGCCAGCGTTTTATGGAGAAATCCGGCTTCGCCGGAATTTTTTCTAACGAAAGATGTACAAATTTAGCTTGCTGTCAAAACGATAATAGATATGTGCTGGCTCGCTACCGCTCGCCAGGAAAATATTGATACCTGGATGGGGGTAAACGTCTTAGAACAGTAGGCTTAATGGGGCCGAATGGATACAAGTCAAAGAGAGAGGGAGAGAAAGAGAAAGAACGCGAGGTGGGCTCCCTTAATTAAACTTAATTCCTCGCAAATATTGGTAATATATATATATATACTGTGTATATATATATATATATATATATATATATATATATATATATATATATATATTGTTACCTATCTTGATCCTCAAGTGGTTAACTTGATGAATCTAGATAGCACAGAGATATATATTAAGGTATCAGTCAGCTGAAGGCAAAACAAAAGTAAAATCTAATAACATTATTTCCTGTTGTTGCTTCCTTTCCTTTTGGATCTTAGGATTTGGTATCCTTTATTGACTGATACTCTTTAATTATGAAAAATACTGAAACTAATTAAAGTCATGTAGTATTTATAAAGAATTATTATTTAACCGAAGCTTAGTAGGCTATGGTTATGAACCGAATAAGTTATAAATTATCTAAAGAAGGACTATTAATTCTATAAAAAAGTCTTGAAAGATAAATATTAAAGTAAGAATATTTCTGTCTCTTACCCTTTTTGAAATGAATGAATAGTTTTCTTATATGTCCTTTTATTTATATTTAATGTAGTTATTATTCTTGGTTCTTGTCTTACGTTAATAGTATTATATTATTATTATCATCAGGATTAATATCAAAGTCACATAAAAAGTTAGATATATATTTAATAATTAGTTAAATTTATTTTTTAACCACGTAACATTGAGGTTTGATTATGAGTAAATTAAGTTACAGATCGCTTCATAGATTCGATTCAGGTCTCACTCAAATAATATGAAAAGCAAAAATAATATTTTAAAGCGAAAAGAATTCTATTCAGCTTAGGAAAACACTAGAAGTAACATTACAACAGCCATCTTAGTCTAAGGCGATATTACTAATATGAAACAATATAGTATCACCGTACTAAGTACCGCTAAGCAATGTAAGCTTAATTAAAAGAAAATGAAAGAACTCGTAAGTCTTAATATAAAACAATAGTATTATATACTTTTATCATAACCCAATTACTTGAAGAGTTGCTTTAGTCCACAAGTTAGTCAACTAAAATAGTTAAGTACATAATAGTAGCATTAACGTTAATTCCAATCAAATAGTTAAGTACATAATAGTAGAGTTAACGTTAATTCCCAATCACATATCTCACTAACCAAGATAACATAAGTGTTTACACCGAACACACTTAACACACACTTATAAAATCTGACTGACAGTCACAAATCTATTATAATACTTCACCCCGTCTTCCTCCAGCTGCAAATTCACCTTCCCCAACTCCAAATGAGACTGATTTGCATGCCCACTACTCGGGTCTTATATACTAAACAATGATGGTGTAGGAACGAATCAGGAGGCGGCGGGTAGTGCGCGCCCCAATCACAGCTCCTCGAGTTGCGTAGCAGGTGCGTGGTCCAATAGAGTCTCCTGGCGTCGATCATAGCGTCGGGTCATCGAAGTAGTTTGCAGGGTCCCCTATGACGCACGCAGGTGTGAAGGCTTTTTTGCTGGTACACGGACAAGCTGGTTTCCCACTCACTGGTTCGCTCGCTGGTCTGCTTCGCCGTTTTTGTTTTGTTTTTGTTTTTTTAATGAGACAATGAACGGAGGAAGGAAAAACACAGATAAAACAAAAAGGTCCATGTGCCTAAAGGCATCCTCCATTCATAAAATGTTTGTAACAACTGGATTTAAACATTTGTAGATTGTAAGTTTGTGGAAAGCAATTCGAGGGAAGTGAATTCCAAAGAGTAGTAGCTCTGGGGATAAATGAATTCTGATAAGCAGAAGTTCTGCATTGTGGAGGAGAAAGTGTAAATTCATGAGCGCTCTCAGCTGCCCTAGTTCTTCGGGGAAAGATGTGGAGAGGCGGCACAATTGAAGCAAGTTCCTCGGAACAATTGCTGTGAAAATATCTGTAGAATAATGCAAGGGATGCAACGTTTCTTCGTATGGATAATGTAGGAAGGTCCTGTGTGATTGCAGGGTTATTGATTAATCTAATAGCTTTATTTTGAATTTTGTCCAACTGCCTCAATGCAACCACTCCACTTCCACCCCACAGAGGTGAACAGTAATCCATCTGAGAACGCACATGACTTTTATATATCACGGCCAACTGCTCGTCAGTGAAGAATTCTCGAACTCTGTACAGGAGTCCCAGTTTTTTAGAGGCATTCTTAGCAATGCTTCTAACATAATGTGTCCAGCTCAAGTTAGTAGTTAATGTTACACCGAGAATGTCAATACTAGGGGAAGTGGGAATATTTACATCATTAAAAAATATATGGGAGTCAGTGAAATTCTGTCGGTTAGCAAATTGAATGTATTTGGTTTTCTGTGCATTAAAGGAAACTAGATTCTTTGGTCCCCATCCATTAATTCTAGAAAGGTCCTGGTTCAGAGAAATTGCAGTGTTTATTTTTGAATTTATAAGATGGGTAGTTTGGCACTCCTTCAACTCTAATTCTAACTCTTAAATTAACATACAGGGCTCCGTATGTCAGAATATATATTTATATATATATATATATATATATATATATATATATATATATATATATATATAAATATATATATATATATATATTACCGATATTTGCGAGGAATTAAGTTTAATTAAGGGAGCCCACCTCGCGTTGTTTCTCTTTCTCTCCCTCTCTTTTTGACTTGTATCCATTCGGCCCCATTCAGCCTACTGTTCTAACTTCTAAGACGTTTACCCCCATCCAGGTGTCAATATTTTCCTGACGAACGGTAGCGAGCCAGCACATATCTATTATTGTTTTGACAGCAAGCTAAATTTGTACATCTTTCGTTAGAAAAATGTCCGGCGAAGCCGGATTTCTCCATAAAATGCTGGCTCGCTGTCGCTCGCCAGGAAGAAATCGACACCTGGATGGGGATTGTCTTAAGACAGTTGGCTGAATGGGGTCGAATGGATACAAGCCAGGGAAAGAGAGAAAGATTAATAAGAAAGCCGGTGACCCCCCTATGAGGAATGCTCGTATGTTTTTGTTTTCTTTCCTCATTTATTTTTTTCTGAGAATTGACTACCGTTTGCTCCAATATTTCCTTGTCTATTGGTCACTCATATATTCTCTCAAGTATACATACATTCCTACGTACATGCATATATGCGCACACACACTCATTACTACACACATTCATTGTGGTCCTTCTTCACCCTTTATGGACAAACGTAATGTCCACACCAACACACTCATACTTCTTTACATAAACACACACACCAACATATTTATAGATACATAGATTACATACCGTAGGCCTACACTCTCTCCCCACACATATACATTAAGGAACACACACACAATGGGAAGATATTATTGGGATGGAATTTGTGCTGTACCTTGTATCAGTGCATTGCCACAAAGCCCACCGAAATGCCAAAAACAAAACAAAAAGAAAACAAAATCAGTATATACCCTCATTGTTCTCTAATTAAAAAGCATTGTATGAATATTCCCATATTCAAAATATGCTACAGGGGGGCAATGCCTAGTGGGTTCATTGCTCATACACTTCCCACACTTACAGATACACGTACACAAACACACCTACACACCAATCCATAATATTCTATGTTTTTTAGTTTTGTTATTATTACACACACACAAACACACACACACACACATACTACTCCTCCAGCCACCCTCTCTCCCCCCTCCCCCCCCCACACTCACCTTTCACTGACTCCCCCCCCCCCTCACTCTCTATTTTTCCAAAATACTAAATGAATCAGGCCCAATATTGATACCGTATATATGTATATATGTATGTTGCACACCAATATTGATACCGTATATATGTATATATGTATGTTGCACACCAATATTAATACCGTATATATGTATATATGTATGTTGCACACCAATATTGATACCGTATATATGTATATATGTATGTTGCACACCAATATTGATACCGTATATATGTATGTTGCACACCAATATTGATACCGTATATATGTATATATGTATGTTGCACACCAATATTGATACCGTATATATGTATATATGTATGTTGCACACCAATATTGATACCGTATATATGTATATATGTATGTTGCACACCAATATTGATACCGTATATATGTATATATGTATGTTGCACACCAATATTGATACCGTATATATGACCGTATATATGTATATATGTATGTTGCACACCAATATTGATACCGTATATATGTATATATGTATGTTGCACACCAATATTGATACCGTATATATGTATATATGTATGTTGCACACCAATGTTGATACCGTTTATATGTATATATGTATGTTGCACACCAATATTGATACCGTATATATGTATATATGTATGTTGCACACCAATATTGATACCGTATATATGTATATATGTATGTTGCACACCAATATTGATACCGTATATATGTATATATGTATGTTGCACACCAATATTGATACCGTATACATGTATATATGTATGTTGCACACCAATATTGATAACGTATATATGTATATATGTATGTTGCACACCAATATTGATACTGTATATATGTATATATGTATGTTGCACACCAATATTGATACCGTATATGTGTATATATGTATGTTGCACACCAATATTGATACCGTATATATGTATATATGTATGTTGCACACCAATATTGATACCGTATATATGTATATATGTATGTTGCACACCAATATTGATACCGTATATATGTATATATGTATGTTGCACACCAATATTGATACCGTATATATGTATATATGTATGTTGCACACCAATATTGATACCGTATATATGTATATATGTATGTTGCACACCAATCCATAATATTCTGTTTTTTGTTTTGTGTGATTATACCTATGTTTTCTGGTAAATATGTATGTTTATGTATATATACTCACACACGAGTATATACGTGAGTTATGTATGTATGTGTATAGGTATGTATATACACATACATATATTTGTATGTGTACGGCTGTGCGTGCGCACAGTATGTGTATGATTATGTATATGTGGATTTATGTGTATGTGTGTGTATATGCACTCATATATGTATACATATGCACAAACTGCATGTTGTTACGCTTAGATGTGTGCATTGTGTGTGTATGTACATGCAGTGTATGTGTATGTAGCGATACGTACATGCACATGTACTGTGCAAGTATACAGCACGGTTGCATCTTATTAGTTTAATCAAGCTTACAATAATACCGTTAATTATAGGTCAGCATATCTATGAATAGTTTCAGCCTCTTGCTGCAATGTTTAATAATCCGTTTACTTTTATTATCAGCAGTTGCATAGTAACTAGGCGAACAGTTAACATAGTCAGTAAAGTTTTCAGTAAATCAACTAAATAGCTTCCAACAAACCCTTATACCCTTATATATGCGCAACTATTATGTTGTTCAGCATACCTAGTACATTATGTTTACTGGTCAAATAGCTCCTATGCAATAGAGTATCTCAATCTGGAAAATCATCTGCCAACCTAGTACATAATATTGACCTCGTCAAACAGCTCTTATACAACCTCATGCTTTGGTCCTTATTATAAGATAATATAAGTTAGAGTTAAGCTATAAAATATTCATCTGTACATTTTCAGCCTACGGCTGCAATTATCAATAAACCGTTTATTATTATCATTATTATTATTACACTTCCCACAGATAACAATAAACGGACTTCACAATATGCACTTTGGCACTGTTACAAAACCACAAAGCTTTTTAGAAGATTGTTCCTGACCCGGATTTCCAGAGCCCACGCGCAACACAAGACTATATTCCTAGACAAATCCCATCATTAGCCGTAGTAATATCTTTAGAGTTGACGTCTTCAGAATCAATCAGTATTACTCGCTAGTTAGTGTAATGGTAATGAGAGTACCGTCAGAATGTTTCAGTATTAATCATTACCATTACAACAACTATAGTCTGTTTATTTTGAGCCGAGTGTAAATTGCCATGTTTCCACCTTGTTAATTGGCTATTACGGATAATTTATACCGAAATATGTTGTTATTAATAGATGTTTAATATATAGATGAGCAGGGACATAGTAGTTTAATATACTTCCGTTAAGTCTGGAGATATTATACTGTAGTCTGTTCATTCTAGGTTGGGTAAAAATCGTAACCTCTAACCTCTGACAACGCAAAAAGGGCTAGAGCAAATGAGCTGTCAATTTCCACACCTATTCCCTAGTCAAGTCGTCCTATTTGGTAGAAACATTAGCTCGATTACTCTAGTCCTTTTTGAGTTATAGAGGTTATAGGTTACGATTTCTGCCCAACCTAGAATTAATGAACTATAGCGTAACACTTTGACCTTCTACGAATACAGCATTTGTGTAGTAATTAGTATGTATAGGAATACTATCCTTAGTGTTAGAAATACAACATTTGTGTAGTAATTAGTATGTATAGGAATACTATCCTTAGTGTTAGAAATACAGCATTTGTGTAGTAATTAGTATGTATAGGAATACTATCCTTAGTGTTAGAAATACAGCATTTGTGTAGTAATTAGTATGTATAGGAATACTATCCTTAGTGTTAGAAATACAACATTTGTGTAGTAATTAGTATGTATAGGAATACTATCCTTAGTGTTAGAAATACAGCATTTGTGTAGTAATTAGTATGTATAGGAATACTATCCTTAGTGTTAGAAATACAGCATTTGTGTAGTAATTAGTATGTATAGGAATACTATCCTTAGTGTTAGAAATACAGCATTTGTGTAGTAATTAGTATGTATAGGAATACTATCCTTAGTGTTAGAAATACAGCATTTGTGTAGTAATTAGTATGTATAGGAATACTATCCTTAGTGTTAGAAATACAGCATTTGTGTAGTAATTAGTATGTATAGGAATACTATACTTAGTGTTAGAAATACAGCATTTGTGTAGTAATTAGTATGTATAGGAATACTATCCTTAGTGTTAGAAATACAGCATTTGTGTAGTAATTAGTATGTATAGGAATACTATCCTTAGTGTTAGAAATACAGCATTTGTGTAGTAATTAGTATGTATAGGAATACTATCCTTAGTGTTAGAAATACAGCATTTGTGTAGTAATTAGTATGTATAGGAATACTATACTTAGTGTTAGAAATACAGCATTTGTGTAGTAATTAGTATGTATAGGAATACTATCCTTAGTGTTAGAAATACAGCATTTGTGTAGTAATTAGTATGTATAGGAATACTATCCTTAGTGTTAGAAATACAGCATTTGTGTAGTAATTAGTATGTATAGGAATACTATCCTTAGTGTTAGAAATACAGCATTTGTGTAGTAATTAGTATGTATAGGAATACTATCCTTAGTGTTAGAAATACAGCATTTGTGTAGTAATTAGTATGTATAGGAATACTATCCTTAGTGTTAGAAATACAGCATTTGTGTAGTAATTAGTATGTATAGGAATACTATCCTTAGTGTTAGAAATACAACATTTGTGTAGTAATTAGTATGTATAGGAATACTATCCTTAGTGTTAGAAATACAGCATTTGTGTAGTAATTAGTATGTATAGGAATACTATCCTTAGTGTTAGAAATACAGCATTTGTGTAGTAATTAGTATGTATAGGAATACTATCCTTAGTGTTAGAAATACAACATTTGTGTAGTAATTAGTATGTATAGGAATACTATCCTTAGTGTTAGAAATACAGCATTTGTGTAGTAATTAGTATGTATAGGAATACTATCCTTAGTGTTAGAAATACAGCATTTGTGTAGTAATTAGTATGTATAGGAATACTATCCTTAGTGTTAGAAATACAGCATTTGTGTAGTAATTAGTATGTATAGGAATACTATCCTTAGTGTTAGAAATACAGCATTTGTGTAGTAATTAGTATGTATAGGAATACTATCCTTAGTGTTAGAAATACAGCATTTGTGTAGTAATTAGTATGTATAGGAATACTATCCTTAGTGTTAGAAATACAGCATTTGTGTAGTAATTAGTATGTATAGGAATACTATCCTTAGTGTTAGAAATACAGCATTTGTGTAGTAATTAGTATGTATAGGAATACTATCCTTAGTGTTAGAAATACAGCATTTGTGTAGTAATTAGTATGTATAGGAATACTATCCTTAGTGTTAGAAATACAGCATTTGTGTAGTAATTAGTATGTATAGGAATACTATCCTTAGTGTTAGAAATACAGCATTTGTGTAGTAATTAGTATGTATAGGAATACTATACTTAGTGTTAGAAATACAGCATTTGTGTAGTAATTAGTATGTATAGGAATACTATCCTTAGTGTTAGAAATACAGCATTTGTGTAGTAATTAGTATGTATAGGAATACTATCCTTAGTGTTAGAAATACAGCATTTGTGTAGTAATTAGTATGTATAGGAATACTATCCTTAGTGTTAGAAATACAGCATTTGTGTAGTAATTAGTATGTATAGGAATACTATACTTAGTGTTAGAAATACAGCATTTGTGTAGTAATTAGTATGTATAGGATACTATCCTTAGTGTTAGAAATACAGCATTTGTGTAGTAATTAGTATGTATAGGAATACTATCCTTAGTGTTAGAAATACAGCATTTGTGTAGTAATTAGTATGTATAGGAATACTATCCTTAGTGTTAGAAATACAGCATTTGTGTAGTAATTAGTATGTATAGGAATACTATCCTTAGTGTTAGAAATACAGCATTTGTGTAGTAATTAGTATGTATAGGAATACTATCCTTAGTGTTAGAAATACAGCATTTGTGTAGTAATTAGTATGTATAGGAATACTATCCTTAGTGTTAGAAATACAGCATTTGTGTAGTAATTAGTATGTATAGGAATACTATCCTTAGTGTTAGAAATACAGCATTTGTGTAGTAATTAGTATGTATAGGAATACTATCCTTAGTGTTAGAAATACAGCATTTGTGTAGTAATTAGTATGTATAGGAATACTATCCTTAGTGTTAGAAATCCTTAAGGGTTGATCGGCCATTTATCTGGTTCCCCTTCCTCATGTTTAGTCCAATTAGTTGTCAGATGTTATGACGTTCGGCCCATTAGTTTGACGTTTTTAGGACCTTTCGCTCCATTTGTTGTCAATTTTAAGACCTTTTGTGCTATTTTGGTGTCGATTTTTTTCCTGGCGAACGACAGTGAGCCTGCAAATTTGGAAGAGCCGGCCTTCGGTCGGGACATCTTTTTTCCGAAAAATATACCAATTAATCTAGAAGGAGGACATAATGGATTTAGTTTAAGTGTGATGGAGGTCTAGGAAGGAAACTAAATAATATATGGATATATACTGTACATATATAATATATGGATATATACTGTACATATATAATATATGGATATATACTGTACATATATACACCACAAATGTAACCACTGTCCCATTATAATATATGGATATATACTGTACATATATACACCACAAATGTAACCACTGTCCCATTATAATATATGGATATATACTGTACATATATACACCACAAATGTAACCACTGTCCCATTATAATATATGGATATATACTGTACATATATACACCACAAATGTAACCACTGTCCCATTAACCCCCTTCATTTGATGGTGACATATATATATGTTATAGCGGCTATCGTTAAAGGAAAATATCTGGCTTAGAAATTATCTCTTGGGATTCGTGAGGTAAAGAGGATCATAATTAACCATTTGACTCTACCAGCTTCCCTGATATAAACTACATAATGTTAGCCAGAATAAAACTAAAATTATGCTAATGGATTCCAGATTGTTTTTAAGTTGACCACCTATTTAATATTACCACAACCAACGATTTTTGTTTGCCATTTTCCTAAAAATATTAATGCAGTAATTAGCTTCAAGTGCGACTGGGCGACATTTAATATGTAGGGACCTAAGTTAGTTTTGTGAATTATGTGAATATAGGTATTGTGCCTGGTTGAAACAATGTATATATATATATATATATAATGTTTTTTTCATCGCTATAATATCCATTGTTTTGGAACTCCATGAAACCTTAAGTGATGTACTGCAATTTCCTAAACCAAATAACTTTGAATAACCCATAACTTTCGTTCATGTACAGTCGTCATAATAACCCATAACTTTCGTTCATGTACAGTCGTCATAATAACCCATAACTTTCGTTCATGTACAGTCGTCATAATAACCCATAACTTTCGTTCATGTACAGTCGTCATAATAACCCATAACTTTCGTTCATGTACAGTCGTCATAATAACCCATAACTTTCGTTCATGTACAGTCGTCATAATAACCCATAACTTTCGTTCATGTACAGTCGTCATAATAACCCATAACTTTCGTTCATGTACAGTCGTCATAATAACCCATAACTTTCGTTCATGTTGTGACGTTAACCACTCCGTTAGAACCGCATGGCTTGTCCTACAGTGACTCGCTAGGATCGCCAGGGCAGTGGATGGGGCTACAGTTTGTGTATTAGAGTGTGCTTTATTTCATATGAAAGCTTGTGTCATGGGCAGTCCAGAAAGGCTCTTTGTTTTCACCCATGTCAAGGCTTTATATATTTAATTGTAAAGTATATGTTTTATCATTAACTAGTAATGATGGGATCTGGGAGAGAGAGAGAGAGTAGAACAGAGTGAGAGGGAGCGCGTAGTGTTTTTGTCCAGCTCGATGACGTCACGGCTGGCTGCCTCGCGGGGGTTGGTGGAGAGAGGTCCTTACCATGCTGCAAGCTCTTGCTAGTGGCTAGAGGACTTGTAACCGCGTTTTTCCCACGCACCTCGAGCTAGTGTGAGTATATATACAGTTCCTGGCCACTCTCTCCCTCAGATCTGGTTTCTAGAACGTACCCATCTTTTTCCCTTGCTACCTGTACCCCGCTCGCACCTGAGAATCTTTTCCTCTGCCTATCTCTCTCATTTTCCATATCTTTCACTACCTTTTATTAATATTATACCCCCTCTGGTTAACTCTGCAAAATCAGCTTCATGCTGGCCAGTTGTATTGTGCGTTAAGGTCTGATATAACCCATGTATGTTGTTAAGATAAGTGGATCACGAAGCATTGGTTGGCTTTCATATTGCCGCTTCCTTTAATTATTAGTGTTCTGCTGGATTAGATAATGCTAGACTAGGAGTCTGATATTATAAGGTATTGTTTCCTATGAGTGCTGGCTTTAGTTAAAAGCTGCACGACATACCTGAGAACTGGAGTTGATTGAGTAAATTCTAGTCTGTGTGCCATTGAGAATAGAGCATGCACGAATGAGGGCTTTTTGCCTATACCATTCTGCACTGTTCTAGTCTCGATTGTTTGTCTTTGAGGTACGCCAGGAGAACGCTTAATACTTCGGTATTAAGGTTTCTCAAGAGAGCTACCCTTCCCTATAACGTAATATTTGACGCACAGACTTGAGATTTGCACTAGGCTATGCGGCATGCCATGCGCACCAGTATCTCGTATCATTGACTCTAGCTAGACTTTATCAATCATAGTAGACATTAAGTATATTAAACCAATTACTTTTTTTATGCATACCCATTTATGATTACACAAGCATTTCGCAGCCTAGTTTGATGTATTGAGACACAAACGACTTAGGCTCTTTTTGTTGATAGGAATACTGCATTGTCGTGGCGATTATTATTATTGTTGTTGTGTTTAGGATATTCTTGGCTCCGACGGCATTATATATATTCTGCCTTTTTGTGTGCATAGCCTGCACGAGTATTGTTCCGCTGCCTGCCTTTTTGGGTTCCATTTCCGATACGAGCATCTTTATAGCATCTAACATTTAAAGAAGATTCCTTGTTAGTGTTGAAGGACTTTAGTGCACTTTCTTTCATGCAGGAGTGCCTGACATTTATTGATTAAAGTAACGTAAGCTGTAACTTCTCTTACCACCTTACTTTGCATACCATAACCAAGCACCTTCGGTTATAGGTAGTAATAGGCTGTTTTCACATAACATTAAGCCTAGAGTAGACGCACATTTATTGAGAGTTTGATAGCCTATTATTGCATATAGAACTCTGTAGAGTATTTGTGTTCTTTGTTCACTGGGAATATACATCAGAGGTTGGAGCTAGCGCTTTCCGTTGTAACATTTATGCCATTACTAGTCCAATGAATAAGAGCCCTGATATATTTGAACCCCAGTCGTAACAAATGGCGACCTTACCTAGGATTTGGTGAACCTACATTTATTAGCAGGGAACATTTGTTGTTTTGGAGAATATTTTGCGGGGATCAGCAAGAATAATTTTTTTTTGCAACATAGTATAGCCCTTGAGTATTTCCGAGATTTTGTTTTTGTATATTGAGGTATAAGAGTTTGGGGTACTTCTTTTCTGAATATTGAGGTGGGAAATTGTTGTGATCATCATGTCTTATACCGGATCAGAGGAGAATGGAGACAGTACGTAATGTCGAGACTGAGGAACAGCAGTATGATGATATGGTTAATCAGGTGAACTGTGAGGAGGATGCTAGGATATTTTTGCAATGGCCTGTTACTGCCGAGCGGTTGGAGGGTATGGAGCGGTACGGTCTTCAATGCCTGGCCACAGCTATCGGTCATGCGGGTACTAGCGGCATGACCAGGGATAACTTGATAACGTGTGTACTGGGCAGGGTGACTGGTGAGCGAGATGGGTTGAGTGCTCAGAGCCCTTCGGCCATGCTTCCCCTACACTCGACTCCCAGCCATCCCAGTAGTTTGCCGACCCCGGGTACGCTTCCACAGGTGGGTGGTGACTGGCAGGGTTGGTTGCCCCTGGGGGGACCACCGGTAATTTCAAACATTGTAGCACCTTCACCTCCTCAAGGGTTATCTCCAGAATTATTGCTTCAGCTCGAATTAGCTAAGATCGAAGAGAGAAAGGCTATCAGGGCAGGTGAGCAGCAAATAGAGCTAGCAAAAATCCAAGCTGAGTCGACTAAGTACTGTGCTGACATGGACGTAGAGAAGTCACGAGTAGAGACAACGGGACAGCGACTTGGGGCTGGTAACCGTGTTCATGAGCAGTCTCTCTCGCACTTATTGAAACTGGTTCCGGTGTTTGATGAGAGTGGTGTAACAGAATTTTTCACACGCTTTGAGAAGAAGTGCCAGGAACACCAGTGGCCAGAGAATAAATGGGCAGCACTTGTATCCTCTAGATTAATAGGCAAGGGTCTTAAAGCCTACGATGCGTTACCTTTGGAGTTATGTATTGTGTACGAGGATCTCAAGGAGGCTGTCCTGAGGGCTTACGAACTGCAACCAGAAACGCACCGTTTGAAGTTCCGGGGTGTAACTAAAGGAAGAGATAGCACCTTTTTGGAACACGCCCGGGACTTGTCCGATGCTATGGGGAACTGGCTCCGATCTGAGAAGGTCACAACATTTGATGAAATTAAGCAGTTAATGATGTTGGAGCAGTTCTTTAAAAGCACGGGCGGTGATCTAACTTTGAACTTAAAGGAGAAAAACCCAAGAACTCTAGTCGAAGCAGCAGAAATGGCTGATCGACGGCTGTCGTTGATTCGGGGTTGCGGGTCCTCACAGAAGTACGATGTAAGTGCTAGGGACCGTTATCCTCCCCCTCCCCGTAGCAATGACACATTTAAACCAAAGAGCAATGAAACTAAAACTGAAGCCAAACCTACCACCACACCGTATGTGAAAAGTCAGGGGCCTTTTACATCACAGTATAAGCCGAAACCAAAATTTATGTGTTTTAGTTGCCACCAGGAGGGTCATAAGGCAAATGAGTGCCCTAGTCGACCTCCTACGGCAGCCGTGTCTTTTGCTCACGGCATTGGAGTGTTCAAGAGGACATCGGAGTTTGTTAGAGGCATTTCTTCCGAGGTAAATACACTGCCAGTGCAGAAGGATCCGGAAGGCTTATTCCCTGTCCGTGATGCCTTTAGTGACCACAGGGGACTCGGTTGTGTGGAGTGGGGGGGTAGAAGACATGAGGTGAGAATTTTGCGTGACACTGGGGCATCGCAAACACTGTTGAGAAATTTCACTGGTAAACCTGTCAATACGGCACGGGTGGTTGTGGTTCAGGGAGTTAATGCGACAAGGTCATACCCGCTTGTAAGAATGAAGGTGGAGGTTGATGGTGTGACTCGTGACCTGGATGTAGGAATTGTGGAGAAGTTACCTGTTGGGGGCGTCGACCTCCTTCTTGTCAACGACTTTGCGGGGCCTACTTCTGAGGCTCCACCCTTAGTCGTTGTCGAGAAGCCGGCCGACGTGAGTAGGGAGGAGCAGGAGTGGGTTGGGAAGTGTCCGGGGCAGCCTATGGAGTGTGTTGTCACCGGAGATTTTGCATCCAGGGAGTCACATTCTGGTCAACAATCTTTAGATCAGCGGAGGAAGGGTACCGAGAAGGGGTTGAAAGTTGATGCGGTTGAGAGTTTAGTGTCAACGGACCTTCTCGGGGACTCATTATTAGGACCACATTTCGAGTCTGGAGAGGACCCAGTAACTGTTCCTGAAGGGGCAGAGGATGGGCTTAAAAAGACGAAAGAGTTGAAGGAGGACAGTGATGCACAGTCGGGAGATGTAGCAACAAGGTACCCTGACGCGTACCCTATGAGAAATGGGTCGGCGAAAACGGTGGTCCGAAGCTTGCTAGTGTATTTTTCCCGGTATGGTTACCCGCAGGGGATTCAGTCAGTCCGGGGACCCAACTTCACTTCTAGCCTCTTTGTACAAGCAATGCCGCAGCATGGGATTGTTGGGGTTGTGTCATCTGCATATCATCCGGAGAGCCAGGGTGTGTTAGAGCGATGGCACTCAGCCTTGAAATCTGTGCTTCGTTGTTGTTGCTTTGAGAGTGGGAGGGATTGGGATCTTGGCCTGCCATGTGTTTTGTTTGTTGTGTGGGAGGTACCTGGGGAGAGTTTGGGATTCAGCCCTAATGAGCTCGTCTTTAGACACCGTGTCAGAGGGCCTCTCCATATGGTTGAAGAAGTATGGGTGGGCGCAGAAAAACCTTGTTCTATGCTCAAGTGTGTCCTCAACAGTCGAGAACGGATGTTGCGCAGTCTGGAGTTGGCTGGCCGTAATTTGACTAGCTCTCAGGCCCTCAGGAAGGACAGGTACGACCTCAAGGTTGAACTCAGGGAGTTTCACGTGGGTCAGGAGGTGTTGATTCTACTGCCCCTTGTAGGTCACCCCTTATCCGCGAAGTACGCTGGTCCTTATAGGGTGGTGGAGGAGCTATCGGACCTGGTTTACTTGGTAGCCACTCCAGACAGGCGGAAGCACAATCAGTTATGTCATGTTAATCCCATGAAGGAGTATGGGAGGCACCCCCCTGAGCCTCTCACTGTGCCTGTGATGACGTTTAGCAGTCAAGGTGGAGAAGGAGAACGGGACAGTCAACCTCAGGTGGAGGATAACTGGAAGGATAAGAAGTTCAAATGGGCGCCTGAGTGTGAGAAGGTGTTTAGAGAAGTAAACCACCTGTTGTGCACTCACCCGATCCTCAGGGCCCCTGACTTTAGCCTACCTTTCCAACTAGCAACGGAGGCTAGTGGTGTGGGGGTTGGTGCCGTCCTTGTGGAAAAGGACGATGATGGGCTGGAGCATCCTGTTAGTTTCTGCTCGGAGAAGTACATTCGGCCCAGGGGAGCTGCTCTGTTGTCGAGGAGGAGCTGCTGGCGGTTGTGCTTGTGCTGGGGCATTTCGAGGTCTATGTTCCAGCCTATGGTCCGGTCATTGTAGTTTACCCAGATCATCACCTTCTCAAGTTCTTGGACCAGTTTCACAATCGGAATATGAGGCTGACCAGGTGGTCACTAAGGTTACTGGTATATAACCTGGACATACGCCATATTGCCGGTTGT
This sequence comes from Paralithodes platypus, assembly GCA_032716605.1. NCBI lineage: Eukaryota > Metazoa > Arthropoda > Malacostraca > Decapoda > Lithodidae > Paralithodes > Paralithodes platypus. The sequence continues at coordinate 8,422,525 of CM064492.1, read as the reverse complement.
GACAACGTGGTTGCAGATGGTCGTTCAAGGGTATATGATCCTGGGTAGATTGACACACGGGTAGCCTCCTGCTTTAGTTTGAATAGTATTTTGCGCTTGGTGCTTGTTGGCTCGCGGTTGTAGCCCAGCGTATTGGGTCGTAAAGCAGGAGTTGAGCGTTTGGTATAGAAGAAAAAACTAGGCTTGCCCCTATAGTGCAGCCGAAATAAACAAATTATAAACATAAAAATCAAATAAAAACTTTCTTTGATAGTTGATTTTTTTTTAGTATGTTATAGCAGTAATTCTGAGTTGCACTCCTCTCAGAATGCTGGGCTAGAGAAGCTCGCTCTTGAGGAGCATAACTACATATAATTTAACCTATGGTGTTGGGGAGGGTTATAATTTTGAAAAATGTTTTGTTGAAGAACTGTGCCAGATATTTTACTGCCGCTGGGTGATGGGAAGTGGAGATATAGCATGGGTTCTAACCATCAGATTTTTGTGAGCCTTGGGGCCTCTGAGAAAAATCTTGGGGGGGGTGTGACGTTAACCACTCCGTTAGAACCGCATGGCTTGTCCTACAGTGACTCGCTAGGATCGCCAGGGCAGTGGATGGGGCTACAGTTTGTGTATTAGAGTGTGCTTTATTTCATATGAAAGCTTGTGTCATGGGCAGTCCAGAAAGGCTCTTTGTTTTCACCCATGTCAAGGCTTTATATATTTAATTGTAAAGTATATGTTTTATCATTAACTAGTAATGATGGGATCTGGGAGAGAGAGAGAGAGAGAGAGTAGAACAGAGTGAGAGGGAGCGCGCAGTGTTTTTGTCCCGCTCGATGACGTCACGGCTGGCTGCCTCGCGGGGGTTGGTGGAGAGAGGTCCTTACCATGCTGCAAGCTCTTGCTAATGGCTAGAGGACTTGTAACCGCTTTTTTCCCACGCACCTCGAGCTAGTGTGAGTATATATACAGTTCCTCGCCACTCTCTCCCTCAGATCTGGTTTCTAGAACGCACCCATCTTTTTCCCTTGCTACCTGTACCCCGCTCGCACCTGAGAATCTTTTCCTCTGCCTATCTCTCTCATTTTCCATATCTTTCACCACCTTTTATTAATATTATACCCCCTCTGGTTAACTCTGCAAAATCAGCTTAATGCTGGCCAGTTGTATTGTGCGTTAAGGTCTGATATAACCCATGTATGTTAGTTGTTAAGATAAGTGGATCACGAATAATTGGTTGGCTTTCATATTGCCGCTTCCTTTAATTATTAGTGTTCTGCTGGATTAGATAATGCTAGACTAGGAGTCTGATATTATAAGGTATTGTTTCCTATGAGTGCTGGCTTTAGTTAAAAGCTGCACGACATACCTGAGAACTGGAGTTGATTGAGTAAATTCTAGTCTGTGTGCCATTGAGAATAGAGCATGCACGAATGAGGGCTTTTTGCCTATACCATTCTGCACTGTTCTAGTCTCGATTGTTTGTCTTTGAGGTACGCCAGGAGAACGCTTAACACTTCGGTATTAAGGTTTCTCAAGAGAGCTACCCTTCCCTATAACGTAATATTTGACGCACAGACTTGAGATTTGCACTAGGCTATGCGGCATGCCATGCGCACCAGTATCTCGTATCATTGACTCTAGCTAGACTTTATCAATCATAGTAGACATTAAGTATATTAAACCAATTACTTTTTTTATGCATACCCATTTATGATTACACAAGCATTTCGCAGCCTAGTTTGATGTATTGAGACACAAACGACTTAGGCTCTTTTTGTTGATAGGAATACTGCATTGTCGTGGCGATTATTATTATTGTTGTGTTTAGGATATTCTTGGCTCCGACGGCATTATATATATTCTGCCTTTTTGTGTGCATAGCCTGCACGAGCATTGTTCCGCTGCCTGCCTTTTTGGGTTCCATTTCCGATACGAGCATCTTTATAGCATCTAACATTTAAAGAAGATTCCTTGTTAGTGTTGAAGGACTTTAGTGCACTTTCTTTCATGCAGGAGTGCCTGACATCTATTGATTAAAGTAACGTAAGCTGTAACTTCTCTTACCACCTTACTTTGCATACCATAACCAAGCACCTTCGGTTATAGGTAGTAATAGGCTGTTTTCACATAACATTAAGCCTAGAGTAGACGCACATTTATTGAGAGTTTGATAGCCTATTATTGCATATAGAACTCTGTAGAGTATTTGTGTTCTTTGTTCACTGGGAATATACATCAGAGGTTGGAGCTAGCGCTTTCCGTTGTAACATTTATGCCATTACTAGTCCAATGAATAAGAGCCCTGATATATTTGAACCCCAGTCGTAACAATGTACAGTCGTCATAATAACCCATAACTTTCGTTCATGTACAGTCGTCATAATAACCCATAACTTTCGTTCATGTACAGTCGTCATAATAACCCATAACTTTCGTTCATGTACAGTCGTCATAATAACCCATAACTTTCGTTCATGTACAGTCGTCATAATAACCCATAACTTTCGTTCATGTACAGTCGTCATAACAACCCATAACTTTCGTTCATGTACAGTCGTCATAATAACCCATAACTTTCGTTCATGTACAGTCGTCATAATAACCCATAACTTTCGTTCATGTACAGTCGTCATAATAACCCATAACTTTCGTTCATGTACAGTCGTCATAATAACCCATAACTTCCGTTCATGTACAGTCGTCATAATAACCCATAACTTTCGTTCATGTACAGTCGTCATAATAACCCATAAATTTCGTTCATGTACAGTCGTCATAATAACCCATAACTTTCGTTCATGTACAGTCGTCATAATAACCCATAACTTTCGTTCATGTACAGTCGTCATAATAACCCATAACTTTCGTTCATGTACAGTCGTCATAATAACCCATAACTTTCGTTCATGTACAGTCGTCATAATAACCCATAACTTTCGTTCATGTACAGTCGTCATAATAACCCATAACTTTCGTTCATGTACAGTCGTCATAATAACCCATAACTTTCGTTCATGTACAGTCGTCATAATAACCCATAACTTTCGTTCATGTACAGTCGTCATAATAACCCATAACTTTCGTTCATGTACAGTCGTCATAATAACCCATAACTTTCGTTCATGTACAGTCGTCATAATAACCCATAACTTTCGTTCATGTACAGTCGTCATAATAACCCATAACTTTCGTTCATGTACAGTCGTTATAATAACCCATAACTTTCGTTCATGTACAGTCGTCATAATAAGTTCCATACCACCCCAGCATTGCCATTATGCAAATAACAATTGTATAATAAAATGTGGAATAAACTTCCTTTGCATAATATTACAAACTGCTGAGTGAATAACTTTTAAACTGTTATTTCTAAACTGTTCCCAGCATTATGTAATGTTGCATAATGAAAATTCCAGGGTAACAAAGGATATATTTTGACAACTGTACGTTGGCCCTAATAAGTCATGTCTCAGCTGTCATTGCGTTTGGCTCGCTCTGTGCTGTATTAATGTCTGTCAGATGTTGAATAAGGTGGGTAAGCTTAGAAAAATTGTTGTATTTATCACTCAAAAAGAAGAAATCATGTGACAATAATGCTGATACCAATTATTGATCAAAACATAATTGGTGACGAGACAAGACTTATTAGGCCGACGGTACAATCATATCATTGCCAGTCTCTATTCACCTCCCATTATTTACGTATCCCTATATGAGACTCGACCACATAATATGTATTCAGCTTCCCCCTGCAGCAGACGAGTTCCTTAGTTAAAGACAGATGGGCCGTTTTTGTTTTTGGTTTATTAATTCATGTATTCCTTTATTTCTTAGTTCCCTCGCTAGACCTCCATCAAGCTTAAAAAAAACACCCCCTAAGCCGCCCTTCCAAATAAATTTTACATTTTTTGGTAGAAAAATGTCCCTAAAATTACAGGCTCGCTATCGCTCAACAGGAAAAAGTCGACAACGTAATGGCAAGAAAGGTCCTAATATTGACAACAAAATGGGGTGAATGGTCTTAAAATGTCCAAAATAATGGAACAAACGTCTGACAATCTCAAAAATAATGGGGCTAAAGATGAGGGAGAAGGGGGACCATAAAAACCAACATCCCCCATAAGTAGAGCAGGTTTTTAGGTAGATTCTGTGGCACCAGTCTTCACTTTGATGTCCTCTTTCAATAGGTACACTCGGATGACACAAAAGGGGGCCTCTAAGACAACACACACACACACAAGTGCACATACAACGTTCAAAAGCATACATAGTGTAAAGGTAAGCAGACGTTCACGAGCGCGTACACGCATGATACACACACACACACACACACACACATATATATATATATATATATATATATATATATATATATATATATATATATATATATATATATATATATTTATATATATATATATATATATATAAATACTGTATATATATATATAATTATATATACATATGTATATATATATATATATATAAATAATTACATATATCTATATAATTTATATACACTATATATATATATATATATAACAAGAGGAAGAATAGAGATAGAGCTGCGCCATACGCCATGTTTATAACTCGAATTTAAAGTGCGAATGTTCGAGCACATTGGTAAAATCATCGATCATGTCAATTTTTGCAAAACAAATATTTTTCGGCCATTCGTAATCATGCTAGAGAACAAAACCATCCCTACACTCCTGAGGATTTTCAAATAGTTGCCAAGTTTCGGAGCCACTATGAAGCACTTATTGGTGAAAAATTACCAATACAAAAGATCAATCCTGGACTTAACGTTTCACACAATTCATAATGTTTTATTTTATATCATTCTCTGCAATTAGTGTCCGAAACTTGGGGATTGGTTGTATGAACAGTTGTATTTTGTTGAGTTGGGTTAGTTTAGTTGTCCCTTAGCTATCATGGGGTGTGGATCTCTTTCGAGGTGCTTAGGTTTTTGAGGTACTGTACATGGGTGTTTTTTGTAATTTTTTGATTGTGTGCTTATCAATTATCAAAGAATTTTAGTTTTTTTGTTTGATGTTCATTGTTTACAAGATGGAGTTTGAGGCCAGTGGGTTATGATTAATGTTGTTTTGTAAGTATTTGAGAGCTTTTTCACTAGGTATATTTCAGCTTATTAAGTCATAGAATGTATTACATTAGATCCATTTTCTTTCCAATAGTATAATGCGTATGGCGCAGCTCTATCTCTATTCTTCCTCTTGTTGTGGAAACTGCGGTGCCCTCGGCCCCCTACTGGTGTCATATATATATATATATATATATATATATATATATATATATACAGTATATACAGTATATATATATATATATATATATATATATATATATATATATATATATATATATATATATACAGGGTGTTCCCGGAATAGACGTGCCAGACTTCAGGATGTGATTATAATGATGATTCTAAGCATAATTTGTTATCTCAACTGTTTAAGAGGCTGTAATGGACTCTTCCATGGCAAATATTTTCCAGATAGTTCAAAGTGAGCTAATATGTCTATAATCATTTTGCAACTTACATAATTATAATATCTTTAGACTGGAGTGTGGTAAGCTCTAGGCCAGCCTTATGGGGAAATAATTAAGACAATGCCGTTTTCAACAGGCAATATATCTGTAACAAGTAAAATTTTGACATTTTGTTAACCTATAGAACATTTTATGTTAGAATATTTTTCCTACCCTAATCCAGAAGTTTGGCACGTCTATTTCGGGACCCTTAGAGTCGGTTCACACCAACCCCGAAACCAGACATATTCCGACGCAATTTGTTTGATAACTTACATCAGAAAACAACAACATAGAATAACTTCACATTGCGAGCTTGCCTTTCACACTGTCGCACCAGATTATATCAGACATAATCTGGTGAGCCAGTTTGAAAGGCTGACCAAAAATGTCTGGTTCCCGAGTTGGTGTGAATCGGCCCTAAGACACAATTCTTGGCACAAAATGAACCATTGAACACCAGAGCGATCCTCAGAATTTCAGAAATGTAAATATTAGGTAAAGAAATAATGCGAACATTTACAGAAGCAATTGATGTCCCAAATTGTACTAGGCAGATGTTTAGGATTTTTTAGATGATGGTCATGATCAATGCTATAGGTAGCGCCTGCGAACTTGACAATTATCTAGACCCCTTAACTTCTTATAACTTTAAATTAATAAATGCAATCGGACTGACGTTTATATCAGTTGGTAAGAGTCCACTAGGAAATAGGTTAGGATATTTACAGCCAGTTTTCTCTAGGCTTTTTTGAATTACAGAGAGATCAGTGATCAAGATTATTGTAAAGTTCGTTGCCGCTACCTTTAGTGTATTAGAAAGAATTACTTGTATATATAATTAAATATACAATAGATGGGCTTGTAAGTGCTTATTGCAGCTATATACACACAAGTGTATTTCGAATCATATTGTCTCCCTAAATATATACTGATAAACCCAGGATCGTGTGTTAATAGATCATTCTGTACTGTTCTCTTTCTCTCTCTCTCCCTCATTATATTCCAACACGCTAGTACAGACACCCTCCTCCCCCTAGTAATGAAATTATAACATAGTCAACGCTTATTACAAAAGGTTACAAGAATCTTACATGCAACCATTTGAAAGTGTCGAGTCACATTCTTAATATTTGCAATACCTTGGCATGTTCCTATATTGTATGATGATTAGCATTATACGCTTTTGTTAACCCTTACCGTCCCAGGCCCGAGTATATTTGTCAGTAGATAAGTAACTCCCCAGTCCCAGGCCCGAGTATATTCGTCAGTAATGTATTTGTCTAGTAACTGCCTGTACAAGGCTTTTTTTTTTTTTTCTTTTCATAAAGCTTTGTAAAAAAAAGAAAAAACAAATGAGAGATTCAGTCTTGCCTCATCTCTTAAGGTGAAAAGGTGGTCTCTCCTGCCATTTTCGCCACAGTGCTTGGGACTGCTGGCGACTTTTATTACTGTATCCTACGGCACTCAACGTTTTGTTTTTCTTTTTTTTTCTTTTTTTCTATATTCCAACTACCCCCTCTCGGGTATAGGCTGATACACTCTACCGCTGAACACGGTGAGGCCCGTGAGGTCTTGTTCCAGTCTAGGGAGTGAGACATGCGAAGCACCCATTCACGGCTCAAACCCAACTCCATCTCTGAAGCTGTTTCGCCCCTGCGCTTCACAGTCTCAACCCCCAGGCTCGGACCCTCACTCTCAGAACGCCACCTATTGAGCAATTAACTCACTAGGCATTGCCCCCCTGTATCATATTTTGAATATGGGAATATTCATACAGTGCTATTTAATCAGGGAACAATGAGGGTATTTTGTTTTGGCATTTCGGTGTGCTGTGGTAATGCACTGAAACTAGGTACAGCACAAATTCCATCCCAATAATATCTTCCCATTGACATATTGGGATTCGAACCCGGGTCCATTAGATTACCACTCCAGTGGCAAGACCACTCTGCCACACCTCCCCTTAAGGGGTATAGTGCTTGGTTATTGGTCTATATATTTATTTACTTATCTATTTTTGAGTTTCCTTGCTAGACTTCCATCAAGCTTAGAAAAACACCCATTAGACCCCATTTCAAGATAAATTTGCTAATTTTTTGGTAGAAAAATGTCCCGGCCGAAGATCGGTTCTTTCTAAAAAGTAGGGACTCGCTGTCGCTCACCAGGAAAAAGTCGACACCTAAAAGGCACGAGAGGTCTTAGTATTGACCAAAATATGACGCGAAAGGTCTCAAAATCGCTAAACTAATGGAACAAACTTCTTAAAACCTCAAAACTTTTATGCTAAACATGAGGGAGAAGGGGGTCTATAAAAAGTGAGTACTACCCCCTTAAGTCTAGGAACGAAATGCAGTAGACTGATATATTTTCTTTTACCCTCACAATACCTGTGACGACATATATATTTGTTTTGAGTTATATTTAGATGATTTTATGAAGTTTAGGAAAGATATGGTAACTAAAGGGATTAATTGGGATAGTCTGTAGCCTTTAAACTGGTAGATGTTCTCCTTAAGCTGAATACAATCGTCTAATAGTTCACAGAATAAATGAGAAGGATGTCACCGGTACCACATGGGTTAACTAGAGTTAAGAATAATGACAGCATCGTATCAAATTTGTATTTTTTTAAAATGAAAAACCAAGAGGAGTAACATGACTTATGTCTCTCACTTTGCCAGCACTAACTTCGTACGTAAGACCTAAGCTTTAGGGGCTACTGGCTGGTGATTTGGTCTATTAATAATTATTCATCTATTTACCCCCCAGACATAAATAGTTAACTTACTGACGAGGAGGCGGACGACACGGTACTATCCCCACAACTGTCAAAATCTCACTGAGGGACAATTAGAAGTCGGAGGAACATGGGGTTGCCACCATTCGACAGATTTTGATCTAACTTACCTAACTTACTGAGCTCAATATGACGCTAGACCGTCATATAACTTATTAGAGAGATATTAAGATAAGTTCATATGACGTGATTGCGTCATATGAGTATTTTGGCCAAACCTCCATATGACGCGATCGCGTCATATGAGACGGAGAGTATTAAGAAATTTGTGTCACAGGTATGGCTTTACTATGCTCATATACATTTTACAGTATAAGCTTCCTGGCTGGTGTTTTGGTCTATTAATTCATCTATTCATTTATTTTACACTTTCCTCGCTCGACCTTCATCCAGCTTAGCAAAACAGCCCCTAGACCCCCTTTCAAGGCCGGTCCCTCTTAAAATTACAGGCTCGCTATCGCTCGCCAGGAAAAAATCGACACGCAAATGGCACGACAGGTCTTAAAATTAACAACGAAATAGGACAAAAGGTGTTAAAATCGCCAAACTAATGGTCCGAACGTCTAAAATCTGAACACTAATAGGGTTAAACATGAGGGAGAAGAAGTCCCGAAAAAGAGACTACCTCCCCCTTCAGCTGAATAACTGAAACAAGCATTGCACATAAAGAACAGCTCCATCACCCACTCTATCTACACTGGTCACTCTACAATACACATCTGTAGAGATGTGATTTTTATTTAATGGGCATTAACGCCTTATGAGCGGGCCCGTCAGTATCTTCTACTACCCGCCAAGCGGGGGATTTTTACCCTAAACGACCTTGTTTCCGTGCTCTTTTTCATGCATAAACAAGAGCCAGAGCATAATACAATTATGTATCCCTGAAAGGGCATTAATTGAGCTTTCCAATGACACCACAACCATCCTCCTACGACCACGCTTTCTCTTGCAACGATCGTGCAAGACGAGTGCAAAAACCCTAAAATACGGTAATATCCTTACATAATTCCCTGTGTAGCGAGGGAGGGAGGGTGGATGTGTGTGGAGTAGACGTCAGTACGCGCGCGGTACCCATGCCGAACGGTCATGAGCCTACCAATGCTCCTCCCACCGCTCGTCTCTCTCTCAGAGCCATTATTGCTCAAAAATTGCACACAGACTTAAGTCGGGCCCCGCCACATAGTCCTTTCTTCTCTAGCTCGACTTAAGTCCACCCCCGCTAGACAAGGGTTAGCCCCTTCTATACCAGCACCATCTTTTTATTTATATTGTAGCCATATATAGACAATATATGAAGCTTACAGAGGGTATATGGTAGCTCTAAAATGATTAATTGAGATAGTATGACCCTTTTGATTAGTAGACAACCTTCCTAAGCTGATTTTAATCGTCTAATAGTTGCCAGGCTATAATAAAAATACGCGTCACCGGGAATGTACAGCTTAACTGAATTCCTTGTACCACAGAGAAAGATGCGAAGCTGTGGTATTGTGGAGAACATTCAAAACACATGTTATCACCCTATTAAAGGGATATGGGTTGTTTAAATTTGCTCATTTATATATTTTTCTATTTTTCTATTAGTTTCCTACCTAAACCTTCATCAAATTTAGAAAAAACACCCCCAAGATCCCCCCCTCAAGGTAAATTTGTAAATTTTTTGGTAGAAAAATTTCCCGGCTGAAGGCCGATTCCTGATATAATTACAGGCTCACTATCGCTCGCCAGGAACAAATCGACACCTAAATAGCACAATACTGTAGGTCTTAAAATTGTTAACAAAATGGAGCTAAAGGTGTTAACATCGCCAAACTAATGGGCCGAATGCCTAAAAATGTCAAAACTAATGGGGTTAAACATGAGGGAGACAGGGGTCCAGAAAAATGACCCATCTCCCCTGAATTAATCCTGTAATACTTTACTGGAGTGTTTTTCTTTCTGCAACTGTGTGTTACTTAAAGCTTGGTTCACACATAGACGAGTCGGTGCCCGAGTCCAACACGAGTGACACTCGTTGATTATCCGCGTTGCTGGAGGCCGATTACTACACGAGTAGTAACCGATCCCGAAACAGCATGAGTGTAACACGAGTCAATACGAGTCAACATGTGTTCATTCAAGAGTCCGCACAAGTCACGGAGAGTCATCACGAGTAACACGAACCCAACTCGAGTGTCATAAATTTGAATAATATCGGTCAAATTCCAGGGTACGTAAACAAAGAGTAGGTACGAGTCAACAAGAGTGTAACGCGTATCAACACGAATGTAACATGTATCTATGCGAATGTAACATGGATCTACACGAGTGTCACACGAGTCGTTGAGAGTGTACCGGGAATGTGCAAGAGTCGCTGAGAGTCCAACAAGTGTCACGAAGAGTGACAGCCATTGTGCACGAAACCTATATAAAAGCGGCCCCCACCACCACCCATTGCCACACAAGCACTCACCACCACGCAGGAAACACACGCAGGATACAGCCACCCACCATGGCCATCAATCGGCGCAACGCGGCAGCTATGGTGATACTCCTGAAGATGTGGATGGATCTCCTAGACATTGAGGAAGGTGAGGCGCTAGCTGAACGCAGACATCAACGGCAAACGAAACAAAGGACAGTTTGGGCTAGGAGTTGGTTAATGAGACGGGCACAGTTCGGTGTGTACGAGCAACTCCTGAAGGAGTTTGAGGCAGAGGACCCCAAATCATTCAAGAACTTCCTGTGTGTGGACAAAGTCACGCTTAGGGAGTTGGTGGAATGTGTCGGGCCCAGGATAGAGAAGCAGGACACCTTTTGGAGGGAGGCTTTGTCACCTGGGCTGAGATTGGCAATCACACTACACTATCTGGTCACGGGTGACTCCTATCCTAGCCTGCAGTACGCGTTCTGTGTGGCCCAGAACACCATCTCCCTCATTGTGCCTGACACATGCGAAGCCATCATTGCAGAATACCAGCAGGAGGTTCTATGTTGCCCCAGGAACCCGGCGGAGTGGAAGGAGGTTGCCAGGGAGTTCTCTAAATGGTGGGATTTCCACCATGCCGTTGGTGCCATCGACGGAAAGCACTGCGCCATCCGATGCCCTCCACAAGGCGGAACTGAATTCTACAACTACAACGGCTTCCACTCCATCGTGCTCATGGCTATTGTAGATGCAGACTACAAATTCCTCGACTGTGACATAGGTAATCACTGTAGCTGCTCAGATGGAGGGTTTTTTCTAAGGACAAATATCAGAGCTGCATTGGATGGGTGCACCCTGGGACTCCTTGCTGCCGTATCTCTGGTCAACGACGACACACCTGCTCCTTACTTTCTGGTTGGTGACGACGCCTTCCCCATGCGAAGGTGGTTGATGAAGCCACACTCTACCCGCCAACTCACTGTACCTCAAAGGATCTTCAACTACCGCCTATCCAGGGCTCGCCGCGTTGTGGACAATGCCTTCGGTATCATGTCCTCCAGGTAAGCGTATGGTAATGTGAAGTTATTTCCCACAAATACAGGTTTCGTCGATGCGACATGAGATATGACAAGGCAATTTATATGCCACCGTAATAATATGAACTTAACTACAGCCAAGTATTAACTATACATGATCCTAACCATTCTCTCCCAATCTCAGGTTCAGGTGCCTCCTCACAAATATAGCCCTCCACCTGTCCCGTGTCGAGTCAGCGGTATTGGCGTGCTGCTGTATGCACAACCTTATGCGGCTGAGGTAAACTGGTCACCACGCCAACCTACTGGACGAGGAGGACCCTGCGACACATGCTGTCATTCCTGTTGTGTGGAGGGAGGAGGTGGAGAGGATGAGTCCCCTCCAGAGACTCTCCGGGAATGTTGTGACAGTCCAGGCCAAGATTCAACGGCAGCACCTCACCGACTACTATTCATCACCAAGGGGGAGTGTCTCCTGGCAGAATGACATGATCTAAGGTATGTATTCATATGTTCGCCTCCTTTGTTCTAATGTGTATAACCTGTTCAATCATATCCCGGTTCATCATGACCTTTGTATACCCTTCTCATATTTATCAATATTAACCCGCTGAGCCCCAGCCAGTTATAATCTTTTGTTCACCCCAGTCCCAAGCGATTTTGATTTTTTTTTTTTTTCTAACTAAGAATAAAAAGAAACTAAGATTTTTTTTTTTTTTTTTTTGCTTACCGATGATTTTTAGGGGTCCTAAGGGGGGGGGGGGGTCCTGAGATGACAGCTGCAGTTTGGCCCGGTTCATATATCCCGCCCGCGCGGGCAAGCTGGGGAGCCCGGCAGCCAGATGTACGATGAGTCGAGTTTTCGGGTGTTTGGTCATTTGCATACCACCCGAGTATCTTGCGTGCCTTTATAGTTCATATTATACCACGTATGTATCAATAATGTCATAATAAGTAAAGTTCAAGTGTAATAAGTGCACATATGCAAGTGATATAAGTGTTCACTCATGGCAACGACTCCCGCCCTACATACAGACAGACGGACACCAGGTGACAGTTCTCACTCCCGCGCTCTCTTCCCTCTGTCAAACTTTATATATACATTAGGCCAGCACTTCACTTTAGTTGTCTGACACTGCCACACTGTCACTTTATATATATAGAATAGTTTACCGTATAGTTTACTGATATTATATCATTTGTAGGCACTTTTTAGTTAGAAATATTGGCTTTCACATTGTATTTTTGTTAGTTTGCACAAGTAAAATGTATCTCACTGCTATTATGGAGTTATAGTTTATCACTTTATACAGTTATTATTTACATTTGGTATTTACACTTGCTTTAGCGTCTTTTTTTGCAGTCTTTTTTATACACTTAGAAGTGTTCAAAGGTGTGGTACTCGATGAAGCAGTCCGGGTGACACAGTGCAACATTACACTGCCTGCATAAATTGCTGGTGTCAACACGCATAGGGCTCCTTCGTGTCGTGTTGCGACACACATGACACCGCCTGCGGGGTCTCGCCTGGGCTTGAGTGGCTGGCACATACATGGGAAAATGGCGTTCAGTGAGTCTGGCAATCCCTTCTGCTGCTGTCTGACGATGTGCTGGTGGTTGCGGGTTGCGGGGTTGAGTCATGTATGTATGCAACATCTCTCTGCTCAACTCGATGCAGAAGTCCTCCATCGTCTCTCGCTTGCCAGTAATTACATGGTGGAGAATGTGGCAGTTGTACAGGGTGATGTCTAGGAGATGGAAGAACAATTTTTTGTACCACCTCATAGTCTTCCTCGCACATTCACACGAAGCGATGACAGCATCGGACTTGTCAACCAGCCGCATGTTGATATTATAATCACATATTGCCTCAGGCTTCCGGATGATTTCCCTTGTTGCTCGGTAACGTCGTCGGCTGTTTTGGAAGATTGGTTGGTGGACTGTTGTGAGGACGTTGACGTCCTGGTTATCCATCCAGGATAAAAGGAGGACATTATTGGCCTGCAGGTAGATGATGGAGCCCTTTTCCTGCTTGGGTGGTAGATTGGGCATGAATATTCTGTTCCTCCTGACGGTGCCACAGACGACTGTTGTGCGGCTATAAAAGAACTTGGCAAGGTAGGGGCTGGTGTACCAGTTGTCCAGGTACAGTATGTGGCCCCTGTCCAAGTAGGGCTCCATCAAGGTGATGACAACGGCCCCTGATATACCATATGTCCTCGATGGCACCAATTCTGTCTTCTTCCCCATATACAGAATGATGTCCTGGATGTAGCCGGTCAAACAGTCACACATGACGAAGGTCTTCATGCCATACCTATGACGTTTGCTGGGGATGTACTGTCGGATGCTGATGTTTTCCCGCCACAGTAACAAACGCTCGTCAATAATGAATTTTTGATGGGGTTTGAAGGCCGCAGCAAACTTTTTCTTGAGGTACTCAAAAATTGGTCTTATCCTCTCCATGGGGTCCTTGGTGTTTCTGGGGAGGTCCTGGTTTCTGGTATGGCTTGCCAGGCTGTCAATGAAGTGCAGGTTCCCCATGATTGCAGAGAATCTGTTCCGGCTCATGATCTTGGCAAAGATAGGGGTGCGGATGAGGGGATCCCATGACCAATATTTCCTGATTGACGATTTCGTCGTCACCCCCATCAGGATCACGATCGCCAAGAAGGAGTAGAGCTCTGGGATTTGGAGTGTTTCCCATGACAGCCTGGCCGAGTACCTGGATTGTTCCTTACCAGCCATAAAGTACCAATTATACCAGTTAGTCTGGTCCACAATTAGGCTCATCAGGTTGGCAGTAAATAATTGCAGAAAGATGTCAAGTCTTGGGGTGTCAGGTCCTTGGCGAGGGAACGTAGGGCCGGCAATCCCTGCACCCACAAATTGCCAGTCGGTGGGCTGATACCTTTCCCCATCCTGCCAATCCCAAACATCAGGTACTCCTCCGGCACCTTCGTCGTCGTCGGCATCAGGGTCGTCAGGATCTGGGTCACCAGGGTGGCGAGGGGGCACAACCGTGTCTCTTGCCACTGCCCTACCCCTTGCCCTTGGCCTGCCTTCTGACGGCCGCCTGGACCCTCCTGGCCCTCTCGAACCGCCAGTGGGAGGGGCTCTAACGAGGGTCACCTTACCCACCCGTCTTGGACGCCCCCTTACAACCCCACGCCCGGGAGCTGACACTTCTGCGTGAGAGTTGAATGGAGGTGGTGATGGTGTTGGTGTGTGGTAGGACACTGGTCTAGGAGTTCCGGTGGGAGTGTAGGGTAGTGAACCCGGTGATGGTGGGGGGTAGTCTGGTGAAGGTGCTGGTGGTGGTGTCGGGATGCGAGGCTCTCCCCTGGCCACTGCAGCTGCGTCTTCCCGGGCTGCCATAACTGGGAAGAGACGCCTCGCAACCATCCGACGTCTTTCCACTTCCCTTGGTGGGGTGTCGGGAACCTCCTCTTCCTCTTCCTCTTCACTTGATGGTGGTGCGGTATCTCTCCTGCGAAGCCCATAAATATATTTGGGCTTTGCAGCTTTGAGAGGTGAGGGCTTCCGTGGTGGTGGTGATGGGAGGCGGCGAGGAGGGAGAGTGTGAATGTGGCCTCTCACACTTGCGGCCGTAAGGGCAGGCTGGCTGTGGTGTAGGGGAATGTCCAGGAAGGCCATAGGGTCGTATACTTTTTCCTGTAGCTCGACCTGTTCCCTACTTGCTGGGGAGTCCTCTATATTCCTTGCCCTGGGAGACATGGGGGAATGGTAATTTCTAGCCTCCCTCTCCCTCATTTGTTCAAAACTGAGAGGCAGTTCTCGTATAGGGATGTAAGGTGCCTCCTGATTCATAGCGGCATATTCCTCCCTACTCGGGAAATATTCCTCTTCGGAATCATCGAGGCATGAGGATTCGGTGTCAGAGTCTTCCTCGTCACTTTGTAATAGGATTTCGTGGGCTTCATCAATGGTAAGGCCCTTAGCACGGGGTGGGTTACGGCGTGGAGGTTGTTGGGACATGGTGATCACTCGCGGAAGACAACGGGTATACTGAATGTCCTTATCACGCACTAGGTCAAGCCCAGAGCATCCTTTGGTCTTATCATATCTACCAGCCAACGAACTTTTCACTACAAATTTCAAGGCAATATGACATAGGACAAGACATTATAAGGTCTAAAGTCGCGTGACTAAGGAATGTCACACCTACAGAAATATAGATTAGTCTACCATATACACAACTCATCCAGGCACTTCCTACCATATGCACGTAGTAAATAAGATTCAAAGTCGTTTTGACAGCTGCTCCAAAATAAAAAACATCCTAAGGAATATCCTATACCATTTTTAGACCAAACCACACCATACAACCTGAGTAAATAAGGTTCAAAGTTGCGAACCAATATGCGCATATAGGATTTTCTCACGCAGCCTGTAGCCTCTAGGCAATACTAGGCATGGTCAGGTAGACCCATACAAAGGTCTCATACACCATCCAACTGTGTCTGACACAAATCTCAAGCCAAACCCGACCATACGACCCGAGTAACAAAGGTTCAAAGTCGGAGCGAAAAGGTGGATAATTACGCGCCCCTAATCCATCCCACCATCCAGCCGCTCACCCTACCTACCCGTTTTCCCGCCAACCACTGGTTTCCCATATTGTATCGAGTACCCTGTATCATTTTTAGGCCAACAGTTACCATACTACCTGAGTAAATCATGTCCAAAGTCGTGTGGCAATATGCGGGTATACGTAAATCCGTTTATTATCCATCACCCGCTCAGACTATGTTCATGTACACCGATACTACGTATAGATAATGACATCCCACGGCTCTGACACAATTTTCAAGCAAAACCAACCAATACGACCCGAGTAAATAAGGTCCAAAGTTGCGGTAAAAAAAGGTGGTTCAGTACATGCGTCTCATCCACCCTGGTTCAGCCGCACGACCCACCAACCCGTTTCGGCCGCCAGTCCCGCCTTCCCAATACCCTAGAGTGTACACAATACCATTATTAGGCATTTCCTTATGATAGCTGCCGCGTAACTGATTTTAATATGCCGGACGCACGTGAAGCGTCGCTGGGAGCTGGTGGTCGAAATGTGCCGTCGCATCACGTGCGTCGCTGGGATCCAGCGGGTTAACAATCCTCGTACATAATTATTTATTTTCTATATATATTTCAGCGATGATAGTCATTAGTATGATTTTATTTATATTTAGTCTCATATTTGGGTAATTTTTTTCTAAGTCCTTTCAATATCATTATTATATTCTCTCTATATAATATACATTTATATTTATCTAATATACTTTTTTGTAGGTTTTTCTATGTGGTTTCAGAATAATTTATATAGTCGATATATGTTTATATTTATATTTGCCTCATATGTTTTGTATGTTTTCCTAGGTACAAATCTTTATTATATTTTCTTTGTATATATGACTATAGATCAGGCAGGGGAAGTGGTGGTGGACAGGAGTGAATCAAGAATGCTTGTGAATAGTTGAGTGAACACGTGGTCATTTGGAGTAAGGGGTCGGGCGCAAGTCGGACTAGATAATAGTCCATCAGGCGCCTGGCCCGGGGAGACGATTAATATGAAGGGTGCGCCTGGAAGTGTGGTGGGAGGGCTTGTGGCTTTGGCTCCGCTGCATGTCTGCCTGCCGAGGTCAGAACCTCTCCGGGTGGTCGGGGGCCGGGGGAGTGCTGGAGCGACCTTGGTGACCCTGGTCTCTGGGTCTTCTCCTGGGTGACCTGGATGTGTGTGAGTTTGTGCTTTTTATCTGTGTTTATTTGTTGTTTTATGTTGTTTTTGTGTTTTCCCTGTTCTTGCTCTGTCTTGAGTCGTCTACCCCCAAAATGGGGATTGGGCCTGAGCATATAGATAGATAGATAGATATATTTAATTCTGTATATCCATAACAGTATTATAATATTTTTCAGCATATTGCCAATATATGTTCTTCCATGAACTATGTTCTTCAAATTGGTTAATAATTATAATTATTTTATCTAATCTTCCAAAAAGTATTTAATTCATATTACTTATTTGTTTCTCTGTTAACAAGTCATTTAAAAGTTGAGTAAAGTAAAATTGTAAATGAAACTTATGAATAAAATAACTGTAAATATTAATTGGATGCAAAACAACACCTGGAGTCACATTCATTTTATTTTTACATGCAAAATATAAAGGTTTCTTAAATGCTACAATCATAATAATATCATTCATCGTCATCCCCATCACTGGGGTTTATGACTAGCTTGTGCATTTAACAGTAATCACACTTCGTTATCCCCATGCCTGGGGGTGCTGACTGCCAGGTTCATCCGGGTGTACTGCAGAAAGTTTCCAGGTGTTGGCGGCCTGCTAGGGGTTGAAGGGATCGCCATGTTGGTGCCATGTGTGGGGGTTAGAGACCCCGCCCGCATATTTCCGAAGTCAAGACTAGTATATATCATAGGGGAAATTAGGACCAATCAGAGGCCGCAGTGGCAGTGACGTCATCCACAAGGGGAAGAGCCAGTCTGTCTGTCACTCTCTCTCTCTCTGGGTGAGGAGCCTGCCTGCCTCTCTTTTGTTTTTCTCTCTCTCTGGTAAATATAAGAAGTAGTCACCTAGTATAACAATTTATTTCAAATATTAACTATATTAAGGATACATTATGATTGTGCTATGCTATGGTTATGAGTAAATAAGAGTAGCCTACCGTATTACGCATATTGCACAGCCATGAACAGAAATTCCTTGACAATTTTAGAAGGCACAATATTATTTCACTGGCGAACTATATTGATTCCTGTGACACTTAAGCAGTTAACCTGTGCTGATAATTTCATGAAGGAACTTAAGTCACTCATATATCTAAAGGGTTATATATACAGTATATATAGCCTATACATTACTTTATTTTAAATGTCATAAACACATTAACATTATCATATAGTACAAAATATATTAAGCATCACATTTTATGAAATAGTTAATGGTTTAAGTGCATAAGGTAGAGCCAGAGGAAAATTAGTAGGCTATATATACGATATGTGTTAGTGAGTTGGGCCTAGGCCTATAGGCTACTTAGGCCTTATAATTAGGGCTGGGTGTGAAGGGGATCTGCCTTGTGTGAGCTAATCGGCTTTCTGTAGACTCCCATTTTCTTTTATTCTTATGTATGACAGCTATTTCTATATTTTGCTAAATATTACTTTTATTGTAGTCGATATGTTATGATGTGATAATGTAATGAATATTTATATAAGTACAGTAGTGATACAGGGTACTCAATACAATATGGGAAACCAGTGGTTGGCAGGAAAACGGGTAGGTAGGGTGAGCGGCTGGATGGTGGGATGGATTTGGGGCGCGTAATTATCCACCTTTTCGCTCCGACTTTGAACCTTAGTTACTCGGGTCGTATGGTCGGGTTTGGCTTGAGATTTGTGTCAGACACAGTTGGATGGTGTATGAGACCTTTGTATGGGTCTACCTGACCATGCCTAGTATTGCCTAGAGGCTACAGGCTGCGTGAGAAAATCCTATATGCGCATATTGGTTCGCGACTTTGAACCTTATTTACTCAGGTTGTATGGTGTGGTTTGGTCTAAAAATGGTATAGGATATTCCTTAGGATGTTTTTTATTTTGGAGCAGCTGTCAAAACGACTTTGGATCTTATTTACTACGTGCATATGGTAGGAAGTGCCTGGATGAGTTGTGTATATGGTAGACTAATCTATATTTCTGTAGGTGTGACATTCCTTAGTCACGCGACTTTAGACCCTATAATGTCTTGTCCTATGTCATATTGCCTTGAAATTTGTAGTGAAAAGTTCGTTGGCTGGTAGATATGATAAGACCAAAGGATGCTCTGGGCTTGACCTAGTGCGTGACAAAGGATATTCAGTATACCCGTTGTCTTCCGCGAGTGATCACCATGTCCCAACAACCTCCACGCCGTAACCCACCCCGTGCTAAAGGCCTTACCATTGATGAAGCCCACGAAATCCTATTACAAAGTGACGAGGAAGACTCTGACACCGAATCCTCATGCCTCGATGATTCCGAAGAGGAATATTTCCCGAGTAGGGAGGAATATGCCGCTATGAATCAGGAGGCACCTTACATCCCTATACGAGAACTGCCTCTCAGTTTTGAACAAATGAGGGAGAGGGAGGCTAGAAATTACCATTCCCCCATGTCTCCCAGGGCAAGGGATATAGAGGACTCCCCAGCAAGTGGGGAACAGGTCGAGCTACAGGAAAAAGTATACGACCCTATGGCCTTCCTGGACATTCCCCTACACCACAGCCAGCCTGCCCCTACGGCCGCGAGTGTGAGAGGCCACATTCACACTCTCCCTCCTCGCCGCCTCCCATCAGCACCACCACGGAAGCCCTCACCTCTCAAAGCTGCAAAGCCCAAATATATTTATGGGCTTCACAGGAGAGATGCAGCACCACCATCAAGTGAAGAGGAAGAGGAAGAGGAGGTTCCCGACACCCCACCAAGGGAAGTGGAAAGACGTCGGATGGTTGCGAGGTGTCTCTTCCCAGTTATGGCAGCCCGGGAAGACGCAGCTGCAGTGGCCAGGGGAGAGCCTCGCATCCCCACACCACCACTAGCACCTTCACCAGACTACCCCCCACCATCACCGGGTTCACTACGCTACACCCCCACCGGAACTCCTAGACCAGTGTCCTACCACACACCAACACCATCACCACCTCCACTCGACTCTCACGCAGAAGTGTCAGCTCCCGGGCGTGGGGTTGTAAGTGGGCGTCCAAGACGGGTGGGTAAGGTGACCCTCGTTAGAGCCCCCCCCCACTGGCGGTTCGAGAGGGCCAGGAGGGTCCAGGCGGCCGTCAGGAGGCAGGCCAAGGGCAAGGGCAAGGGGTAGGGCAGTGGCAAGAGACACGGTTGCGCCCCCTCGCCACCCTGGTGACCCGCATCCCGACGACCCTGATGCCGACGACGACGAAGGTGCCGGAGGAGTACCTGATGTTTGGGATTGGCAGGATGGGGAACGGTATCAGCCCACCGACTGGCAATTTGTGGGCGCAGGGATTGCCGGCCCTACGTTCCCTCACTAAGGACCTGACACCCCAAGACTTGACATCTTTCTGCAGTTATTTACTGCCAACCTGATGAGCCTAATTGTGGACCAGACTAACTGGTATAATTGGTACTTTATGGCTGGTAAGGAACAATCCAGGTACTTGGCCAGGCTGTAATGGGAAACACTCCAAATCCCAGAGCTCTACTCCTTCTTGGCGATCGTGATCCTGATGGGGGTGACGACGAAATCGTCAATCAGGAAATATTGGTCATGGGATCCCCTCATCCGCACCCCTATCTTTGCCAAGATCATGAGCCGGAACAGATTCTCTGCAATCATGGGGAACCTGCACTTCATTGACAGCCTGGCAAGCCATACCAGAAACCAGGACCTCCCCAGAAACACCAAGGACCCCATGGAGAGGATAAGACCAATTTTTGAGTACCTCAAGACAAAGTTTGCTGTGGCCTTCAAACCCCATCAAAAACTCATAATTGACGAGCGTTTGTTACTGTGGCGGGGAAACATCAGCATCCGACAGTACATCCCCAGCAAACGTCATAGGTATGGCTTGAAGACCTTCGTCATGTGTGACTGTTTGACCGGCTACATCCAGGACATCATTCTGTATATGGGGAAGAAGACAGAATTGGTGCCATCGAGGACATATGGTATATCAGGGGCCGTTGTCATCACCTTGATGGAGCCCTATTTGGACAGGGGCCACATACTGTACCTGGACAACTGGTACACCAGCCCCTCCCTTGCCAAGTTCTTGTATAGCCGCACAACAGTCGTCTGTGGCACCGTCAGGAGGAACAGAATATTCATGCCCAATCTACCAACCAGGCAGGAAAAGGGCTCCATCATCTACCTGCAGGCCAATAATGTCCTCCTTTTATCCTGGATGGATAACCGGGACGTCAACGTCCTCACAACAGTCCACCAACCAATCTTCCAAAACAGCCGACGACGTGACCGAGCAACAAGGGAAATCATCCGGAAGCCTGAGGCAATATGTGATTATAATATCAACATGCGGCTGGTTGACAAGTCCGATGCTGTCATCGCTTCGTGTGAATGTGCGAGGAAGACTATGAGGTGGTACAAAAAATTGTTCTTCCATCTCCTAGACATCACCCTGTACAACTGCCACATTCTCCACCATGTAATTACTGGCAAGCGAGAGACGATGAAGGACTTCTGCATCGAGTTGAGCAGAGAGATGTTGCATACATACATGACTCAACCCCGCAACCCGCAACCACCAGCACATCGTCAGCCAGCAGCAGAAGGGATTGCCAGACTCACTGAACGCCATTTTCCCATGTATGTGCCAGCCACTCAAACCCAGGCGAGACCCCGCAGGCGGTGTCATGTGTGTCGCAACACGACACGAAGGTGCCCTATGCCTGTTGACACCAGCAATTTCTGCAGGCAGTGTAATGTTGCACTGTGTCACCCGGACTGCTTCATCGAGTACCACACCCTTGAACACTTCTAAGTGTATAAAAAAGACTGCGAAAAAAGACGCTAAACCAAGTGTAAATACCAAATGTAAATAATAACTGTATAAAGTGATAAACTATAACTCCATAATAACAGTGAGATACATTTTACTTGTGCAAACTAACAAAAATACAATGTGAAAGCCAATATTTCTAACTAAAAAGTGCCTACAAATGATATAATATCAGTAAACTATACGGTAAACTATTCTATATATATAAAGTGACAGTATGGCAGTGTCAGACAACTAAAGTGAAGTGCTGGCCTAATGTATATATAAAGTTTGACAGAGGGAAGAGAGCGCGGGAGTGAGAACTGTCACCTGGTGTCCGTCTGTCTGTATGTAGGGCGGGAGTCGTTGCCACGAGTGAACACTTATATCACTTGCATATGTGCACTTATTACACTTGAACTTTACTTATTATGACATTATTGATACATACATGGTATAATATGAACTATAAAGGCACACAAGATACTCGGGTGGTATGCAAATGACCAAACACCCGAAAACTCGACTCATCGTACATCTGGCTGCCGGGCTCCCCAGCCTGCCCGCGCGGGCGGGATATATGAACCGGGCCAAACTGCAGCTGTCATCTCAGGACCCCCCCCCCCTTTAGGACCCCTAAAAATCATCGGTAAGCAAAAAAAAAAAAAAATCTGATTTTCTTTTTTATTCTTAGTTAGAAAGAAAAAAAATCAAAATCGCTTGGGACTGGGGTGAACAAAATATTATAACTGGCTGGAGCTCAGCGGGTTAATATTGATATATATGAGAAGGGTATACAAAGGTCATGATGAACTGGGAGATGATTGAACAGGTTATACACATTAGAACAAAGGAGGCCAACATATGAATACATACCTTAGATCATGTCATTCTGCCAGGAGACACTCCCCCTTGGTGATGAATAGTAGTCGGTGAGGTGCTGCCGTTGAATCTTGGCCTGGGCTGTCACAACATTCCCGGAGAGTCTCTGGAGGGGACTCATCCTCTCCACCTCCTCCCTCCACACAACAGGAATGACAGAATGTGTCACAGGGTCCTCCTCGTCCAGTAGGTTGGCGTGGTGACCAGGGTACCTCAGCCGCATAAGGTTGTGCATACAGCAGCACGCCAATACCGCTGACTCGACACGGGACGGGTGGAGGGCTATATTTGTGAGGAGGCACCTGAACCTGAGATTGGGAGAGAATGGTTAAGATCATGTATAGTTAATACTTGGCTGTAGTTAAGTTCATATTATTACGGTGGCATATAAATTGCCTTGTCATATCTCATGTCGCATCGACGAAACCTGTATTTGTGGGAAATAACTTCACATTACCATACACATACCTGGAGGACATGATACCGAAGGCATTGTCCACAACGCGGCGAGCCCTGGATAGGCGGTAGTTGAAGATCCGTTGAGGTACAGTGAGTTGGCAGGTAGAGTGTGGCTTCATCAACCACCTTCGCATGGGGAAGGCGTCGTCACCAACCAGAAAGTACGGAGCAGGTGTGTCGTCGTTGACCAGAGATACGGCAGCAAGGAGTCCCAGGGTGCACCCATCCAATGCAGCTCTGATATTTGTCCTTAGAAAACCCCTCCATCTGAGCAGCTACAGTGATTACCTATGTCACAGTCGAGGAATTTGTAGTCTGCATCTACAATAGCCATGAGCACGATGAAGTGGAAGCCGTTGTAGTTGTAGAATTCAGTTCCGCCTTGTGGAGGGCATCAGATGGCGCAGTGCTTTCCGTCGATGGCACCAACGGCATGGTGGAAATCCCACCATTTAGAGAACTCCCTGGCAACCTCCTTCCACTCCGCCGGGTTCCTGGGGCAACGTAGAACCTCCTGCTGGTATTCTGCAATGATGGCTTCGCATGTTTCAGGCAAAATGAGGGAGATGGTGTTCTGGGCCACACGGAACGCGCACTGCAGGCTAGGATAGGAGTCACCCGTGGCCAGGTAGTGTAGTGTGATTGCCAATCTCAGCCCAGGTGACAAAGCCTCCCTCCAAAAGGTGTCCTGCTTCTCTATCCTGGGCCCGACACATTCCACCAACTCCCTAAGCATGACTTTGTCCACACACAGGAAGTTCTTGAATGATTTGGGGTCCTCTGCCTCAAACTCCTTCAGGAGTTGCTCGTACACACCGATCTGTGCCCGTCTCATTAACCAACTCCTAGCCCAAACTGCCCTTTGTTTCCTTTGCTGTTGATGTCTGCGTTCAGCTAGCGCCTCACCTTCCTCAATGTCTAGGAGATCCATCCACATCTTCAGGAGTATCACCATAGCTGCCGTGTTGCGCCGATTGATGGCCATGGTGGTTGGCTGTATCCTGCGTGTGTTTCCTGCGTGGTGGTGAGTGCTTGTGTGGCAATGGGTGGTGGTGGGGGCCGCTTTTATATAGGTTTCGTGCACAATGGCTGTTACTCTTCGTGACTCTTGTTGGACTCTCAGTGACTCTTGCACATTCCCAGTACACTCTCAACGACTCGTGTGACACTCGTGTAGATCCGTGTTACATTCGCGTAGATCCATGTTACATTCGTGTTGATACGCGTTACACTCTTGTTGACTCGTACCTACTCTTTGTTTTCGTACCCTGGAATTTGACCGATATTATTCAAATTTATGACACTCGAGTTGGGTTCGTGTTACTCGTGATGACTCTCCGTGACTTGTGCGGACTCTTGAATGAACACATGTTGACTCGTATTGACTCGTGTTACACTCGTGCTGTTTCGGGATCGGTTACTACTCGTGTAGTAATCGGCCTCCAGCAACGCGGATAATCAACGAGTGTCACTCGTGTTGGACTCGGGCACCGACTCGTCTATGTGTGAACCAAGCTTTAAGTAACACACAGTTGCAGAAAGAAAAACACTCCAGTAACCTATTACAGGATTAATTCAGAGGAGATGGGTCGTTTTTCTGGACCCCTGTCTCCCTCATGTTTAACCCCATTAGTTTTGACATTTTTAGGCATTCGGCCCATTAGTTTGGCGATGTTAACACCTTTAGCTCCATTTTGTTAACAATTTTAAGACCTACAGTATTGTGCTATTTAGGTGTCGATTTGTTCCTGGCGAGCGATAGTGAGCCTGTAATTATATCAGGAATCGGCCTTCAGCCGGGACATTTTTCTACCAAAATATTTACAAATTTACCTTGAGGGGGGGATCTTGGGGGTGTTTTTTCTAAATTTGATGAAGGTTTAGGAAGGAAACTAATAGAAAAATAGAAAAATATATAAATGAGCAAATTTAAACAACCCATATCCCTTTAATAGGGTGATAACATGTGTTTTGAATGTTCTCCACAATACCACAGCTTCGCATCTTTCTCTGTGGTACAAGGAATTCAGTTAACCTGTACATTCCCGGTGACGCGTATTTTTATTATAGCCTGGCAACTATTAGACGATTAAAATCAGCTTAGGAAGGTTGTCTACTAATCAAAAGGGTCATACTATCTCAATTAATCATTTTAGAGCTACCATATACCCTCTGTAAGCTTCATATATTGTCTAAATATGGCTACAATATAAATAAAAAGATGGTGCTGGTATAGAAGGGGCTAACCCTTGTCTAGCGGGGGTGGACTTAAGTCGGGCTAGAGAAGAAAGGACTATGTGGCGGGGCCCGACTTAAGTCTGTGTGCAATTTTTGAGCAATAATGGCTCTGAGAGAGAGACGAGCGGTGGGAGGAGCATTGGTAGGCTCATGACCGCTCGGCACGGGTCCCGCGCGCCTACTGACGTCTACTCCACACACATCCACCCTCCCTCCCTCGCTACACAGGGAATTATGTAAGGATATTACCGTATTTTAGGGTTTTTGCACTCGTCTTGCACGATCGTTGCAAGAGAACGCGTGGTCGTAGGAGGATGGTTCTGGTGTCATTGGAAAGCTCAATTAATGCCCTTTCAGGGATACATAATTGTATTATGCTCTGGCTCTTGTTTATGCATGAAAAAGAGCACGGAAACAAGGTCGTTTAGGGTAAAAATCCCCCGCTTGGCGGGTAGTAGAAGATACTGACGGGCCCGCTCGTAAGGCGTTAATGCCCATTAAATAAAAATCACATCTCTACAGATGTGTATTGTAGAGTGACCAGTGTAGATAGAGTGGGTGATGGAGCTGTTCTTTACGTGCAATGCTTGTTTCAGTTATTCAGCTGAAGGGGGAGGTAGTCTCTTTTTCGGGACTTCTTCTCCCTCATGTTTAACCCTATTAGTGTTCAGATTTTAGACGTTCGGACCATTAGTTTGGCGATTTTAACACCTTTTGTCCTATTTCGTTGTTAATTTTAAGACCTGTCGTGCAATTTACGTGTCGATTTTTTCCTGGCGAGCAATAGCGAGCCTGTAATTTTAAGAGGGACCGGCCTTGAAATGGGGTCTAGGGGCTGTTTTGCTAAGCTGGATGAAGGTCGAGCGAGGAAAGTGTAAAATAAATGAATAGATGAATTAATAGACCAAAACACCAGCCAGTAAGCTTATACTGTAAAATGTATATGAGCATAGTAAAGCCATACCTGTAACACAAATATCTTAACACTCTCCGTCTCATATGACGCGATCGCGTCATATGGAGGTTTGGCCAAAATACTCATATGACGCAATCACGTCGTATGAACTTATCTTAATATCTCTCTAATAAGTTATATGACGCTCTAGCATCATATTAAGCTCAGTAAGTTAGGAAAGTTAGATCAAAATCTGTCGAATGGTGGCAACCCCATGTTCCTCCGACTTCTAATTGTCCCTCAGTGTGATTTTGACAGTTGTGGGGATAGTACCGTGTCGTCCGCCTCCTCGTCAGTAAGTTAACTATTTATGTCTGGGGGGTAAATAGATGAATAATTATTAATAGACCAAATCACCAGCCAGTAGCCCCTAAAGCTTAGGTCTTACGTACGAAGTTAGTGCTGGCAAAGTGAGAGACATAAGTCATGTTACTCCTCTTGGTTTTTCATTTTAAAAAAATACAAATTTGATACGATGCTGTCATTATTCTTAACTCTAGTTAACCCATGTGGTACCGGTGACATCCTTCTCATTTATTCTGTGAACTATTAGACGATTGTATTCAGCTTAAGGAGAACATCTACCAGTTTAAAGGCTACAGACTATCCCAATTAATCCCTTTAGTTACCATATATCTTTCCTAAACTTCATAAAATCATCTAAATATAACTCAAAACAAATATATATGTCGTCACAGGTATTGTGAGGGTAAAAGAAAATATATCAGTCTACTGCATTTCGTTCCTAGACTTAAGGGGGTAGTACTCACTTTTTATAGACCCCCTTCTCCCTCATGTTTAGCATAAAAGTTTTGAGGTTTTAAGAAGTTTGTTCCATTAGTTTAGCGATTTTGAGACCCTTCGCGTCATATTTTGGTCAATACTAAGACCTCTCGTGCCTTTTAGGTGTCGACTTTTTCCTGGTGAGCGACAGCGAGTCCCTACTTTTAGAAAGAACCGATCTTCAGCCGGGACATTTTTCTACCAAAAAATTAGCAAATTTATCTTGAAATGGGGTCTAATGGGTGTTTTTCTAAGCTTGATGGAAGTCTAGCAAGGAAACTCAAAAATAGATAAGTAAATAAATATATAGACCAATAACCAAGCACTATATCCCTTAAGGGGAGGTGTGGCAGAGTGATCTTGCCACTGGAGTAGTAATCTAATGGACCCGGGTTCGAATCCCAATATGTCAATGGGAAGATATTATTAGGATGGAATTTGTGCTGTACCTAGTTTCAGTGCATTACCACAGCACACCGAAATGCCAAAACAAAATACCCTCATTGTTCCCTGATTAAATAGCACTGTATGAATATTCCCATATTCAAAATATGCTACAGGGGGGCAATGCCTAGTGAGTTAATTGCTCAATAGGTGGCGTTCTGAGAGTGAGGGTCCGAGCCTGGGGGTTGAGACTGTGAAGCGCAGGGGCGAAACAGCTTCAGAGATGGAGTTGGGTTTGAGCCGTGAATGGGTGCTTTGTATGTCTCACTCCCTAGACTGGAACAAGACCTCACGGGCCTCACCGTGTTCAGCGGTAGAGTGTAAAGGCTATCAGCCTATACCCGAGAGGGGGTAGTTGGAATATAGAAAAAAAAAAAAAAAAAAACGTTGAGTGCCATAGGATACAGTAATAAAAGTCGCCAGCAGTCCCAAGCACTGTGGCGAAAATGGCAGGAGAGACCACCTTTTCACCTCAAGAGATGAGGCAAGACTGAATCTCTCATTTTTTGTTTTTTTTCTTTTTTTTACAAAGCTTTATGAAAAGAAAACAAAAAATAAGCCTTGTACAGGCAGTTACTAGACAAATACATTACTGACGAATATACTCGGGCCTGGGACTGGGGAGTTACTTATCTACTGACAAATATACTCGGGCCTGGGACGGTAAGGGTTAACAAAAGCGTATAATGCTAATCATCATACAATATAGGAACATGCCAAGGTATTGCAAATATTAAGAATGTGACTCGACACTTTCAAATGGTTGCATGTAAGATTCTTGTAACATTTTGTAATAAGCGTTGACTATGTTATAATTTCATTACTAGGGGGAGGAGGGTGTCTGTACTAGCGTGTTGGAATATAATGAGGGAGAGAGAGAGAAAGAGAACAGTACAGAATGATCTATTAACACACGATCCTGGGGTTATCAGTATATATTTAGGGAGACAATATGATTCGAAATACACTTGTGTGTATATAGCTGCAATAAGCACTTAAAAGCCCATCTATTGTATATTTAATTATATACAAGTAATTCTTTCTAATACACTAAAGGTAGCGGCAACGAACTTTACAATAATCTTGATCACTGATCTCTCTGTAATTCAAAAAAGCCTAGAGAAAACTGGCTGTAAATATCCTAACCTATTTCCTAGTGGACTCTTACCAACTGATATAAACGTCAGTCCGATTGCATTTATTAATTTAAAGTTATAAGAAGTTAAGGGGTCTAGATAATTGTCAAGTTCGCAGGCGCTACCTATAGCATTGATCATGACCATCATCTAAAAAATCCTAAACATCTGCCTAGTACAATTTGGGACATCAATTGCTTCTGTAAATGTTCGCATTATTTCTTTACCTAATATTTACATTTCTGAAATTCTGAGGATCGCTCTGGTGTTCAAGGGTTCATTTTGTGCCAAGAATTGTGTCTTAGGGCCGATTCACACCAACTCGGGAACCAGACATTTTTGGTCAGCCTTTCAAACTGGCTCACCAGATTATGTCTGATATAATCTGGTGCGACAGTGTGAAAGGCAAGCTCGCAATGTGAAGTTATTCCATGTTGTTGTTTTCTGATGTAAGTTATCAAACAAATTGCGTCGGAATATGTCTGGTTTCGGGGTTGGTGTGAACCGACTCTAAGGGTCCCGAAATAGACGTGCCAAACTTCTGGATTAGGGTAGGACAAATATTCTAACATAAAATGTTCTATAGGTTAACAAAATATCAAAATTTTACTTGTTACAGATATATTGCCTGTTGAAAACGGCATTGTCTTAATTATTTCCCCATAAGGCTGGCCTAGAGCTAACCACACTCCAGTCTAAAGATATTATAATTATGTAAGTTGCAAAATGATTATAGACATAATTATTAGCTCACTTTGAACCATCTGGAAAATATTTGCCATGGAAGAGTCCATTACAGCCTCTTAAACAGTTGAGATAACAAATTATGCTTAGAATCATCATTATAATCACATCCTGAAGTCTGGCACGTATATTCGTATATTCGAGAAGCATATTTCCGAAGTCGAGACTAGTATATATCATAGGGGAAATTAGGACCAATCAGAGGCCGCAGTGGCAGTGACGTCACCCACAAGGGGAGGAGCCAGTCTGTCTGTCTCTCTCTCTCTCTCTTTCTCTGGGTGAGGAGCCTGCCTGCCTCTCTTTGGTTTCTCTCTCTCTCTGGTAAATAGAAGAAGTAAGTCACCTAATATAACAAGTTATTTCAAATATTAACTACATTAAGGATACATTATGATTGTGCTATGTTATGGTTATGAGTAAATAAGAGTAGCCTTTTTTTTTTTTTTTTTTTATTTAAGAGACAATGAACGGAGGAAGGAAAAACACAGATAAAACAGAAAGGTCCATGTGCCTAAAGGCATCCTCCATTCATAAAATGTTTGTAACAACTGGATTTAAACATTTGTAGATTGTAAGTTTGTGGAAAGCAATTCGAGGGAAGTGAATTCCAAAGAGTAGTAGTTCTAGGGATAAATGAATTTTGATAAGCAGAAGTTCTGCATTGTGGAGGAGAAAGTGTAAATTCATGGGCGCTCTCAGCTGCCCTAGTTCTACGGGGAAAGATGTGGAGAGGCGGCACAATTGAAGCAAGTTCCTCGGAACAATTGCTGTGAAAATATCTGTAGAATAATGCAAGGGATGCAACGTTTCTTCGTATGGATAATGAAGGAAGGTCCTGAGTGATTGCAGGGTTATTGATTAATCTAATATCTTTAATTTGAATTCTGTCCAACTGCCTCAATGCAACCACTCCACTTCCACTCCACAGAGGTGAACAGTAATCCATCTGAGAACGCACATGACTTTTATATATTACGGCCAACTGCTCGTCAGTGAAGAATTCTCGAACTCTGTACAGGAGTCCCAGTTTTTTAGAGGCATTCTTAGCAATGCTTCTAACATAATGTGTCCAGCTCAAGTTAGTAGTTAATGTTACACCGAGAATGTCAATACTAGGGGAAGTGGGAATATTTACATCATTAAAAAATATATGGGAGTCAGTGAGATTCTGTCGGTTAGAAAATTGAATGTACTTGGTTTTCTGTGCATTAAAGGAAACTAGATTCGTTTGTCCCCATTCTTCAATTCTAGATAGGTCCTGGTTCAGAGAAATTGCAGTGCTTATTTTTGAATTTATAAGATCGGGTTGGGTGAAAGAATTGGTAAATGTGAAGGAACTGTGGAGTGTTGAGTCATCTGCATAGGAATGTATTGGATTATGAGTGGTAGATATGATATCATTGATATGAATGAGGAACAGAGTTGGGGCCAAAACTGATCCCTGGGGAACACCAGCATTTATTGAGTGAAATTGAGAATAAAGGCCATCTACCATTACACATATTTTTCTATTATGAAGATAAGAAGAAATTAGTGGAACTAATGATGCAAGGCCGTAGTGTGACATCTTCGACAATAAGGATTGATGCCAGACTCTATCAAATGCCTTTGATATATCCAGTGCTATTGTATGTGTTTCACCATGTTGGTCTGTAGCTTGGTTGATTTGATGCGTAAGAAGGCAAAGAATGTCTGCAGTTGATCGACATCGTCTAAAACCATATTGCCTATCACTGATTAATTTATTATTCTCAAGATGCTTAATTATGTGATTATTTAATATAATTTCAAAGACTTTACCAAGAGTGGAAGTTATAGCTATTGGTCTGTAGTTTGATGGATCTGAAGAGGCACCTTTTTTAGGAACTGGATGGATGTTTGCTTCTTTCCAGGGTACTGGGAAGCATGAGGTATGAGTACATAGACGTACAAAATTTGCCAATACAGGAGCGAGCACCAAGGAGTAATTCTTAAGTACTATTGGAGGAATTTCATCTGGACCAGGAGCCTTATCTACTGAGAGATTCTGCAAAATAGTTTTGACATGTCTGGTGTGGATCTTAAGTGAGGGAATTTCAGGCAAATTAAAATTAAGTACAGGGACATCTTGATTTATTTCATCTAAGGTTGAGTTGGTGGAGAAAATATCCGCAAGAAGGTTAGCTTTACCTCGTGGGTCACTTACAAGAATGCCAGTCGGAGATTTTAAAGGTGGAATGGATGAAGCAGTTGTGAAGTTGGATTTGAATGAGTTAAGAGTAAACCAAAATATGTTGTTATCATTTGGATTATTTAGAAGTTTATTTGCCTGCTTGTGGAGAAAGTTTGATTTAGTTAGGTTTAATACAGTTTTGGCATGATTTCTGATGTTTCTAAAGTAATTAAAGGCTTCATGTGTTTTTGATCTTGTGTATGCATTGTAGGCTATTGCTTTTTGTTCAGTTACTCTAGCACAATTATGGTCAAACCATTTAGGTGAACTAGATCTTTTAATGTACTTTTGATGAGGAATAAAAGTTTCCATTCCAATTTTTACAAAATCTTGTATGTGGCTCAAGGTGGAGTGTGCATCATTAGAAAAGAAAGAGGTCCAGGGAATATCAATAAAGAAACCTTGAAGACCCTCCCAGTCTGCCCTATCGTAATGCTATTTAGTCACCAAAACAGGTTCAGAGTGGGAAGGTGTGGTAGGTGATAGACAGGTGGCCTGTATCAGACAGTGATCAGAAGATCCAAGCGGGGACCTCACTGTAACATCATAATTTTCTGAATTGGTTGTTAAAAATAAGTCCAGTAGGTGGGAATTATGATTAGGATTATCTGGTACACGGGTGGATTGGTTGACTAGTTGAGTGAGATTAAATGAGTCTGCAAATAGCTCACATTCAAGACCAGCATCATCAGTCCTGGCTGAATGAGTGAGCCATTCAACATTATGGACATTAAAATCACCCAACACAGTGATTTCAGAAGAAGCATTTAAGTTGAGGACACTGAGTTGTGAGGACAGATAATCAAAAAGACTTTGCTCTGGAGGAGTATTTGGGGAACGGTAGATGCAACATATGTATTTAAATTTACCAGCAGAAATTAATTTGTATATAGAATAATCAAAATAGAGACAATTGAAACTAGTAACCTCCTCCAGGGCAATTTCAGATTTTGCGAAGCAACATACACCTCCTTTAGGTCTGAAATGTTGGAGCAGTTGATAACCTGGAAAATTAAATCTAGATGTGTCAGATGTGGATGTTACTTGAGTCTCTGTCAAAAAAAGGAGAGTAGGGGATTCTGCTTGAAAAAATTGGTGTACAGAATTGATGTTAGAGTGAAGTCCCCTTATATTGCTAAAGAAAAAGCTGCACCGACGAGCAGCTTTGGGACGTTGCAATGCTCTTGACACAGTCGCATGATGACGACCGGGAGGGCCCTGTGTCAATGACCCAACCCTGCCGGGGGTGGATATCCGAGGGACCACCAGGTTTGCTCTTAACAATTGTACTGCCATATTTATTGGGTAAGGTGTATGGTGTTACATGTATGATATGTAGTGGGAAGAGTAGTGTTTTATGGATAGAGGATAGCGATGTAGGGCAATGTCGTGAAGTTGGATGTGTATGTTATATAAAAAGGGTTTTCCTGATACCCCTGATGTGTGAGGCAGAAAGATGTGTATCCAGCTACCAAGGCCTGGGAGAGAAAATGGAATTCAGGCTATTCCCTGAGTCTCCCGAAACCTTGGCGGTAGTACTTCCCTGGGCGGGGCTGCCTACTCCTACTACCTACGATACCTACCTGCCTACGCCTACCGTATTACGCGTATTGCACAGCCATGGACAGAAATTCCTTGACAATTTTAGAAGGCACAATATTATTTCACTGGCGAACTATATTGATTCCTGTGACACTTAAGCAGTTAACCTGTGCTGATAATTTCAAGAAGGAACTTAAGTCACTCATATATCTAAAGGGTTATATATACAGTATATACATAGCCTATACATTACTTTATTTTAAATGTCATTAACACATTAACATTATCAGATAGTACAACATATATTAAGCATCAAATGTTATGAAATAGTTAATGGTTTAAGTGCATAAGGTAGAGTCAAAGGCTAATTAGTAGGCTATATAATTATACGTGTTAGTGAGTTGGGCCTAGGCCTATAGGCTACTTAGGCCTTATAATTAGGGTTGGGTGTGAAGGGGATCTGCCTTGTGTGAGCCAATCGACTTTCTGTAGACTCCCATTTTATTTTATTCTTATGTATGACAGCTATTTCTATATTTTGCTAAATATTACTTTTATTGTAGTCGATATGTTATGATGTGACAATGTTAATGAATATTTATATAAGTACAGTAGTGGTTAGGGCTACTTGAACACCTCAACCCCATTATATCCAGGGCGGTACAATATTGTACCGCCCTCGGTACTTTAAGCCAATATAATATGTATTTTTTAAATAAAGCACAATGTTACAAATTATCCTGATCAAGACACTGGGAACACAACAAATAATGATTTTAAGCAAAACAACAATAAGTTCAATCAGCCTGTTCTCTAATATTAACGATTTTTATCGTGAAAGGCGCTGAACATAAAGAAACCATACGATATGCAGTGAGACATTTGGCATAAAGGTTACACTCACCTGTAAGGTTGGACTGTGATTCCAGATGTACGATGAGATATAATTGTGAATTTTGTTATTCCCTTCATATCAATCTTATCACTTTCTCTCCTATCATTGATCTTTACTTATTCCCTTAGTCTATGTCTCGATTCAGCCACCCCCAGCTATGGGGTATGTGCCTGAGTGTATACATACATACATACATCCATACATACAGACATACATCTGTAGGCCTACATACATAATATTATGGAATGCGGAGAGAGAGAGAGTGAAAAGTGACCATTTATAGTTTATTTACGTTGTGCATGAATGTAAATTTAAATGATAATGATAAATAAAACAGGAACTATTTGAAACAATTTAACTGTCTAAGGAGAACTGGCAATACCCTCCTCCTCAAATCTTGGGATGAAAGATGCCAGAATCGCAAAATTTTCATTGTTTACTCATTGCTTTTCAAGTAAAACCATAATTAATGGGAATAACATATTGTACTCTGGATGCTTATTTAATCTAGACAGAAACTATGCGAATAAATATTGATAACTTGTTATACTAGGTGACTTACTTCTTCTATTTACCAGAGAGAGAGATAAACAAACGAGAGGCAGGCAGGCTCCCCACCCAGAGAGAGAGAGAGAGAGACAGAAAGACTGGCTCCTCCCCTTGTGGGTGACGTCACTGCCACTGCGGCCTCTGATTGGTCCTAATTTCCCCTATGATATATACTAGTCTCGACTTCGGAAATATGCTTCCGGGAACACCCTGTATATATATTTATATACCGGTATATATATATATACACAGTATATATATATATATATATACTGTATATATACTGTATATACATATAATTATATATATATATATATATAAATATATATATATATATATATATATATATATATATATATATATATATATATATATATATAAGACACCAGTAGGGGGCCGAGGGCACCGCAGTTTCCACAACAAGAGGAAGAATAGAGATAGAGCTGCGCCATACGCATTATACTATTGGAAAGAAAATGGATCTAATGAAATACATTCTATGACTTAATAAGCTGAAATATACCTAGTGAAAAAGCTCTCAAATACTTACAAAACAACATTAATCATAACCCACTGGCCTCAAACTCCATCTTGTAAACAATGAACATCAAACAAAAAAACTAAAATGCTTTGATAATTGATAAGCACACAATCACAAAAATACAAAAAACACCCATGTACAGTACCTCAAAAACCTAAGCACCTCGAAAGAGATCCACACCCCATGATAGCTAAGGGACAACTAAACTAACCCAACTCAACCAAACACAACTGTTCATACAACCAATCCCCAAGTTTCGGACACTAATTATTATGTTCCTTCCAACAACCAACTATACTCCTAAAATCGATTAATGAAATTTTACAAACACATGTGGCAGTCCTTGGATTCGAACCCAGGTAATTGCAGAGAATGATATAAAATAAAACATTATGAATTGTGTGAAACGTTAAGTCCAGGATTGATCTTTTTTATTGGTAATTTTTCACCAATAAGTGCTTCATAGTGGCTCCGAAACTTGGCAACTATTTGAAAATCCTCAGGAGTGTAGGGATGGTTTTGTTCTCTAGCATGTTTACGAATGGCCGAAAAAGATTTGTTTTGCAAAAATTGACCTGATAGATGACTTTAACCAATGTGCTCGAACATTCACACTTTAAATTCGAGTAATAAACATGGCGTATGGCGCAGCTCTATCTCTATTCTTCCTCTTGTTATATATATATATATATATATATATATATATATATATATATATATTGTGACATACGGAGCCCTGTATGTAAATTTAAGAGTTAGAATTAGAGTTCAAGGAGCCAAACTACCCAAGTGGTGAAGCAGACTAGCGAACGAGCGAGTGGGCAAACCATCTCCCCCCATACCAGCATGCTAGCCTTCACACCTCGCTGACCGATGCTATGACGTATGATCGACGCCAGGAGCTGTGAATGGACCTCGCACCTGTTATGTGATTCGAGGGGCTATGATTGGCGCCGGCACCACCCGCCGCCTCCTGATTCGTTCCTACACCATCATTGTTTGGTATATAAGACCCGAGTTGTGGGCATTCAAATCAGTCTCATTTGGAGTTGGGGAAGGTGAACTTGCAGCTGGAGGAAGACGGGGTGAAGTATTATAATGGGATTGTGACTGTCAGTCAGATTATATAAATGTGTGTTAAGTGTGTTCGGTGTAAACACTTACGTTATGTTGGTTAGTGAGATATGTGATTGGGAATTAACGTGATGTGTTTAATGTGTGTAATGTGTTTAACTATTTAATTGGGAATTAACGTGAACGCTACTATTACGTGTTTAACTATTTAATTGGGAATTACCGTGAACACTACTATTATGTGTTTAACTATTTGATTGGGAATTAACGTTAACGCTATTATGTACTTAACTATTTTAGTTGACTAACTTGTGGACTAAAGCAACTCTTTAAGTAATTGGGTTATGATGAAAGTAATACTATTGTTTTATATTAATACTTACGAGTTCTTTCATTTTCTTTGAATTAAGCTTACAGTGCTTAATGGTGCTTAGTACGGTGATGCTATTGTCTCGTATTAGTAATATCGCCTTAGACTAACATGGCTGTGTTAATATTACTTATAGTGATTTCCTAAGCTGAAGAAAATTCTTTTGCTTCAAAATATTATATTTTGCTTTTCATATTATTTGAGTGAGACCTGAATCGAATCTATGAAACGATCCTGTAACTTTATTTACTCATAATCAAACCTCAATGTTACGTGGTTAAGAAATAAATTTAACTAATTATTAAATATATATCTAACTTTTTATGTGACTTTGATATTACTCCTGATGATAAATAATATAATACTATTAACGTAAGACAAGAACCAAGAATAATTACATTAAATATAAATAAAAGGACATAGAAGAAAACTATCTATTCATTTCAAAAAGGGTAAGAGACGGAAATATTCTTACTTTAATATTTATCTTTCAAGACTTTTTATAAAATTAATAGTCCTTCTTTAGCTATAACTTATTCGGTTCATAACCATAGCCTACTAAGCTTCGGTTAAATAATAATTCTTTATAAATACTACATGACTTTAATTAGTTTCAGTATTTTTCATAAGTAAAGAGTATCAGTCAATAAAGGATATAAAGTCCTAAGATCCAAAAGGAAAGGAAGCAACAACAGGAAATTATTTTATTAGATTTTACTTTTGTTTTGCCTTCAGCTGACTGATACCTTAATATATATCTCTGTGCTATCTAGATTCATCAAGTTAACCACTTGAGGATCAAGATACATAACAGAAGAGTGGCGACCTTGCCAGGATTCGTTTCATACAGTTTCACTCAGTTTCATTAACGTTTCACTACTTAAAATCAAATATTAATCATGCCTCAACTAATTAATGAAGAAGATGCTCGAGTTTTCATAGAATCAGAACCCACATCCCCTGATATTGACTGTCTGTCAAAATCTGAACTGAAAGTGCTTGCCTCATATCTCCAATTAACTGTCTCAAACATGTCTAAAGTAGAATTGGCTCAGACCATAAAAACCCACCTGTTCCCTGTAGAAGGCGGGGAGGGTGACGGAGCAGTTGGTGGGATCCCGAGTAAACGTAGCCAACTTGATGAACAATTGCCACCTGGTTTGACCGGTGATCAAATATACGAACTAGAACTAGCCAGAATGAAAATAAATGCCGAAGCAAAGACCGAACAAGCCAGACTAAGTATAGAACTAGCCAGAATAAAAGCAAATACCGAACAAGCCGGACTAAATATAGAACTAGCCAGAATAAATGCCGAACAAGCCAGAGCAAATATCGAAGAAGCCAGAATAAAGACCGAACATTATCAATATCAATATCAAACGGCTCAACTAAATGTCAATACAAATGCTCCCTTAATTGCTCCCCCTCTGGGATTGACTATGACTAGTGTCATTCCACCTTTCACTGAGGATAATGTGCAGGATTTCTTTGTTTTGTTTGAGGAAGTTGCTGGAGGTATGCAGTGGACAAGAGATCAATGGCCTTTTATGTTACAAACTGTTTTGACAGGGCAGGCTCGAGCCACGTATTTGTCAGAAGTAGCAGAAGTTAGGCAGGATTATGACAATCTCAAAGAAGCTATCCTAAAAACCTATCAATTGCAGCCTGAGGCTTACAGGCAATCTTTCCGTAAAAACCAGAAGAAAGTAGAAGAAACCCATAAGGTATTTGCCAGGACCATGACTAA
Source organism: Paralithodes platypus (assembly GCA_032716605.1). Taxonomy (NCBI): domain Eukaryota; kingdom Metazoa; phylum Arthropoda; class Malacostraca; order Decapoda; family Lithodidae; genus Paralithodes; species Paralithodes platypus. The sequence goes on along the minus strand of CM064492.1, from coordinate 8,383,616 downwards.
AACTTTCAATCATTGGGTCAAGAGTAAGAAAGTCACAAGCTACAACGATCTGAAGGAGTTGGTCCTGTTAGAAAATTTCCTATGGAAAATTGATTCTTCTGTATCCTATCATTTAAAGGGGAAAAAGGTAGATTGTCTTGCTGACGCCGCTGACATGGCTGACACATACGTGCTCAACAACAAATTTCGTGGAAAGAAGCCCTACGATAATTCTAGTTCTAATTTTAAGTATCCCAATCACAAATCTGACCGACCCAGTCACAAGCCTATAACGTCTTCCCCAGCTAGCCAAAATAGAAATGTTCCCCCAACTAAAAATGCGACTCAGGGCAATGGTAACAGAGGTGGGCCCCAAACTAATAGTAATGCTCAAAGAGGGAACTTTCCCGTATCCCCTAAAGTATGTACTTTTTGTGGCATGAGAGGCCACCTAGCTTATCAGTGCTGGGCCAAGGAAAAAAACCGAGAGATCGGGGCAGACAGTTGCCGCCGTATCTCAAATTCCATGTGTGCCTTTAATGCAGGACTCCCGACAGAAGGAGTACCTAGCACCAAAAGTTCCTTTAATGCAGGACTCTCGACAGAAGGAGTACCTAGCAGCTAACGTAAATCATCTAGACAGGGGTGTAGTAGCATGTGTGGTGCAACCCACAAGGGTTAAACCAATAATAATTTCACCATCAGTGCAGGACAGTTACCGTCCCTTTATTTCATCTGGCAACGTGAGATTAAATGGTTGCATGCATGAGGTAAAAATTCTGAGAGATACAGGTTCTACTAGCACCCTCATGGTGAATCCTTACACTGAGTGCCCACCTGGCGAACCAGTTGTAATGAGAGGTGCTGGAGGCCAGTTTTATGCATACTTGGTAAAAGGCGAAATTGAATGCGAGTTACTACAGGGTGAGGCCACCATAGCTTTGTGTAGGTCCCAAGATATCCCTGTGCCTGGGGTAACACTCCTTTTGGGGAATGATGTAGCAGGTGAGAAGGTCCGACCAGACCCCATTTTGTCACTTTCCCCTGTTAACGAGCCACTAACCGGTGAGCTCGACAAGGAGTTGCCAACTGTTTTCCCTGTGTGTGCTGACAAACTTTCAATGTCTCAAGTAGCAGTTCCCTCAGACAGAAATATACCGAATGTAAGAGTTGATGAAAGGGATGATGAGAGTGTGAATGATGCTCCAACTGTGCCTGATGATGTGACTGAGGTGGATTTATCTGACACCTTTATGGCTCATCTTGACCCAAATGATGATGAAACCCCTCCAAATTGTCCTAGTGGCCTGGTAGAGCTACAGAGAGATGATTGTGAATGCAAGGAGTTAGCTGCCAGGTCCGTGAGTGAAGAGGAATGTGAGAAGGAGGGTGGTGAATGTTTCTACCTCAAAGGAGGAGTATTGTGGCGAAGATGGAGACCGCCACACAGACCAATCGATGACGGGGCTTGGGACATCCATCAAGTAGTAGTCCCCAAACCTTGTCGTAGAGATATAATGGAAATGGCACATTGTATACCATTGGCAGGACACCTAGGTGTGAGAAAAACTCTAGACAGAATCAGATCCCACTTTTACTGGCCAGGAATGCGTGCAGATGTAGTGGAGTGTTGTAGAGTGTGTCACACTTGCCAGATGACCGGAAAACCCAATCAGAAGGTGCCTGTACATCCTCTGGTGCCCTTGCCCGTTTTCGAGAATCCTTTTACTCGGGTGGTAGTGGACATTGTAGGCCCATTGCCTAAGACTTCCCAAGGTAACATTTATTTATTAACTATCATGGACATGGCAACTCGCTACCCAGAGGCTATACCCTTAAGGACTACCTCTGCTCCAACTGTAATCAAGGAACTGCTCAAATTTTTCACCAGAATGGGTTTCCCCCATGAGGTGCAAAGTGATCAAGGAACTAATTTTACCTCTAACATTTTCCAGCAGTCCCTGAAGGAGTTGGGTATCGAGCATGTAAAGTCTAGCACCTACCACCCAGAGAGTCAAGGGGTTCTCGAACGATATCATCAGACATTAAAGGGAATGTTACGTAAGTATTGTACAGAGACCGGAGTTGAGTGGGATAAAGGGGTACCTTTTCTGTTATTTGCTACTCGTGAGGTTCCAACTGAATCCCTGGGTTTTTCCCCTAATGAGCTACTTTTTGGCCAACCTTTATCTGCCAAGTTCAGGGGCCCATATAAGATCATTCGGAGGGTGAGCATTACCGATTATCTAGTAACTACCCCAGACAGGAGAAAGCCCACGCAAGTATTCCATATAAATATGTTGAAGCCCTACCATAGGTCCCCTGATTCCTCTCTTCCAGATTCTCCCACTGTGGCAGTGAATGTCAGGACCTGTGAGCAGCCTGGTGCGGACAAAGTTTTCAGTTCTTCAGTTCTTACTGACTCGCAACAGACTGTTCCAGAGCCTGAAGGTATCCATGCAGACTTTGACTTGTCATGTAGCCTATCCAACTTTCAGTATAATTCAGTGGCTTTGAGGGAATTACCATCTAAACTATGTCCTCTTCCCTCTGATCAAGCGAACCAACTAATCTCTGTTTTATCTCAGTCTCCCAGTGTGTTCCGTGATACTCCAGGGCTCACTTCTTTGGCCGTGCACGACATCGACGTAGGGGATGCAACTCCCATTAAACTATCCCCCTACCGTGTCTCGCCACAACGCAGGAGTATACTGCAGGTCGAGCTTGACTTTATGATTTCTAATGAACTGATCACTAGGGCCTTAAGCCAGTGGAGTAGTCCGGTCATACTTGTGCCAAAGCCAGACGGGAGCCATAGGTTTTGTAGGGACTATAGGCAAGTCAATGCTGTCACAAAGAACGATACCTACCCACTGCCACGGATCAAAGATTGCATTTACCGGGTTGGCCTCATACAGCAGTAAGTTTAATTTAATGAGAGGATTTTGGCAATTAGCTCTCCCTTGTAGCGAGGTAAATATTATGCTTTTGTAGTGCGCTTTCAAGCCTTCAGCTGTGAGATAATGCCTTGCAGTTCGAATAACGCTCCAGCTACGTTCCGGCTATGTTCTGATGTGGTACCTGGAGACGTTGCCTACTTTGGGTGATATCCTTATTATATCCTCATTATAATCTTGCTGTTGCCAATCTGGTGGTGAATCTATTTATGTATTATGTTTAATATTATGTATTATACTCCTTAAACTCTTTTCTAGGGGGGAGGTGTGACATACGGAGCCCTGTATGTAAATTTAAGAGTTAGAATTAGAGTTCAAGGAGCCAAACTACCCAAGTGGTGAAGCAGACTAGCGAACGAGCGAGTGGGCAAACCATCTCTCCCCCCATACCAGCATGCTAGCCTTCACACCTCGCTGACCGATGCTATGACGTATGATCGACGCCAGGAGCTGTGAATGGACCTCGCACCTGTTATGTGATTCGAGGGGCTATGATTGGCGCCGGCACCACCCGCCGCCTCCTGATTCGTTCCTACACCATCATTGTTTGGTATATAAGACCCGAGTTGTGGGCATTCAAATCAGTCTCATTTGGAGTTGGGGAAGGTGAACTTGCAGCTGGAGGAAGACGGGGTGAAGTATTATAATGGGATTGTGACTGTCAGTCAGATTATATAAATGTGTGTTAAGTGTGTTCGGTGTAAACACTTACGTTATGTTGGTTAGTGAGATATGTGATTGGGAATTAACGTGATGTGTTTAATGTGTGTAATGTGTTTAACTATTTAATTGGGAATTAACGTGAACGCTACTATTATGTGTTTAACTATTTAATTGGGAATTACCGTGAACACTACTATTATGTGTTTAACTATTTGATTGGGAATTAACGTTAACGCTATTATGTACTTAACTATTTTAGTTGACTAACTTGTGGACTAAAGCAACTCTTTAAGTAATTGGGTTATGATGAAAGTAATACTATTGTTTTATATTAATACTTACGAGTTCTTTCATTTTCTTTGAATTAAGCTTACAGTGCTTAATGGTGCTTAGTACGGTGATGCTATTGTCTCGTATTAGTAATATCGCCTTAGACTAACATGGCTGTGTTAATATTACTTATAGTGATTTCCTAAGCTGAAGAAAATTCTTTTGCTTCAAAATATTATATTTTGCTTTTCATATTATTTGAGTGAGACCTGAATCGAATCTATGAAACGATCCTGTAACTTTATTTACTCATAATCAAACCTCAATGTTACGTGGTTAAGAAATAAATTTAACTAATTATTAAATATATATCTAACTTTTTATGTGACTTTGATATTACTCCTGATGATAATAATAATATAATACTATTAACGTAAGACAAGAACCAAGAATAATTACATTAAATATAAATAAAAGGACATAGAAGAAAACTATCTATTCATTTCAAAAAGGGTAAGAGACGGAAATATTCTTACTTTAATATTTATCTTTCAAGACTTTTTATAAAATTAATAGTCCTTCTTTAGCTATAACTTATTCGGTTCATAACCATAGCCTACTAAGCTTCGGTTAAATAATAATTCTTTATAAATACTACATGACTTTAATTAGTTTCAGTATTTTTCATAAGTAAAGAGTATCAGTCAATAAAGGATATAAAGTCCTAAGATCCAAAAGGAAAGGAAGCAACAACAGGAAATTATTTTATTAGATTTTACTTTTGTTTTGCCTTCAGCTGACTGATACCTTAATATATATCTCTGTGCTATCTAGATTCATCAAGTTAACCACTTGAGGATCAAGATACATAACAATATACAGTGTATATAAATTATATAGATATATGTAATTATTTATATATATATATATATATATATATATATATATAATTATATATATATATACATATATATATAATTATATATATATATATACAGTATATATATAATATATATATATATATATATATATATACTATACCGGTATATATATACATATATACAGTATATTGTATATATATATATATATATATATATATACAATATATAATTATATATACATACTGATGTATTTATATATATATATATATAAATATGTATATATATGTATATATATATTTATATATATATATATATATATATATATATATATATATATATATATATACTGTGTGTGTGTGTGTGTGTGTGTATCATGCGTGTACGTGCTCGTGAACGTCTGCTTACCTTTACACTATGTATGCTTTTGAACGTTGTATGTGCACTTGTGTGTGTGTGTTGTCTTAGAGGCCCCCTTTTGTGTCATCCGAGTGTACCTATTGAAAGAGGACATCAAAGTGAAGACTGGTGCCACAGAATCTACCTAAAAACCTGCTCTACTTAAGGGGGGGGATGTTGGTTTTTATGGTCCCCCTTCTCCCTCATGTTTAGCCCCATTATTTTTGAGATTGTCAGACGTTTGTTCCATTATTTTGGACATTTTAAGACCATTCACCCCATTTTGTTGTCAATATTAGGACGTTTCTTGCCATTACGTTGTCGACTTTTTCCTGTTGAGAGCAAGCCTGTAATTTTAGGGAAATTTTTCTACCAAAAAATTTAAAATGTATTTGGAAGGGCGGCTTAGGGGGTGTTTTTTTAAGCTTGATGGAGGTCTAGCGAGGGAACTAAGAAATAAAGGAATACATGAATTAATAAACCAAAAACAAAAACGGCCCATCTGTCTTTAACTAAGGAACTCGTCTGCTGCAGGGGGAAGCTGAATACATATTATGTGGTCGAGTCTCATATAGGGATACGTAAATAATGGGAGGTGAATAGAGACTGGCAATGATATGATTGTACAGTCGGCCTAATAAGTCTTGTCTCGGCACCAATAATGTTTTGATCAATAATTGGTATCAGCATTATTGTCACATGATTTCTTCCTTTTGAGTGATAAATACAACAATTTGTCTAAGCTTACCCACCTTATTCAACATCTGACAGACATTAATACAGCACAGAGCGAGCCAAACGCAATGACAGCTGAGACCTGACTTATTAGCGCCAGCGTACAGTTGTCAAAATATATCCTTTACTACCCTGGAATTTTCATTATGCAACATTACATAATGCTGGGAACAGTTTAGAAATAACAGTTTAAAAGTTATTCACTCAGCAGTTTGTAATATTATGCAAAGGAAGTTTATTCCACATTTTATTATACAATTGTTATTTGCATATTGGCAATGCTGGGGTGGTATGGAACTTATTATGACGACTGTACATGAACGAAAGTTATGGGTTATTATAACGACTGTACATGAACGAAAGTTATGGGTTATTATGACGACTGTACATGAACGAAAGTTATGGGTTATTATGACGACTGTACATGAACGAAAGTTATGGGTTATTATGACGACTGTACATGAACGAAAGTTTATGGGTTATTATGACGACTGTACATGAACGAAAGTTATGGGTTATTATGACGACTGTACATGAACGAAAGTTATGGGTTATTATGACGACTGTACATGAACGAAAGTTATGGGTTATTATGACGACTGTACATGAACGAAAGTTATGGGTTATTATGACGACTGTACATGAACGAAAGTTATGGGTTATTCAAAGTTATTTGGTTTAGGAAATTGCAGTACATCACTTAAGGTTTCATGGAGTTCCAAACCAATGGATATTATAGCGATGAAAAAAACATTATATATATATATATATATATATATATACATTGTTTCAACCAGTCACAATACCTATATTCACATAATTCACAAAACTAACTTAGGTCCCTACATATTAAATGTCGCCCAGTCGCACTTGAAGCTAATTACTGCATTAATATTTTTAGGAAAATGGCAAACAAAAATCGTTGGTTGTGGTAATATTAAATAGGTGGTCAACTTAAAAACAATCTGGAATCCATTAGCATAATTTTAGTTTTATTCTGGCTAACATTATGTAGTTTATATCAGGGAAGCTGGTAGAGTCAAATGGTTAATTATGATCCTCTTTACCTCACGAATCCCAAGAGATAATTTCTAAGCCAGATATTTTCCTTTAACGATAGCCGCTATAACATATATATGTCACCATCAAATGAAGGGGGTTAATGGGACAGTGGTTACATTTGTGGTGTATATGTACAGTTATATCCATATATTATAATGGGACAGTGGTTACATTTGTGGTGTATATATGTACAGTATATATCCATATATTAATGGGGACAGTGGTTACATTTGTGGTGTATATGTACAGTATATATCCATATATTATATATGTACAGTATATATCCATATATTATATGTACAGTATCTCTATATTATTTAGTTTCCTTCCTAGACCTCCATCACACTTAAACTAAATCCATTATGTCCTCCTTCTAGATTAATTGGTATATTTTTCGGAAAAAAGATGTCCCGACCGAAGGCCGGCTCTTCCAAATTTGCAGGCTCACTGTCGTTCGCCAGGAAAAAAATCGACACCAAAATAGCACAAAAGGTCTTAAAATTGACAACAAATGGAGCGAAAGGTCAAACTACCTATACACATACATACATAACTCACGTATATACTCGTGTGTGAGTATATATACATAAACATACATATTTACCAGAAAACATAGGTATAATCACACAAAACAAAAAACAGAATATTATGGATTGGTGTGCAACATACATATATACATATATACGGTATCAATATTGGTGTGCAACATACATATATACATATATACGGTATCAATATTGGTGTGCAACATACATATTACATATATACGGTATCAATATTGGTGTGCAACATACATATATACATATATACGGTATCAATATTGGTGTGCAACATACATATATACATATATACGGTATCAATATTGGTGTGCAACATACATATATACGGTATTAAAATTGGTGTGCAACATACATATATACATATATACGGTATCAATATTGGTGTGCAACATACATATATACATATATACGGTATCAATATTGGTGTGCAACATACATATATACATATATACGTTATCAATATTGGTGTGCAACATACATATATACATATATACGGTATTAATATTGGTGTGCAACATACATACATATATACGGTATCAATATTGGTGTGCAACATACATATATACATATACGGTATCAATATTGTGTGCAACATAATATATACATATATACGGTATCAATATTGGTGTGCAACATACATATATACGGTATCAATATTGGTGTGCAACATACATATATACATATATACGGTATCAATATTGGTGTGCAACATACATATATACGGTATCAATATTGGTGTGCAACATACATATATACATATATACGGTATCAATATTGGTGTGCAACATACATATATACATATATACGGTATTAATATTGGTGTGCAACATACATATATACATATATACGGTATCAATATTGGTGTGCAACATACATATATACGGTATCAATATTGGTGTGCAACATACATATATACATATATACGGTATCAATATTGGTGTGCAACATACATATATACGGTATCAATATTGGTGTGCAACATACATATATACATATATACGGTATCAATATTGGTGTGCAACATACATATATACATATATACGGTATTAATATTGGTGTGCAACATACATATATACATATATACGGTATCAATATTGGTGTGCAACATACATATATACATATATACGGTATCAATATTGGGCCTGATTCATTTAGTATTTTTTAAAAATAGAGAGTGAGGGGGGGGGGGGGGGGGTCAGTGAAAGGTGAGTGTGGGGGGGGAGGGGGGAGAGAGGGTGGCTGGAGGAGTAGTATGTGTGTGTGTGTGTTTGTGTGTGTGTAATAATAACAAAACTAAAAAACATAGAATATTATGGATTGGTGTGTAGGTGTGTTTGTGTACGTGTATCTGTAAGTGTGGGAAGTGTATGAGCAATGAACCCACTAGGCATTGCCCCCCTGTAGCATATTTTGAATATGGGAATATTCATACAATGCTTTTTAATTAGAGAACAATGAGGGTATATACTGATTTTGTTTTCTTTTTGTTTTGTTTTTGGCATTTCGGTGGGCTTTGTGGCAATGCACTGATACAAGGTACAGCACAAATTCCATCCCAATAATATCTTCCCATTGTGTGTGTTCCTTAATGTATATGTGTGGGGAGAGAGTGTAGGCCTACGGTATGTAATCTATGTATCTATAAATATGTTGGTGTGTGTGTTTATGTAAAGAAGTATGAGTGTGTTGGTGTGGACATTACGTTTGTCCATAAAGGGTGAAGAAGGACCACAATGAATGTGTGTAATGAGTGTGTGCGCATATATGCATGTACGTAGGAATGTATGTATACTTGAGAGAATATATGAGTGACCAATAGACAAGGAAATATTGGAGCAAACGGTAGTCAATTCTCAGAAAAAAATAAATGAGGAAAGAAAACAAAAGCATACGAGCATTCCTCATAGGGGGGTCACCGGCTTTCTTATTAATCTTTCTCTCTTTCCCTGGCTTGTATCCATTCGACCCCATTCAGCCAACTGTCTTAAGACAATCCCCATCCAGGTGTCGATTTCTTCCTGGCGAGCGATAGCGAGCCAGCATTTTATGGAGAAATCCGGCTTCGCCGGACATTTTTCTAACGAAAGATGTACACATTTAGCTTGCTGTCAAAACAATAATAGATATGTGCTGGCTCGCTACCGCTCGCCAGGAAAATATTGACACCTGGATGGGGGTAAACGTCTTAGAACAGTAGGCTGAATGGGGCCGAATGGATACAAGTCAAAGAGAGAGGGAGAGAAAGAGAAAGAACGCGAGGTGGACTCCCTTAATTAAACTTAATTCCTCGTAAATATCGGTAATATATATATATATATATATATATATATATATATACTGTATATATATATATATATATATATATATATATATATATTCTGACATACGGAGCCCTGTATGTTAATTTAAGAGTTAGAATTAGAGTTGAAGGAGTGCCAAACTACCCAGGCGGCGAAGCAGACCAGCGAGCGAACCAGTGAGTGGGAAACCAGCTCGTCCGCATACCAGCAAACAAGCCTTCACACCTGCGTGCGTTATAGGGGACCCTGGAAACTACTTCGATGACCCCCGACGCTATGATCGACGCCAGGAGACTCTATTGGACCACGCACCTGCTACGCAACTCGAGGAGCTGTGATTGGGGCGCGCACTACCCGCCGCCTCCTGATTCGTTCCTGCACCATCATTGTTTAGTATATAAGACCCGAGTAGTGGGCATTCAAATCAGTCTCATTTGGAGTTGGAGAAGGTGAACTTGCAGCTGGAGGAAGACGGGGTGAAGTATTATAATGGGTTTGTGACTGTCAGTCAGATTATATAAGTGTGTGTTAAGTGTGTTCGGTGTAAACACTTACGTTATGTTGGTTAGTGAGATATGTGATTGGGAATTAACGTTAACGCTACTATTATGTACTTAACAGTTTGATTGGTAATTAACGTTAACGCTACTATTATGTACTTAACTATTTTAGTTGACTAACTTGTGGACTAAAGCAACTCTTCAAGTAATTGGATGATGATAAAAGTAATACTATTGTTTTATATTAAGACTTACGAGTTCTTTAATTTTCTTTTAATAAAGCTTACATTGCTTAACGGTACTTAGTACGGTGATACTATTGTTTCATATTAGTAATATCGCCTTAGACTAACATGGCTGTTTTAATGTTACTTCTAGTGTTTTCGTAAGCTGAAGAAAATTCTTTTAGCTTTTAAATATTATTTTTGCTTTTCATATTATTTGAGTGAGACCTGAATCGAATCTATGAAGCGATCCTGTAACTTAATTTACTCATAAGCAAACCTCAATGTTACGTGGTTAAGAAATACATTTAACTAATTATTAAATATATATCTAACTTTTTATGTGACTTTGATATTAATCCTGATAATAATAATATAATACTATTAACGTAAAACAAGAACCAAGAATAATAACTACATTAAATATAAATAAAAGGACATGATATAAGAAAACTATCTATTCATTTCAAAAAGGGTAACAGACAGAAATATTCTTACTTTAATATTTATCTTTCAAGACTTTTTATAGAATTAATAGTCCTTCTTTAGATATAACTTATTCGGTTCATAACCATAGCCTACTAAGCTTCGGTTAAATAATAATTCTTTATAAATACTACATGACTTTAATTAGTTTCAGTATTTTTCATAATTAAAGAGTATCATTCAATAAAGGTCACCAAGTCCTAAGATCCAAAAGGAAAGGAAGCAACAACAGGAAATAAGTTTCTTAGATTTTACTTTTGTTTTGCCTTCAGCTGACTGATACCTTAATATATATCTCTGTGCTATCTAGATTCATCAAGTTAACCACTTGAGGATCAAGATACGTAACAGAAGAGTGGCGACCTCGCCAGGATTCGTTTCATACAGTTTCACTCGGTTTTATTTACGTTTCACTACTTAAAAATCAAGTATTAATCATGCCTGATCTAATTAGTGACGAAGATGCTAGAGTTTTCATAGAATCAGAACCCACTGCCCCTGATATTGACCGTCTGTCAAAATCCAAACTAAAAGTGCTTGCCTCACATCTCCAGTTAACTGTCTCAAACATGTCTAAAGTAGAGGTGGCTCAGACCATAAAAACCCACCTGTTCCCTGTAGAAGGCGGGGAGGGTGACGGAGCAGTTGGTGGGATCCCGAGTAAACCTAGCCAACTTTATGAACAATTGCCACCTGGTTTGACCGGTGATCAAGTACTGGAACTAGCCAGAATAAATACCGAAGCAAAGACCGAACAAGCCAGAATAAATGCCGAAGCAAATGCCGAACAAGCCAGAGCAAATATCGAAGAAGCCAGAATAAAGACCGAACATTATCAATATCAATATCAAATAGCTCAACTAAATGTCAATACAAATGCTCCCGTAATTGCTCCCCCTCTGGGATTGACTATGTCACTAGTGTCATTCCACCTTTCACTGAGGATAATGTGCAGGATTTCTTTGTTTTGTTTGAGGAAGTTGCTGAAGGTATGAAGTGGACAAGAGATTAATGGCCTTTTATGTTACAAACCGTTTTGACAGGGCAGGCTCGAGCCACGTATTTGTCAGAAGTAGCAGAGGTTCGGCAGGATTATGACAATCTCAAAGAAGCTATCCTAAAAATCTATCAATTGCAGCTTGAGGCTTACAGGCAATCTTTCCGTAAAACCAGAAGAAAGTAGAAGAAACCCATAAGGTATTTGCCAGGACCATGACTAAAACTTTCAATCATTGGGTCAAGAGTAAGAAAGTCACAAGCTACAACGATTTGAAGGAGTTGGTCCTGTTAGAAAATTTCCTATGGAAAATTGATTCTTCTGTATCCTATCATTTAAAGGGGAAAAAGGTAGATTGTCTTGCCGACGCCGCTGACATGGCTGACACATACGTGCTCAACAACAAATTTCGTGGAAAGAAGCCCTACGATAATTCTAGTTCTAATTTTAAGTATCCCAATCACAAATCTGACAGACCCAGTCACACGCCTGTAACGTCTTCCCCAGCTAGCCAAACTAGAATTGTTCCCCCAACTAAAAATGCGACTCAGGGCAATGGTAACAGAGGTGGGCCCCAAATTAATAGTAATGCTCAAAGAGGGAACGTTCCCGTATCCCCTAAAGTATGTACTTTTTGTGGCTTATCAGTGCTGGGCCAAGGAGAGAACAGAGAGATCGGGGCAGACAGTTGCCGCCGTATCTCAAACTCCATATGTGCCTGTAATGCAGGACTCCCGACAGAAGGAGTACCTAGCACCAAAAGTTCCTTTAATGCAGGACTCCAGACAGGAGTACCTAGCAGCTAACATAAACCATCTAGACAGGGGTGTAGTAGCATGTGTGGTGCAACCCACTAGGGTTAAGCCAATAATAATTTCACCATCAGTGCAGGACAGTTACCGTCCCTTTATTTCATCTGGCAACGTGAGATTAAATGGTTGTATGCATGAGGTAAACATTCTGAGAGACATAGGTTCTACTAGCACCCTCATGGTGAATCCTTACACTGAGTGCCCACCTGGCGAACCAGTTGTAATGAGAGGTGCTGGAGGCCAATTTTATGCATACTTGGTAAAAGGCGAAATTGAATGTGAGTTACTACAGGGTGAGGCCACCATAGCTTTGTGTAGGTCCCAAGATATCCCTGTGCCTGGGGTAACACTCCTTTTGGGGAAGGATGTAGCAGGTGAGAAGGTCCGACCAGACCCCATTTTGTCACTTTCCCCTGTTAATGAGCCACTAACCGGTGAGCTCGAAAAAGAGATGCCAACAGTTTTCCCTGTGTGTGCTGTCACACGTTCAATGTCTCAAGTAGCAGTTCCCTCAGACAGAAATGTACCGAATGTAAGAGTTGATGAAAGGGATGATGAGAGTGTGAATGACGCTCCAACTGTGCCTGATGATGTGACTGAGGTGGATTTATCTGACCCCTTTATGGCTCATCTTGACCCTAACGATGACCATGAAACCCCTCCAAATTGTCCTAGTGGCCTGGTAGAGCTACAGAGAGATGATAGTGAATGCAGGGAGTTAGCTGCCAGGTCCGTGAGTGAAGAGGAATGTGAGAAGGAGGGTGGTGAATGTTTCTACCTCAAAGGAGGAGTATTGTGGCGTAGATGGAGACCGCCACACAGACCAATCGATGACGGGGCCTGGGACGTCCATCAAGTAGTAGTCCCCAAACCTTGTCGTAGAGATATCTTGGAAATGGCACATTGTATACCATTGACAGGACACCTAGGTGTGAGAAAAACTCTAGACAGAATCAGAGCCCACTTTCACTGGCCAGGAATGCGTGCAGATGTAGTGGAGTTTTGTAGAGTGTGTCACACTTGCCAGATGACAGGAAAACCCAATCAGAAGGTGCCTGTACATCCTCTGGTGCCCTTGCCCGTCTTCGAGAATCCTTTTACTCGGGAGGTAGTGGACATTGTAGGCCCATTGCCTAAGACTTCCCAAGGTAACATTTATTTATTAACTATTATGGACATGGCAACTCGCTACCCAGAGGCTATACCCTTAAGGACTACCTCTGCTCCAACTCTCATCAAGGAACTGCTCAAATTCTTCACCAGAATGGGTTTCCCCCATGAGGTGCAAAGTGATCAAGGAACTAATTTTACCTCTAAGATTTTTCAGCAGTCCCTGAAGCAGTTGGGTATCGAGCATGTTAAGTCGAGCACCTACCACCCATCGAGTCAAGGGGTTCTCGAACGATATCATCAGACATTAAAAGGAATGTTGCGTAAGTATTGTACAGAGACCGGAGTTGAGTGGGATAAGGGGGTACCTTTTCGTTTATTTGCTACTCGTGAGGTTCCAACTGAATCCCTGGGTTTTTCCCCTAATGAGCTAGTTTTCGGTCACCAGGTAAGAGGTCCTTTGCAACTATTGCAGGATAGCCTAGTTGGCCAGGAGGGGAACCAAAACCTCCTCAAGTATGTTTCAGATTTCAAAACCCGGCTGAGATCCTCATGTGAGTTTGCAGCTCAAAACTTGACAGTGGCTAAAAGCTCCATGAAGAACTGGTATGACAGAAAAGCCTGTGAGAGGGAGTTTCAGCCCGGTGATGAGGTTTTGGTCCTGCTCCCCGTTTTTGGCCAACCTTTATCTGCCAAGTTCAGGGGCCCATATAAGATCATTCGGAGGGTGAGCATTACCGATTATCTAGTAACTACCCCAGACAGGAGAAAGCCCACGCAAGTATTCCATATAAATATGTTGAAACCCTACCATAGGTCCCCTGATTTCTCTCCTCCAGATTCTCCCACTGTGGCAGTGAATGTCAGGACCTGTGGACAGCCTGGTGCGGACAAAGTCTTCAGTTCTCTTACTGACCCGCAACAGACTGTTCCAGAGCCTGAAGGTATCCATGCAGACTTTGACTTGTCATGTAGCCTATCCAACTTTCAGTATAATTCAGTAGCTTGGGGGGAATTACCATCTAAACTATGTCATCTTCCCTCTGATCAAGCGAACCAACTAATCTGTTTTATCTCAGTCTCCCAGTGTGTTCCGTGATACTCCAGGGCTCACTTTTTTGGCCTTGCACAACATCGACGTAGGGTTGCAACTCCCATTAAACTATCCCCCTACGGTGTCTCACCACAACGCAGGAGTATACTGCAGGTCGAGCTTGACTTCATGTTTTCAAACCAGCTGATCACAAGGGCCTTAAGCCAGTGGACTAGTCCGGTCATACTTGTGCCAAAGCCAGACGGGAGCCATAGGTTATGTATGGACTATAGGCAAGTTAATGCTGTCACAAAGAACGATACCTACCCACTGCCACGGATCAAAGATTATATTTACCAGGTTGGCCTCATACAGCAGTAAGATAAATTTAATGAGAGGATTTTGGCAATTAGCTCTCCCTTGTAGCGAGGTAAATATCATGCTTTAGTAGTGCGCTTTCAAGCCTTCAGCTGTGAGATACCTTGCAGTTCGAATAACGCTCCAGCTACGTTCCGGCTATGTTCTGATGTGGTACCTGGAGACGTTGCCTACTTTGGGTGATATCCTTATTATATCCTCATTCTAATCTTGCTGTTGCCAATCTGGTGGTGAATCTATTTATGTATTATGTTTAATATTATGTACTATATTCCTTAAACTCTTTTCTAGGGGGGAGGTCTGACATACGGAGCCCTGTATGTTAATTATTATGTTCCTTCCAACAACCAACTATACTCCTAAAATCTATTAATGAAATTTACAAACACATGTGGTAGTCCGTGGATTCGAACCCAGGATACTCACACCGAAAATCAACACCTTATGCATCGCACCACGAAGACAGTTAAAGAATGGTGGACACTGCCTACGATTTATTATGCAACTTCGAATCCTGCATATTAATCTAAGCATGTACACACATCCCAACTGCAACTCACGTAGGCTATGCATATGTGAATGGAAAGAGCAATTAATGGGGCCTTAACCCCTAGGGAAGTCCTCTCGATAAATTACCCCTGAACCAATATCAATTATTATGTTCCTTCCAACAACCAACTATACTCCTAAAATCGATTAATGAAATTTACAAACACATGTGGCAGTCCGTGGATTCGAACCCAGGATACTCACACCGAAAATCAACATCTTATGCATCGCACCACGAAGACAGTTAAAGAATGGTGGACACTGCCTACGATTTAAGAGTTAGAATTAGAGTTGAAGGAGTGCCAAACTACACAGGCGGCGAAGCAGACCAGCGAGAGAACCAGTGAGTGGGAAACCAGCTCGTCCGCATACCAGCAAACAAGCCTTCACACCTGCGTGCGTCATAGGGGACCCTGCAAACTACTTCGATGACCCGATGCTATGACGCTATGATCGATGCCAGGAGACTCTATTGGACCACGCCTGCTACGCAACTCGAGGAGCTGTGATTGGGGCGCGCACTACCCGCTGCCTCCTGATTCGTTCCTACAACATCATTGTTTAGTATATAAGACCTGAGTAGTGGGCATTCAAATCAGTCTCATTTGGAGTTGGGGAGGGTGAACTTGCAGCTGGAGGAAGACGGGGTGAAGTATTATAATGGGTTTGTGACTGTCAGTCAGATTATATAAGTATGTGTTAAGTGTGTTCGGTGTAAACACTTACGTTACGTTGGTTAGTGAGATATGTGATTGGGAATTAGCGTTAACGCTACTATTATGTACTTAACTATTTGATTGGGAATTATCGTTAACGCTACTGTTATGTACTTAACTATTTTAGTTGACTAACTTGTGGACTAAAGCAACTCTTCAAGTAATTGGGTTATGATAAAAGTAATACTATTGTTTTATATTAAGACTTACGAGTTCTTTCATTTTCTTTTAATTAAGCTTACATTGCTTAACGGTACTTAGTACGGTGATACTATAGTTTCATATTAGTAATATCGCCTTAGACTAACATGGCTGTTGTAATGTTACTTCTAGTGATTTCCTAAGCTGAAGAAAATTCTTTTAGCTTTAAAATATTATTTTTGCTTTTCATATTATTTGAGTGAGACCTGAATCGAATCTATGAAGCGATCCTGTAACTTAATTTACTCATTATAAAACCTCAATGTTACGTGGTTAAGAAATACATTTAACTATTTATTAAATATATATCTAACTTTTTATGTGACTTTGATATTAATCCTGATGATAATAATAATATAATACTATTAGCGTAAGACAAGAACCAAGAATAATAACTACATTAAATATAAATAAAAGGACATATAAGAAAACTAATTATTCATTTCAAAAGGGGTAAGAGACAGAAATATTCTTACTTTAATATTTATCTTTCAAGACTGTTTATAGAATTAATAGTCCTTCTTTAAATATAACTTATTCGGTTCATAACCATAGCCTACTAAGCTTCGGTTAAATAATAATTCTTTATAAATACTACATGACTTTAATTAGTTTCAGTATTTTTCATAATTAAAGAGTATCAGTCAATAAAGGATACCAAGTCCTAAGATCCAAAAGGAAAGGAAGTAACAACAGGAAATAATTTTATTAGATTTTACTTTTGTTTTGCCTTCAGCTGACTGATACCTTAATATATATCTCTGTGCTATCTAGATTCATCAAGTTAACCACTTGAGGATCAAGATACGTAACAATATATATATATATATATATATAATTATATATTATATATATATATATATATATATATATATATATATATATATATACTGTGTATATAATATATATATATATATATTACCGATATTTGCGAGGAAATAAGTTTAATTAAGGGAGCCCACCTCGCGTTCTTTCTCTTTCTCTCCCTCTCTTTGACTTGTATCCATTCGGCCCCATTCAGCCTACTGTTCTAAGACGTTTACCCCCATCCAGGTGTCAATATTTTCCTGGCGAGCGGTAGCGAGCCAGCACATATATCTACTATCGTTTTGACAGCAAGCTAAATTTGTACATCTTTCGTTAGAAAAATGTCCGGCGAAGCCGGATTTCTCCATAAAATGCTGGCTCGCTATCGCTCGCCAGGAAGAAATCGACACCTGGATGGGGTGTATATATATATATACATATATTTATATATATATATGTATATACATATATATATACTGTGTATATATTATGTATATTAGAGTAGAAAGACGGCCGGCCAATCAGCGTGCTCCTTTTGGCCAAGCCTTGTGGCCAGATAACGTGGACATTCCAGGCATGATTTCCATCATCTGCACCCCTCCTCGTTCTGCCAATCAAAAGGCTCCATTGTCGGAGCTGAAATATGCCCGTACAGCCTCGTCCCAAATCTCGCTATCGCTCTCTCCACAGGCCGCGTCTTCGGATTGCAATATGTCAAGTAATTCAGTGCCAGCCCTATACTCCCGTAAGCCACGAAAAGACAATTGCAATCTACTTCCGGGGTTATACTATGGAGAGAAAGAAGCCGAGGAGACCAAGTTGAATGTGCAGTTAGCTCGTGCCAAGCAGCAGCTAGCCGCGCGTGCGAGCCAGCCAATCACAGCGCCCCAAGGCATGCCTCGTGCCGGGCGGCAGGCCTATATAAAAGGGGGGGGGGGGGGGGGAGCCTGGGGGTGATTGCACCCGGTACCGACATTGACCAGATGTTGCCCTAGGGGTGGGTGAAATTTCCCTGGCTTGCCACCAGGGTTCAAGTAGCCCAGGAGTGTTGAACAAACTCCATTCCCTGTCAGTTCTGTCTCACTCAGACGAAAATGAGTACCTGGATTCATGGTGGCTAAAATGAATTCAGGGGCCTGATTGGTGGCTTCCTACAACCAATCAACACACGAGACTGAGAACTTCGTTAGCCACCAGGATTGGTCAGTGGCCATTGGGCAGGCCTTCTCTCGTGTTCGCCTCGTCCCACCCATACGTTAAACTGGGTACCTGGAGTGTAAAATCGGCCTTGGCGTAGGTCGTATCACTAGGGTAAATTTGATTACTTGTTTCACCTTTACTATATACTTCCCGGGGATCATATTTTATACTTGCTTCACCTTTCCTATATACTTCCGTTCCGTTCCCGGATTACTTCCTTCACCTTTCCTATATACTTCCGTTCCGTTCCGGGGGGGTGGCAACCCTGGCCTATGTTGTTGGCAACGCTGGTTTCGATCAGTGGGGTTAAGAAACGTGGGGTCTGGTCAGTAGTTATAGATTGGTGACCGCCTGGTACCAGCACACAGCTGCTGGGTGGGTTGGGGCCTTGTACCAGCAGGCAGTAGCTGGATGGGTGAACACCCAGCACCAACACAGATCGGATGTTGCCACACATACATGGGGTGGGTGAAATTTCCCTGGCTTGCCACCAGGGTCCAAGTAGCCCAGGAGTGTTGAACAAACTCCAATCCCTGTGTAGTTCCGTCTCACTCAAACGAAAATGAGTACCTGGACACGTTGTGGCACAAATGAATCCAGGGACCTGATTGGTGGCTTCCTGCAACCAATCAAACACACGAGAATGAGAACTTGGCTAGCCACCAGGATTGCTCATAAGTCATTGGGCTGACTTGCTCTCGTGTTAGCCTTGTCCCACCCAGACATAACACTGGGTACCTGAAGTGTAAAAACGGCCTTGGCATGGTCGTATCCTGGGGTAAATTTGATTACTTGTCTCACCATTTCTATATTCTCCGAATCCCTATGTGTCTGTCTGTCCTGCCTGTCCCTCCATCCTAGTCCAAAAAACACAACTCACGCAGGTTGGGTCAAGCTCCGATGCCTTCATCTCCTACTACAATTCACTTCCCTACTACTTCCTCTGTCCCAACTCTAGTATTCGAGGCATTGGGGTGATCAAAATGTATTATTACTTGTCTCACCATTTCTATATTCTCCCATTCCCAAAGCTCAAGCAATGGGCACCACTGGGACAACTAGCCACAGCCCAGCCTCTCTCTCTTTCCCGGGCACCAAAGGAAACTTGGCTTACCATACTACAGCCTTCCAGCCCACCTCAACAGTTTCCGTTCATACTCCCTTGGGCCTGGCCTCACTATCACCTACGAGGAGAATACACCATCAGTATCTCTCTGCCTGTCGTCACATTGCTGGCTTACACACCCGTAGCCAAGCAATTCACGAGGGGCGACAGGTAGTAGATGGGAGTGACTGTTTCTAGGACCACTACTGGCCAGCCTTGAGGTGGTAATTGATCCAGTGTGGCAGCAAGCAGCTTTAATCTATTTTGTTAAGGACCCATCTTGGGCCCGCAAGAAATAAAGAGAAAGAGAGAGATGATGTTGACAAACCGAGTGGTTCCTTCTAAATAATTAATGTGTTCTTATAGAACAAACTAAAGAGAAATAGACTAGACTTACGGAACAAAATAAACGGATGATGTGTTCATAGAGTATTAGTGGTCAGTGATAGAGAAGGCTTCATACCATTAGCTACCAAATAGATAGGATCTTATAGGACGAGATTTAATTAAAGTAAGAGGGATTGAGATTTGAAAGCAACTATAGGGCTCAGTGGGAATAATAGATAGTTGCAGATAGATGAGTTTCAGCTTAGGGATATAGATATATATATATATAGGAAGGACACCAGTCCGAATGTGAAGGACACTAGTCCAAGAATTATACTATATCTTATGTTGTGGAGGAAATTGAATTAATAATCTTATTAATGGTTAGTCCGTCGATTGAGCGGCGATAGAGAATAAGCCTAAAGTAGAATCTTTGAATTAGTGTTAAAGTAAGGACGTATCTATTGCGTTAAGATATTATGTACGTATCCGGGAATAAGTGCAACGGATCAAGAGCTCAATATTATAAAGGATAAAGATTGTGTCCTACGTGGAGACTTAGATGACCTACGGGTCTGTATTGTATTAGGGTTAAGATATTGCGTTGTATTAAGAGAATTTATGTTCAGGTGTAACGGACTACGCGTTTCATGCTGTAATAGGGTGGTGAGATAAAGATTATACCATTTGTGGGGAAATAAGTGGTCTACGGGCCAGTGTTGTATTCAGGTGTTGTATTGTATTAGGGTTAAGATATTGCGTTGTATTAAGAGAATATATGTTCAGGTGTAACGAACTACGCGTTCGATGCTGTAAAAGGGGTGGTGAGATAAAGATTATATCATTTGTGGGGTATTAAGTGGTCTACGGGCCAGTGTTGTATTCAGGTGTTGTATTGTATTAGGAGGATTTATGTTCGTAACGCCCCGGTCTTATAGATAGACATCCAGGGGCTCGGTAAAGGTTATATTATTTAGGAAATAGCATTTGTGATTTAGATTTACGAATAAGAGTCTTTGGTCAGAGAAGCCCTGGTCTCTTAGTTAGACATCCGAGGGCGTTGTAAAATATCTTAGATGAGTCTGGTAACCTGCAATGGATCGAAGTCAAAGTGAGTCATTAACTGAATAGCGGGAATCCAAGTAGATGGTAACGGGAGCTCTCAAGTTCCAATGTACTGTCTGGTGTGGGTTAACGAACTATTCAATTCGTGTTTTGAACTCATTTCGGCCCCAACAGGAAGTGGGTTACTGGACCCATGTTAGCTTAAGAGTGGGCTGTTAAATAAATATACAAAACTCCAACAACTGTCGAATTATTCCCCCACCTTACTAGTCTGCTTGAACTTAGAAATTTAAGCACAACATTTTGGTGGCAGTGGTGGGATTCGACAAATTGTTGAGTTGAGTTTAATTATCTGACAGAACAGACATAATGGCGACAGTATTACCGTTCAGAATATGGGAAGAGGGGAAAGAAGAAATTGAGCTATGGATTGAACAACTAGAATGTCAATTCACTCTAGGATACTTGAGGTAGGAGATGATGGGAAAAAAATTGCCTACGGAAAGGCACATTTAGGTAAGGCCCTAAACGACGTAACAGTACGTCTAGACTCTCTAGAGGGACTAGTATCGTGGGCAGAAGTGAGGGCTGCTCTAATTGAGGAGTTTGGCCAAGAAACCTCCACAAGGAAGGCCCGAGAGAAACTAAAGACTATGAAACTGGACGGCCAGAATGTGAGAACCCTGAGGAGGGGAATCACTAAGTATGTCAAACTCGCGTATCCACATATGGACCAAGACAGTCAGGAAACATAAACTAGAGAGATCATGATTCAAGCGTGTCCTGTGGAAGTTAGGAAACACTGCATTATCCATGAAGTGACTACCACAAAGGAACTCATGGAGTTGATAAAAAAAGTCATGGAAGCCCGAGAATTAAGAGAGGAGAAAAAGAAAGGGGAAGAGGAAAAGCCAAACAAAGGGTATCCGAGAACAATTGTCCGATGTTTTGTATGTAGGCAAACCGGACACCTAGCTAGGAATTGTTCCAACCGACCCCAAACTCAAACCCCTAGATTTAACTCGAGGCCCCCACTCCAAAATGATCGACCCCTACCAAGGGTGACCGACCCAAACCAGGGAAGATTGCTCCCAGTCGAGTATCGAGAGATGGAAACCCAACCGGAAGTCACAATGGCGGAAGAGGAAGTAAAATTTTCCCCTAAACCTCACATAGAAGGGCTATATAGTGAGGTTAATATCTTAGAGAGACATACGCCTTGTGAAACTATCGTGATCAATGGGAAAGCCGCAAACATGTTAATTGACATGGGGGCTAATAGAACCTGTCTTTTGGAGAGTTTTTGGAGGAACAACCAGAGAGAAATAGGGACGTTACAGCAGACTAGTATTCAGTTGTCAGGAGCTGGCGGTCAACCATTGACCGTCCTAGGGAGAATTAATTCGGTAGTGATACAGTGGAAGGGAATTAAATTCACCACTAATTTTTGTGTACTATCAGGGAAATCTAATAGCGGAATTGATGGGTACCTGGGAATTGACCTTATGAGCCAGTTGGGGGTAACTATACAGTGTGGGCCGAAAAATACAACGACGACCCTCCGACCACAGATGGTAGCTACCACGGGCACACTTTCTATTCCCCTTAGATCTTGGAGAATGATAAAGATTCCTAAGCCCCAGGGAATGACAGCCGGGATTTTTGAACCTGATACCCAGAATAAAGTAAGAATATCCCCCCACCTTTATTACTACCGAGCAGAGGAGACTAGTCCTTGCTAACTTTGGCGATGAGACGATCAGTTATCAGAAGGGAACGCTCTTAGGACAAGTTACACCCGCACAACCCACCACCATTGGAACAAACAGACCTGTTAACTTACCTGAAATCCCGAAACAACTGACGTCCGACCAGGCCACTACCTTACATGAATTACTCTGGTCTTACAGAGACATCTTTGCTCAAGATGAAGGGGACCACGGCTCAGCCCGAACTCGACACACCCACGAGATCCATACTCAAGAGCCCCCTACTAGACAACCGTACCGGCGACAAAATCCCATCATGAGACAAAAAGAAAAAGAACAAGTAGAAGAGATGCTGAAAAAAGGAATAGTAGTGGAATCCTACAGTCCGTGGTCGTCTCCCGTAGTCTTGGTAAAAAAGAAAGATGGGTCCACTAGGTTCTGTGTAGACTATAGGAAATTAAATGATGTCACCATCAAAGATGCCCAACCTCTACCTCGCATCGATGACTCGCTAGAATTATTAAATGGGTCAACCTGGTTCTCTACCCTAGACTTACAAAGTGGTTATTGGCAAGTACCAGTTAGGCCAGAGGACCGGGAGAAAACCGCATTTGTCACGAGCGAAGGGAAACTGTATCAGTTTACGGTTTTGCCCCTTGGAGTTTGTAATGGACCAGCCAGTTTTACTAGGGTCATGGACGAAGTACTGAGGGGGCTGGCATGGAAGACTTGCTTAGCTTACCTAGATGACATTATTATTTTTTCATATAGCTGGGAAGAACATATTAACCGACTACAAGAGGTATTGGAGAGAATTAGAAGGGCGGGACTAAAATTGAAGCCGATCTAAATGCCAACTAGAGGCACGCGAGGTGGCATACCTAGGGCATGTAGTTTAAAAAAAAGGTATCCAACCGGACCCCCTCAAGGTCAAAGCTATCGCAGAAATTACACCCCCTACCACTGTAAAAGGGATCCGAGCGTTTCTGGGGATGGCTTCCTACTATCAGAGATTTTTACCAAATTTCTCGAAAATTACTAGACCCATGACCAAGAGACTGGAAAAAGGGCGAAGGTTTGACTGGGATCAGGATTATCAAACAGCTTTTGATCACTTGAAGGAAAAACTTACTTCTAACCCTATAGTCTGTCACCCCGACTTTACCAAGCCCTTTCAACTATATACCGATGCTTCCGATGAAGGACTAGGCGCTGTCTTGGCTCAGAGAGTTGACGGGAAAGAGGGCATAGTGGCATGCGCCAGCCGGACGCTAAACAAGGGCGAGAAAAATTATAGCGTCACCAAAAAGGAATGTCTAGCTCTAGTTTGGGCTGTGCAGTATTTCCGTTCCTATTTAGCCGGGGTCCATTTCGAAGTTATATCACGGACCACCATAGTTTGCAATGGCTACGGAAGATGGGTTATTTGTTAGGTGGAAGGGGATCTTGGAAGAATATTCCTTTGAAGTTAGACATAGACAAGGAAAATTGCACACTAACGCCGATGGCCTATCTAGATTACCGGTAGCCCCCGTTCAACCCACTTCACTTGGTCAGGAACAGACTAATCCGGGGTGTAGAGACAAGTTAAAATTTTCGGAGGGAGCCTGGAGGGATTCCAAGGATTGGGTGGTGTTAGACTATCTTGAGGCCAAACACATGATACAACTCCTTCACGGCCAAGAGGGGAGGGGGGCTCATTTGGGACAGTCTCGAGTCCTGAAGCAATTTAATGAAAGGTACTGGACTTCAAGAGCCGACCAAATTGTCAAGGAAGTCATTCAAAATTGTTTGGGATGTCAGAGAGGGAAGGATGGCCGAGGACCTAAACAGTCGCCTGGACGTATTCTAGCAGGAAAACCATGAGAGAAATTATCGGTGGACATTATGGGATCTGTACCCAGACAGACGAACAAAAGGTATATTTTGACCTGTGTTGACGTTTTCTCCAAGTACACGGTTGCTTGTGCCATCTCGGACAAGAGAGCCGAAACCGTAGCTAAGGTTATCCTGGAGAAAGTTATCTTTGTGTATGGAACACGGGCTGTATTCTGAGTGATAGGGGGAAAGAGTTTAATAATGAAATTTTGGCAACACTTGGGGGACACTTTGGGCTACCAGATCCAACACACGTCTCCGTATCATCCCCAAGGGAACGCGGTGTGTGAAAGGAGCCACAGGGTACTAGCTAACTGTGTCCGGGCTAGTCTGAGCTCACAGGGGGAAGAAATATCCCGAAACTGGCCGGAACTACTGCCTGAAATTATCTGGGGAGTGAATACCACGATTTGTAGGACTACTGGGTATTCTCCCTACGAAATTATTTTCGGAGTCACTCAAAAATTGCCTCAGGCAAGACTTTTTCCCTATCCCATTCATTCCACCAAGTACTCAAAACCGGAACAATATCTGGAAGAGAAGTGGGGGCGAAAACGACAAATTCATACCCATGTGACGCAACAACAGCCTACTAAACTTAATTTTAATAACCCATATTACTTGGGGGAATATATTCTGGTGAAGAGACATAATCCCACCCGAACAGGGAAACTAGAAGATAAATACGAGGGACCTTTTAAGATTGTAGAAATAAATGGGCCATATCAGGTGCTGTATATACATCACGGTGGTATTGTGTCGGCTACGCACATCCGCCATACAAAAAGGTACGAGGGTATTTCTGAATGAGGGGGAAGAAAGTGAGGAAGAGATGGAATCTGGGGCAGAGCTCCCATTCCATGGCTCAAGTGGTCGCCACCGGGAAGGTGATAATTCCAGAAGTAAAGATACTGAGGGCTTCCCGTTCTGGTGGTCTTTCAATGGTAAACAAAGCGAGAGTCTTTCCGGGTCGGAGGAGGGCGATGGAGCCGAAGAGGGTACTACGGGTGGAGAAAGATAATATTATGGACGTAACCGCGACAATAAGTCTACGGTCCCAGACAGCGACATTTCAGTTACCCCGGGAGAATTTTATGAGACTCTCAGCAGTGAAGGAGAAAACTTTCACGCAGAAGAGAGCAAAGAGACAGTATTTCCTGGGGATAAAACTCTGCTGGACTCATCGGCACCGAAGTGTAATCAAATACGAGAGAACAAACCAACAGGCTTTCCGGATAACACACAGACCAAATCCCCTCGGCCAATGGGCCCCACGGAAACCATTACATGAAGTGGTAGAGTTAGCCGTCCACCAATACAGTACCCGAACGAGACTAGAAATAGGACCCTCGAGGCGCGAGCTTGCCAGTTGAAAGGCACCATGCCTCTCCCGTCTGACCCCCAATACCAGCTCCGTCGACTAATAGCCATTGTCGACGGAAAAGTACAAAGAGTACAGACCACCCGAGCTTTGAAACAATTCCTCAGTAAGCCGGGGCAAATTTTATTAGCTAAAACTATGGATGGGAACCAGAATCCAGCAGTACAACTACATAAGTGTATCTGCGAACATGGTACACTGGTGGAGTGGCAGAGCGATGGCAAGGACTATAAGGGAGTAGTATTGCGGCGATCAGGAGCTCGCCTTGATTTCGTAGGAGGTAATAAAGTAGAAAGACGGCAGGCCAATCAGCGTGCTCCTTTTTGCCGAGCCTTGTGGCCAGATAACGTGGACATTCCAGGCATGACTTCCACCATCTGCACCCCTCCTCGCTCTGCCAATCAAAAGGCTCCATTGTCGGAGCCGAAATATGCCCGTACAGCCTCGTCCCGAATCTCACTATCGCTCTCTCCACAGGCCGTCCCTTCGGATTGCAATATGTCAAATAATTCAGTGCCAGCCCTATACTCCCGTAAGCCACGAAAAGACAATTGCAATCGACTTCTGGGAACATACTATGGAGAGAAAGAAGCCGAGGAGACCAAGTTGAATGTGCAGCTAGCGCGTGCCAAGCAGTAGCTAGCCGCGCGTGCGAGCCAGCCAATCACAGCACCCCAAGGCATGCCTCGTGCCGGGCGGCAGGCCTATATAAAGGGGGGGGGGGGGAGTGGAGCTCCCGGGCATTACAGCACAGCCACCCACCATACCTGCTGTGAGTTCCAGTGCCACCACCATCCTCAGGGTCCATGTCAAATGGTTTAACGTGAAAAAGGGGTTTGGTTTCATTACCTACAGTGAAGGGGACATTTTTGTTCACTCCACTGGTTTCTCCAACCCTAATCCTCTCCATCCAGTGCCCTCTCTTGCCACCAATGAGAGGGTATCATTCAACATCAGGAGAAGGAGAGGAGATGAAGCCATCGATGTCATGGGCCCTGATGGAGCGATCCTGAAGGGTTCAAGACATGGTAGAAGAGGCAAGAGGGAGGACTACCACCAACTCACAACAGCAGTCAGTTGCACAACACCGGATTTGGTCCAGGTTGTTGTGACAACTGCAGTGACCCTCTGTAAAGGGGATCACAAGCTGCTTCATGAGTATCTTCCTACACTCCTGAAGGCAAAAACCTCTCTCCCATCATCATCCCGCCTCTTCCAGGACCATCTTCACCACCCAGCCTCATTCCTACCCAGGCTATGAGGCCAAAAATCCACCCGAGAAGGCGTCTGGATCTCCAGAAGCCTCTGTCAAAGGCCACCTCACCACCTTCAGTCTCTGATTCTCCACCACCACAGACCACCTCTGCAGGACCAGCTTCGACCTCCACTCCATCACCAGCCACCATCGAACATCCGGTGGCAGCCTCCTCCTCTGCCGACCACTCCGAGTCCACCATAGGAGAATATGTCGACGTGGAGGAGATAGAGGAAGATGATGGAGACGTCGACTTGGGGGCCACCGCCAGCGAGCTTCAGGAGACCTTCAGCGAGCTGACCAAGAAGATCAAGGCAGCTGCACCAGCAGGAAAACCTCTCTCACCAGCCTTCAAGAAACAGTTCTCCACCACAGAAGCCTTCTTAAATGCCTGGAAAAAGATTAACATCAACGGCTTCTTCATCACCACCATCTCCCACCTTCATCTTGCACTCACCATCCCCAGCCCCCTTCTTGGCAAGCCACACTGAACCTCGTTAAAGAAACTGCTCTAACGATTAAAATTCAACCCCAACCCAAGTACTCAACTCACGCACGTTGGGTCAAGCCCCGACACCCTATTTTCTCTCACTATTACCACTGTCTCTCCTACTTAACCAATAAAAACTTCCCTTCTTTCACACTCACCCACCTTTTCTATATTAATTCATGCTTCATGCTTCAGCTCCCGGGTCACTCAAGCAATGGGCACCACTGGGACAACTAGCCACAGCCCAGCCTCTCTCTCTTTCCCGGGCACCAAAGGAAACTTGGCTTACCCTACTACAGCCTTCCAGCCCACCTCAACAGTTACCGTTCATACTCCCTTGGGCCTGGCCTCACTCTTACCTATGAGGAGAATACACCATCAGTATCTCTCTGCCTGTCGTCACATTGCAGGCTTACACACCCGTAGCCAAGCAATTCAAGAAGGGCGACAGGTAGTAGATGGGAGTGACTGTTTCCAGGACCACTACTGGCCAGCCTTGAGGTGGCAATTGATCCAGTGTAGCAGCAAGCAGCTTTAATCTATTTTATTAAGGACCCATCTTGGGCCCGCAAGAAATGAAGAGAAAGAGAGAGATGATGTTGACAAACCTAGTGGTTCCTTTTAAATAATTAATGTGTTCTTATAGAACAAACTAAAGAGAAATAGACTAGAATTACGAAACAAAATAAACGGATGATGTGTTCATAGAGTATTAGTGGTCATTGAAAGAGAAGGCTCCATGCCATTAGCTACCAAATAGATAGGATCTCATAGGAAGAGATTTAATTAAAGTAAGAGGGATTGAGATTTGAAAGCAACTATAGGGCTCAGTGGGAATAATAGATAGTTGCAGATAGATGAGTTTCAGCTTAGGGATATAGATATATATATATATAGGAAGGACACCAGTCCGAATGTGAAGGACACTAGTCCAAGAATTATACTATATCTTATGTTGTGGAGGAAATTGAATTAATAATCTTATTAATGGTTAGTCCGTCGATTGAGCGGCGATAGAGAATAAGCCTAAAGTAGAATCTTTGAATTAGTGTTAAAGTAAGGACGTATCTATTGCGTTAAGATATTATGTACGTATCCGGGAATAAGTGCAACGGATCAAGAGCTCAATATTAAAAAGGATAAAGATTGTGTCCTACGTGGAGACTTAGATGACCTACGGGTCTGTATTGTATTAGGGTTAAGATATTGCGTTGTATTAAGAGAATTTATGTTCAGGTGTAACGGACTACGCGTTTCATGCTGTAATAGGGTGGTGAGATAAAGATTATACCATTTGTGGGGAAATAAGAGAGGTTCTGGAAGTGTTACTGAATGCCAGGCTGGATGTATGTGGAATGACAGAGACCAAATGGAAAGGTTCAGATGTGAGAGAGTGGGAGTGTGGAATGGGTGTGTGTGCTGGAGTGAGTGAAGGAACAGCGAGAGAAGGTGCATGTTTGTTTGTAAGTAGCAAATGGAAGGAATGTGTAAGAGAGTATGGGTCTGTGGGTTCAAGGATTGTGTGGGTGAGAATGAAAGTAGGAATACAAACGTGGGTGATTGTATGCGTGTATGCCCCGACAGAGGATATACTTGAAAGAAAGAAAGAGGAGTTCTGGATGAATGTGGAGGCGTGCCTGGAGAAGTTTGACAAGAACGAAAGAATATTTCTGATTGGGGATATGAATGGTAAGGTGGGTGATAGGAAAGTTGAGGGAGTGGTGGGAGGGTGGGGGGTACCATCAGAGGTGAATGGGAATGGTAGTGCACTTGTGGACGTATGTGTGGGGAGGAGGCTGTGGATAGCCAACACCTTCTTCCGACACAGAATGATCCACAGGTACACGTGGAAACGGATGTTGACGATGAAGGATAAGACAGTGGTGGAACGAAAGTCATTGATTGATTATGTATGTGTGGATGAACGAATGAAGAAATCTGTGATGGATGCTAGGGTGTATAGGGGTATTGGAGGGGGTCTGTCTGATCATTATGTAGTGGTAGCTAAGGTTAGGATACAAAAGAAGTGGGTGAGGAGAGCGGCAGGGAGGCGAGAGGAGGGTGGAATGGTGAGGAGGGTGGAGAGGTTGCAGGAGGAGGAAGTCAGGGAGGAGTACAGGAGAGCAGTGGAAAGACAACTAGGTGGGTTCGACCTGGAAGTTATGGAGGAAGTGGAGGAGATGAGCAAGGTGTTTAAGGATGAGATCTGTGCAGCATGTGAGGAGGTGTGTGGAGTGAGGAGAAGAGGGAGGGGAGTGAAAGGTACAGCATGGTGGACAGAAGAGGTAAGAATAGCTGTGGAAGAAAAGAAGAAAGCATATAGAGAGTGGTTGGGTAGTAGAGGGAACGAAGATTCCGAGAGACAGAAACGAGCGAGGTACGTGGAGAGTAAGAGGGTGGTGAAGAGAGTAGTGAAGGAAAGTAAGAGAAGAGTAGATGAGGAATTTGGAAGGAATCTGAGTGTAAAATGGAGGGAGAGTAAGAAACTGTTCTGGAAAGAAGTCAAGAAAGTTAGGGAAGGTAGCAAGGGAAACAGTAAGGGTGTGAAAGATAAGAATGGGAGAATGCTAGCCGAGAAGCAAGAGAGAGTCGAAAGATGGAGGGAGTACTTCAGTGAGTTGCTAAATGAAAGGAATGAAGAGCCAGCAAACATAGCTGGATATGGTATGGGAGGGAGAAGAAGAGAAGTAGTGGAGGAGGAGGTGGGGATCAGGAAGTCAGAAGTGTGGGAAGCCATGAAAAGAGTGAAGTTGGGGAAAGCACCAGGAACAGATGGAGTGTGTGGGGAAATGTTGAGGTATGGTGGTGAGATAGTGATAGAATGGGTATGGAAAATGTGCATACTAGCATGGGAGAAGGGGAGTGCACCCGATGACTGGAAGACTGGCATAATAGTCCCCCTATATAAGGGCAAAGGGGAAAGAGGAGTGTATGGTAACCACCGAGGAATATGTCTTCTAAGCGTAGTAGGGAAGGTATACAGTAGGGTAGTGATTGAGAGAGTGAGAGTGAGAACGGAGAAATGGATAGGCGACGAGCAGGGAGGTTTTAGGAAGGGAAGAGGATGTGTAGATCAGATTTTTACCCTGAATTGTGTTGTGGAGAAGTATCTGGAGAAGAAACAAAAGGTGTATGTTGCCTTTATGGACTTGGAGAAGGCCTATGACAGAGTGGATAGAGAAGGTTTGTGGAAAGTACTTAGAATATACGGAGTAGAGGGCAAGTTGCTGAAAGCAGTGAAGAGCATGTATGAGGGTGCAAAGGCGGCAGTACGTGTGGAGAGTGAGCAGAGCGAGTTCTTTGACCTGAATGTTGGTTTGAAACAGGGGTGTGTGGTGTCCCCGTGGTTGTTTACTGTATATATGGATGGAGTTATGAAAGAAATACTATCAAGAGCAGTGGATGTTGGTGTATCGCTGAAAAGGGAGGGAATTGAGTGGAAGCTACCTATACTGCTGTTTGTGGATGATACAGTTCTGATGAGTGATAATGAATGGGAGTTGCAGGGTCTGGTAAATGAGTTTGGAACAGTGTGCGAAAAACGGAATTTGAAGGTAAATACGGGGAAGAGCAAGGTTATGGTCTTCGAAAGGGGTGAAGTCACAGAGTGTGAGGTGAAGCTGAACGGTCAGGCTATGGAGATCGTCAACTCTTTTAACCCTTAATTAGCGGCGAGCAACATAAGTCGAGTTAAATAAAGCTGGACTATGTGGCGGCGCTCGACATAGGTCGAGTGGCAATTTCAGCACGTAATGTGGCTGAGAGAGAGAGACAAGTGGTGGCAGGAGACTAGCGAGCGTATGACTGCTCCAGACCACCGCGGCGAACCTACTGACACAAATCTCAGCTCCCTCCTCCCTCTCTCACTCGCTACATACTCAATTATGTACTGAAAGTACCGAATTACCTGCTTTTTGCACTCGCGTTGCACGGTTATTGCAAGAAACTATCCATCATACAAGGATCGTTATGGTGTCATTCGAAAGCTCTGTTTATGCCCTTTCAGGGATAGGTACTTGTTTTACGTTCTGGGTCTTATTTAGGCATGAAAATGATCACGTAAACAGCCCTATTTTGGCTAAAAACACCCCGCTGTGCGGTACACATAAATAAACCGCATAGGCCGCTCGTAAGGTGTTAAGTATCTGGGCAGTGTGTTGAGTAAAGATGGGACTATGGATGAAGAGGTGCGGGAGAGGGTACAACAGGGGAAGAGGGTTGTAGGAACGCTAAAAGCAGTAACAAGAAATAGGGTGGTCAGTATGGAAGTGAAGAAGTCCTTGCATGACAGTGTGGTAATCCCGACACTGACTTACGGAAGCGAAGCATGGACGTTGGTTGAGAGACTCAGACCAAGAGTGAGAGCAGTGGAAATGAATTACTTAAGGAGTGCGTGCGGAGTTACATGGAGGGATAGACAGACTAATGAGGAAGTAAGAAGGAGGTGTGGTGTGGAGGTAGATGTGCTGGAAAGTGTGAAAAGGAACAACTTGAGATGGTTCGGCCATATGGAACGTATGGAAAGCGAGAGAATGACTAAGAGGGTGTACGAGAGCGAGGTGGAGGGACAGAGGGGGAGAGGTAGACCGAATATGAGGTGGAAGGATGGAGTGAGGAACTACATGAACGAAGGCGGTGCTGGTTGGGGTGAGGGGCGTCGACTGACTGGGGACAGAGGTGCATGGGGGCGGTTCGTTCGTGGCCACCCCTTCGTGGATCACGGCGTCAGGCAATAGATAGATAGATAGGGGAAATAAGTGGTCTACGGGCCAGTGTTGTATTCAGGTGTTGTATTGTATTAGGGTTAAGATATTGCGTTGTATTAAGAGAATATATGTTCAGGTGTAACGAACTACGCGTTCGATGCTGTAAAAGGGGTGGTGAGATAAAGATTATATCATTTGTGGGGCATTAAGTGGTCTACGGGCCAGTGTTGAATTCAGGTGTTGTATTGTATTAGGAGGATTTATGTTCGTAACGCCCCGGTCTTATAGATAGACATCCAGGGGCTCGGTAAAGGTTATATTATTTAGGAAATAGAATTTGTGATTTAGATTTACGAATAAGAGTCTTTGGTCAGAGAAGCCCTGGTCTCTTAGTTAGACATCCGAGGGCGTTGTAAAATATCTTAGATGAGTCTGGTAACCTGCAATGGATCGAAGTCGAAGTGAGTCATTACCTGAATAGCGGGAATCCAAGTACAAAGGAGTACAAAGGAGTACAAAGGAAATCAAGCAACAACAGATCTAGTGACCCTTCTAGGTTGCTTGTCCTCCAAAACACTGAGGATCAAGTCACCAAACAGTGGTTTAGAGGGGGTAAGGGAACAGTGGTTTAGAGTGGGTAAGGGAACATTGGAAAGGGAATTATTGCCCTGGAACTAATGTCCGTGGCAGGATTAGGAAGTTAGTAGGGGACAGATGGGTTAGTAACTGAGGGGGGGATAAAATAAAGTTATTCATTTACAAACGCAGTCAGTCGCGGGTTTGATGCGAGATATTTGTCTAGGCGGAGTTTAAATGAATCAACGGTGATGCAGTCTATAACGTTTCGGGGAAGCCCATTCCACAAGTTGACAACTCGATTGAAGAAGAAATTCTTAGATTCGTGCGAGTTAAAAGATTTACCAATAATTTTGCAACCGTTTCCCCGCGTGTAATTAGATTGGTCGATAGTGAAGTACTTACTACAGTTCATATTGTCGATGCCTTTGATGATTTTGAACACTTGAATTAAGTCGCCTCTTAATCTGCGCTGGGTTAAAGGAAATAGATTTAATTCTTTAAGATGCTCTTCGTATGGTTTGTTCTTTAGGCTAGGTATCATTTTGGTAACTCTACGTTGAACTCGTTCTAGCTTGTTTATATCTTTTTGGTAATAAGGGCACCAGGATTGAACGCAGTATTCCAGAAGAGGGCGGACTAAGGAATTGTAAAGGGTTAGGATAACTTCTTTGGATTTATGCTCAAATGACCTGCCTATAAAGCCAATTATTTTGTTTGCCTTCTTAACAACTTCTGAACATTGTTGACTCGGTTTTAGGTTACTCGATATTGTTACTCCCAGATCGGTTTCTCTGTTTACATTCTTAAGCTGAGTGCCGTTCATCGAATAGTTTGCTTTCTCATTTAGGTATCCGATATGTAGTACTTTACATTTATCCGCATTGAAACTCATTTGCCAAATTTGGGCCCAACATGACAATTTATCTAGATTGTGTTGCATATCGTCAACTTGTTCTTTTGAGAGTACGCTATTTGCAATTTTTGAATCGTCAGCAAATTTTGAGATTGTACAGGTGAGACCCTCATCTATGTCGTTGATGTAAATTAGAAAGAGAATTGGTCCTAGTACCGATCCCTGGGGTACCCCGCTACTTACATTGGTCCATTTTGATGCCTTACCGTTTATGACTACTCTTTGCTTTCTGTCGCTGAGCCAATTTTCTATCCATTTCAACACACCGTCTTGTATTCCATGCGCTTTTAGTTTTAGCAGTAAACGTTTGTGGGGAACTTTGTCAAAGGCCTTTTGAAAATCAAGGTATATAATATCTACAGCTTTACTCTCATCGTAGAGGTTGAGGATATCGTGGAAGAAGTCTAAGAGGTTTGTTAAACAGGAACGTTTTTTACGAAAGCCGTGTTGAGTATCTTTAAGTATGTTATTTTCCTCTAAGTGATTTACGAGTCTGTCTCGTATGACCGTTTCTAGCATTTTACATACAACTGAGGTTAAGCTAATTGGACGATAGTTACTGGGTAGGGATTTGCTGCCTTTTTTGAATATCGGTGTTACGTTGGCTAGCTTCCACTGATCGGGCATAGTTCCAGACTGCAAGGATTTATTGAATAGTAATGTCAGTGGTTTGGAGAGCTCATCCTTAGCTTCCTTTAGAACTCTAGGTGAGATTGTATCAGGTCCAGGCTTTTTATTTACCTTGAGTTTATCTAAACAATTCAATACTTCTCTCTCTGTAACGGTGATATTGCTTAGAACATCTGAATTATCAATCTGAATCGGCGATGGTGTAGGGATATCACTGAGGTCTTCTGTTGTAAAAACTGATGCAAAGAAGGTATTGAGGGCATTACTCATTTGTTCTTCGTCTTTGGTGTATTCTCCATTTTCATCGACTAACGGTCCAACAGTTGAAGTAACTACCTTTTTCTTTCTGATATAACTATAGAATTCTTTCGGGTTTGTTTTACTTTGATTCGCAATATGTAACTCTAAGGTCTTTTTACTTTGCTTAATTAACTTTTTGGCTTTGCGTCGTAGCTCTACAAATTTCACCCGTTCTTCGTCATTTTGTGAGGATTTTAATCTATCATTAGCAAATTTTTTAGCAAGCAGGCGGTTTGAAATATCTTTATTCCACCATTTGGGCTTATTATTATGGCCTGGACGCCGAGTTTTCGATGGTATGCAGTCTTGCACTGCTTTTAGGTAAGTGGCTTCGAATAACTTCCAAGATGTATTTATGTCGTTATTGTGAATTAAAAAGCTCCAGTCAGTTTCTTTAAACATAGCTCTAAGTTTATGGAAGTTTGCTTTCTTGAAATTAGGGACTTTTTCGATGCTACTATTTGGTTCGTTACTAGTAAACTTTAAAGTGAAAGTTATCGTATGATGGTCGCTGTTACTGAATTCATCACCAACATTCAAATTCTCTATTAATTCTTCTTTTGTTGCAAGTACAATGTCAAGAACGTTATTACCACGGGTCGGCGTTCCAACAAATTGATAAAGCGAACTCTCTTGCAAGTTCGTATACAAGTCATGTCCGGAGTGTGAAGTAAGAGTATCGCCCAACTTGGTCACAGGTAAATTAAAGTCACCAAAAATTACGGTATCTTGTGAGTTACTTACATCTGCAATTTGTTCGTAAATTTCTCGGTCAGTTTGCACTGATTGAGCTGGAGGTCTGTATATTAATGCAAGTATTATTTTGGTACCTTTATTATTCTTTATTAGCACAAAAGATGCGTCGACGTTCACAATTTGAGGTTTTGACAAGAGGGTAGGGTTAAGACTTTCTTTGATATAAAGTAAAACGCCACCTCCATTTCGATTTATTCGGCTTTTCTCAAACATTACATAACCGGGAAGTGAATACTCTGCTAAAAAGTCTCTATCTTCTGTATTGAGCCAAGATTCTGTTATGCCAATCACATCATAATTTTCTGTAAACACTAGCTCCTCTAAATCTGAAAATTTATTGCGTATGCTACGAGCGTTTGCATAGAAAACCTTTAAATTTGTTATTTTAGAACTCACGGAACGCTCTTTAATAATATTTTTGGTTCTTGTCGGATCTACATTTATGTTCATGGCTGTCCTCGGTCCTCGCTGTCTCCGGTCCTTATCGCTGGTGGTCCTCGGTTGCCTCTGTTTTTTTCTTGGCGTTGGATGATTTATGTCACTGCTGCTTCTTCTCGGATGGCGTTTTTTGATCCATGGCTGCGGACTGCTTCGTGTAGGAGACGACCCATGCGTGCTGAACCCACAGGGTTTAGATGAGTGCCATCCTTGCGGAACAGAGTAGGCTGGTTGTAGAAGTTGTCCCAGAGGTTGATGAATTCAACTTCTTCCCTCAGACACAAATGTTTTAGTCGGCTATTTGTGCTGAATGCCTTGTCGTAGAATTTGTCAGGTGCGTTGATCTTGGGGAGAATGCCTGAGATGATGATATTCCTTGACTTGTTTTTGTAGTGCTGGATCATCTTGCGATATTTCTCCATCAACTCTTCGGATCTGGTGCGCATGACGTCATTTGAACCAGCATGGATGACAAAAAGGGTATTTTCATTTGCATCCTTTGTGGTATCTTCGAAGGCTTCCACAATGTCGTCCAGTCCAGCTCCTGGGATGCAAAATCTTTTTCGTTGATTTGGGACTTTGTCGCAGAACTCTTCGACCTGTCCTCGTAGGATGGAATCCCCAACGAGCCTGGTCTCTTCTGGTTCGTCTTCCATCTCTACCAATATCTCAAATCTGTTTGACATTGTGACTGGTAGATGAGACCTTTTCTGCGTTGGCCGTGCACCGTTCCTCACTGGTGTAAATCCGGAAACCTGTGGTGGCGGGACTCTACGTATAGGTCGGGGAGAGGAGTGGTTAGAACAGGGGCGAGGGGTTGGTACGGTTCGTGCTAGCAGGCTTCTTGCATGAGGAGTGGGGGAGAGACTAAGGTGAATAGGGCGGCTGTCCTGGTTTGATGTCGGCTCAGGTTCGTCAGAAGCATCTGCTGCAGTGTCTACTGCAGGTGTTGGATTGTTGGCAGATGACGTTGGGGCGGTGGTGGATGCTGGAGTTGAAACAATTGGAGTTAGTGATACTCCAACGTTGAGTGTTACAAACTCTTGGAGTGATTCCAGCTTCCTGGTGAGGGCGTTGATCTTGTTGAGGGCTTCATCCAATTTTGCTGTCAAATCCTCTCGTTGCTGGCAGAGTCGGCAGACTTGTGGATCGGCAGGAGCAAACATGGAAGCACCAAACCTACCGGCGCAGTTCGTACAGGCACGAGGCATGGTGACGATCACTTTCTTCAGTTCACTTCACTCACTTAAAAACACTTAACTCACTTTAAAAACACTAAACTCACTTTAAAAACACTTCACTCCCTTCAGGTCGCTTCACTTACTTAAATAGGCCTAACCGAAAACAAAATGTTGAAATACACACAAATAGGTTATCAGCGGTGATAGCCTAACCAAAAATTAAAACAAAACAAAATTAAATTTGAATACGCAGTGATAGCCGAACCGAAAACAATTTTATGTTTATTTAAACAGAAATAGGCCACCAGGGGTTATAGCCTATCCTAACCGAAAACAAAAATTATGAACTACCGGTACGCAGAAATAGGCCACCAGCGGTGATAGCTTAACTGAAAATTTAAAAATTGAAGTACGCAGAAATAGGCCACCAGGGATGATAGCCTAGACTAACCGAAAACAAAAATAACCGAAAACAAAAATTATGAAATACCGGTACGCAGAAATAGGCCACCAGCGGTGATAGCCTAGACTAACCGAAAACAAAAATAACCGAAAACAAAAATTATGAAATACTGGTACGCAGAAATAGGCCACCAGCGGTGATAGCCTAACTGAAAATTTAAAAATTGAAGTACGCAGAAATAGGCCACCAGGGATGATAGCCTAGACTAACCGAAAAAAAAAATTATGAAATACCGGTACGCAGAAATAGGCCACCAGCGGTGATAGCCTAACTGAAAATTTAAAAATTGAAGTACCGTACGCAGAAATAGGCCACCAGGGATGATAGCCTAGACTAACCTAAAACAAAAATAACCAAAAACAAAAAAGTATGAAATATGCAGAAGTAGGCTACCAGGGGTGATAACCTACCTAAAAAAGCAAAACAAATATATATATATATATAATAGAATATGTAACTAAATATACAATTCACCAAATAGAGATTATATAAAAATAAAGTGTAACTGCACACAAGGGGTTAATATACTGTATCAACAGATGGCGCTGGTGTCACTGTAGGCTAGTCAAGCAGGATTATATTTAGATAAACAAAGTTATCAGTCAAAGGTTACTACAGTACAAGATCATGCAAGCAACAACTAAAATTACAGATATATATAGCTACAGTAGGATACTGAATACGATAACTACTAGAGTTAATAAGAAAATACAAAGCTAGGTCGATTTGAGGTGCGCGTGCGTCGTCTGCTACAAGCTAGGATAACAAATGTAAACAACAATGTTTATCAGTCAGAAAAGCAATAAAATAACATGCACGGCAACTACAGAACTATGTGGAGGTTAAATAAGCACTTAACTACTGTTCATGCAATGAATAAAGGGAATTGGGATGGTAACGGGAGCTCTCGAGTTCCAATGTACTGTCTGGTGTGTGTCAACGAACTATTCAATTCGTGTATTGAACTCATTTCGGCCCCAACAGGAAGTGGGTTACTGGACCCATGTTAGCTTAAGAGTGGGCTGTTAAATAAATATACAAAACTCCAACAACTGTCGAATTATTCCCCCACCTTACTAGTCTGCTTGAACTTAGAAATTTAAGTACAACATAATATTATATAATAATATAATATAATATTAACTTTATTTAGCCTAAAAACATATACAATATGTTACAATATCTTCATTATTCATTATCAAGGCTGAGCCCATGAAATGTGAAAATTTGTTATGGGCTCCTTCAAAATACGTTTAGGAAATTACCAGCAGTGTTCTGTATATGTAGTGTGCTTACAATTACCAGCAGTGTTCTGTATATGTAGTGTGCTTACAATTACCAGCAGTGTTCTGTATATGTAGTATGCTTACAATTACCAGCAGTGTTCTGTATATGTAGTGTGCTTACAATTACCAGCAGTGTTCTGTATATGTAGTGTGCTTACAATTACCAGCAGTGTTCTGTATATGTAGTGTGCTTACAATACCAGCAGTGTTCTGTATATGTAGTGTGCTTACAATTACCAGCAGTGTTCTGTATATGTAGTGTGCTTACAATTACCAGCAGTGTTCTGTATATGTAGTGTGCTTACAATTACCAGCAGTGTTCTGTATATGTAGTATGCTTACAATTACCAGCAGTGTTCTGTATATGTAGTATGCTTACAATTACCAGCAGTGTTCTGTATATGTAGTGTGCTTACAATTTAGATGCTCAGTTGGCGCTTTAAAACTTAATAGTTGCTTAGTAAGTGATTTTTACATTTCCGTTTAAATTATATATATATATATATATATATATATATATATAAGAGAAACAGGAGAATAAGGGCAACGACCGTGTTCATCTTGGTAGCTTTATTCAATATTTCGGACTATCTTGGTCCATCATCAGGCTTGGATACCGGTCCTAAAAATAAATTACTTTATTAAGAAACTAATATAAGTTAAATCGTGGACCACAAATGTATTAATAACACTACGAAATTATAAACTGTCCTAATACAGCTAAAATGTATACAATGTTATGAAATTAACAAGTATATAGTACTTACACATCTAAGGGGTCAGGCACGGGTGCGATCCTAATACAGAATGAAAACCTATGTTACCAGGGCACATATATAATATAGAGGGGGTTACCTAATAGTAAACCTATGTTACCAGGGCACATATATAATATAGAGGGGGTTACCTAATAGTAAACCTATGTTACCAGGGCACATATATAATATAGAGGGGGTTACCTAATAGTAAACCTATGTTACCAGGGCACATATATAATATAGAGGGGGTTACCTAATAGTAAACCTATGTTACCAGGGCACATATATAATATAGAGGGGGTTACCTAATAGTAAACCTATGTTACCAGGGCACATATATAATATAGAGGGGGTTACCTAATAGTAAACCTATGTTACCAGGGCACATATATAATATAGAGGGGGTTACCTAATAGTAAACCTATGTTACCAGGGCACATATATAATATAGAGGGGTTACCTAATAGTAAACCTATGTTACCAGGGCACATATATAATATAGAGGGGGTTACCTAATAGTAAACCTATGTTACCAGGGCACATATATATGTTACCAGGGCACATATATAATATAGAGGGGGTTACCTAATAGTAAACCTATGTTACCAGGGCACATATATAATATAGAGGGGTTACCTAATAGTAAACCTATGTTACCAGGGCACATATATAATATAGAGGGGGTTACCTAATAGTAAACCTATGTTACCAGGGCACATATATAATATAGAGGGGGTTACCTAATAGTAAACCTATGTTACCAGGGCACATATATAATATAGAGGGGGTTACCTAATAGTAAACCTATGTTACCAGGGCACATATATAATATAGAGGGGGTTACCTAATAGTAAACCTATGTTACCAGGGCACATATATAATATAGAGGGGGTTACCTAATAGTAAACCTATGTTACCAGGGCACATATATAATATAGAGGGGGTTACCTAATAGTAAACCTATGTTACCAGGGCACATATATAATATAGAGGGGGTTACCTTACCTAATAGTAAACCTATGTTACCAGGGCACATATATAATATAGAGGGGGTTACCTAATAGTAAATAATGATTGAAACAATACGACTAAAGAATAAACTTCATATACTTAGGAGCAAACGAAATTAATTGAAACTAAAAATGCGAATTATGAAAACAATACTCTTATGACACTAAACGAATTTAACAGAACTCTTATATAATGAAAGGGATATACGTTGAACGAAAATAAAAGAAATACGATGTTACTGACGCTAAATGAAAACAATTAATCCTAGCATAATATAATTTACATGCATGTGTTCAACCCAGGTTTAATCTTATTTATATAATATTTCTCACCGATAAGGGTCTCTGTTCTGTTAGAAAATCTATCTATGATTTCAAAATCTTTTTCACCGAAGGTGTGATCACATTCATGAGATTGATCCCGAATTGCCGAAAATTGTTGCTTGCCAAGGATCTGTCCCGTACGAACACTCCTTCCAACATGTTCCAATATTCTAGATCGAAATGCTCGGGTAGAGCATCCGACATACCTCATAGGACAATGAGGACACGTGAACTTATAAACAATGTTGGAAGTCATGTAGTCAGGGATCAGACCTTTGATTTTGAAAAAATGATTTAACCCTACAATGGTTTGTGAAAATAATTCTGAAATTGACAGCCGGAAATTTAGTGCGAAGAATTTTGGATAGATTTTTCCTGAAATCATAGCTAACTCTTCCATAGAATGGTAATTTGACATATTTGAGCAATTTCGGGACATTGTGAACATCATTGGTTTGCAAGTATTTAGAATAAAGGAAAGACTAGTATTTTCTGAAATAAATTGATACAATAGTTGTTGCTAATGAAATACTTTTCTAGTCTTACAAACTCTTGATGGAGAAGTGAATAATTTGAACTAATATTGAAAGCTCTAGTAAGGAGAGTTTTAATTGAGTTAATCTTATACAGCGTGGGACAAAAACTAAACCAATTCAGACCCTGATCAGTGGAAGGAGGTTTCCTATATACTTCGGTTGTGATGCCTGTGAGAGTTTTACTAATCTGAATATCTAGGAATGATATGGAATCCTGAGTCTCTATTTCAGAAGTAAATTGTATATTCTTGTGCTGTGTATTCATATAATCCTGGAACTGTTGTACATGCTCATTTCTCTCAAAAATCATAAAGAGTATCATCTACATACCTACGGTAGTAAATAGGTTTAAATGAAATGGGGATATTGTCTAACCAAATTTTCTCGCTGTAGCACATAAACGCATCCGCATACAGGGGCCCTAAACATGATCCCATTGAAATTCCGTCAATTTGACTGTATAATACATCATCAAATAGAAATACTGATTCAGAAGTAGCAAACTTCAGCAATTTGTTGACAACGGCCTTATCCAAATTATAGAATTCATGAGGACGGTAGTTATCTAGGATAATATTAGTCGTTTCTGTGAGCGGGACATTAGTAAATAAAGATTTGACGTTCAGGCTAGCCATAACAAAATTATCAGGTAAAATGAGTGATTTTAAATCAGTGACAAAGGTGGTGGAATTATTGATGGTAAATTCATTTCTGGTAAGTGGTCTTATAAGTGGGATAAGAAATTTAGAGAGGTTATAAGCTGCAGTATTTATAGCCGAAACAATAGGTCTAAATGGAATGCCGTCCTTATGAATCTTTGGAAGACCATACAATATTCCTGGGACAGAGCCAGAAGCATACAACATATCATATATACTATCACTAATTTTATCCTTTATTGCACGTAGTATGCGGTTAAGTTTATCCTCTAACCTAAGAACAATACTAAACATATCTCCGTTTACTTTTCTAAATTTTGTGTAGTCATGTATGATATCCTTCATTTTTACAATGTACTCTGACCGGTTTAATATCACTACCCCCTTTCCCTTGTACGGTTTTGTTATGACAATAGAGCGATCATTTCCAAGGTCCTTAAGCAAATCAATATCAGTCTTACTAATTACTGGCGAGTTAATTGTTGATCGTTTTGCATGTTCAAAGTTCAATCTGCCTAGTTCCCTAACTTGATCTAAAGTTCTCTCCCGAGGCATATTATTACGTGATAAACCTAATCTGTGACAATCTTCAACTACGTTGCATAGCTTTTCTATTCCCACATGATGGCGTAATTGGTTGGGTTTATATGAAGGAATACAAAAATCCAGGCATAACGACAATAATCTCTTTTCTTGCGACGTTAACACTTTATCAGAATAGTTATGCACACAGTCTTCATGCCATACAATAGGGGCAATACCTAAGTCACCTAGTTTTCTTCCATGAGTTATGCTAACCCCATTACAAGCATTGCGAGTGTGTGAAGCAATTTTGCCCATAAAAAACCAGAAGTCTAACAAACTAACCAACGCTTGAAATGATCGTTTACTGTTATTATAATAGTCATTAATCTTTTTCAGTTTCCTTTTCTGACTTGCAATTTCGTTGTTTAACAGGTGATCTTGCCAACATTTATATTTAGAGGTATGTCTAAAATCACTTCTATACACTTTAAATTGTAGAAATTTCGGCGGTTTGTCATGAGCTAGGCAAGTATTAAGAAATCCTATATCAAGTTGTAGTTTCTGTATCTTCTAGTGGTCCGTTTCCAACTTGCGGTACATCCGAAGTCCTTCTCTGCCATATTTATTTAGAACAGTGGTAGTGGTAGGTTGGCCGCTAGGGTACCGTATTTTTAAGAGAAACAGGAGAATAAGGGCAACGACCGTGTTCATCTTGGTAGCTTTATTCAATATTTCGAACTATCTTGGTCCATCATCAGGCTTGGATACCGGTCCTAAAAATTAATTACTTTATATATATAATATATATATATATATAGAAGCGATGCTCTCTTCACGGGGGAAGCGGAGGCGTATAATAAATAGAAAAACCAGCGCTAGGATGAACATCTTTATTGTGGGACGTTTCGGCTTACACACAAGCCATCTTCAGCCTAAAGTAAGACAAAAAGGGCCTACATAAATATTTGCATATTACTAATGGTTAATATTTAAAACGTGTAGGAGAATTATGATTATAATTATAATTAAATTATATACTAAAATTAAGTAGGTTGGCAACAAGAAATACAAGTAAATTGTACGAAAGGGGGGAGACAATATTGAAAACAACAAGTGTAGAAACGGGTTCGCATTAAAGTAGAAATGGGTTAATGCGAACCCGTTTATACACTGGTGTTGTTTTCAATATTGTCTCCCCCCTTTCGTACAATTTACTTGTATTTCTTGTTGCCAACCTACTTAATTTTAGTATATAATTTAATTATAATTATAATCATAATTCTCCTACACGTTTTAAATATTAACCATTAGTAATATGCAATTATTTATGTAGGCCCTTTTTGTCTTACTTTAGGCTGAAGATGGCTTGTGTGTAAGCCGAAACGTCCCACAAT
The DNA here is from genome assembly GCA_032716605.1 of Paralithodes platypus. NCBI lineage: Eukaryota > Metazoa > Arthropoda > Malacostraca > Decapoda > Lithodidae > Paralithodes > Paralithodes platypus. Next base: position 8,339,132 of record CM064492.1, on the reverse strand, counting down.
AAAGATGTTCATCCCAGCGCTGGTTTTTCTATTTATATATATATATATATATATATATATATATATATATATATATATATATGACAAATATAGCTGACAGGGCTAGGATTCGAATCGTACAGGCAGGGTGTCCAACCTCCTACACCATCACGAGGGTTAAAAGAAGGAATTTTATATTTATACCAGAATTCCTTCCCAACCCGACTCTGATGGCGGGGGGGGCAGACAATCATTTAATCGAAATTCGGCTACCCTAAGCATGAGAAGTTGTTAATTTGATGAAAAATATAGCCCTCGTGATGGTGTAGGAGATTGGACTCCCTGCCTGTTCGGTTCGAATCCTAGCCCTGCCAGCTATATTTGTCATCAAATAAACTACTTGCCATTTATATAAATATATATATCATGAAGAGGACAGGGGTCAAGAATATTTTACCTAATTGTAGTCAATAGACTATACATATGGACGATTTACACATGTGAGAGATTAATACATATTGTATAATTATAATTGCTCACTTGGAAACGACACCACAGAATAAGCAAGATTTAGTTTGCTCCAAGTGTATCCTTATCCCTACGCTTTGTAAAGTCATTGGCATTAAAAGGGCGTGAAATAGGTAAATCAAACTATTTTGGTATACTGATAGTGTTCCCCCCCCCCCCCCCCTTGGGGTAAGGGGGCCTTCATCTTATGGTGGGGGAATAAACGAATATGCCCCACGCATCTTACGGCATGTCGTAGAAGGCGACTAATAGGGGGAATGGGGGTAGATTGTAGGCACCAATCGAACAGGGCTATACCCAGGAGAGGCTGTAGTCATTTGATAAGGAGTCATTGGAACTCCTGTTTCATTTGCTTGGCCTCTCTTACTGATTCCCTTTGTGCCTCACTTACACTGAGAGTAGTCCAGTCTGCTCTCACAAACCCCTCCTCCTCCTATCTACTTCACTACAATTAACATGCACACCACACTTCCTCCTTCAAAATTATTTAAATGATGAACACAGGCCCAGCCTCGGAGTCACCAGGGGGGGGGGGGGGGGGGAGAACATAAATGCCCCCACGCCTGCCCGACCTTCCCCTGACGACCCCTCTAAATGCTCTGGACCACAGCCTGTCACTCTTACTATCAACTTTTGCAATATTCGCGGCCTTTCCTCTAATTTTCACTCAGTCGAACACCATCTCTCCTCCTACAAACCTGATCATCTTTTCCTCACCGAAACCCAGGTATCTGAGACAACTTCCAGCAACCCCTTCTCTGTATCCTCCTACTTTCTCTATCCTAGTTTCAAAGCAAAAGGCGGATGTTGTGCATAATTCACTTGCTCTCCTGTTCCCGATTTCGACTCCTCTGAATTCTCAACTTTATGGCTCAAACTATCCTGTCATTCTCATACTAAATATTTCTGTGCTGTCTATCTTTCCCCTAACTCTACCGACTTTCCCAAATTCTCTGGCTATCTAAACTCTGAAGTTGAACACATTCTATCCATCTCTCCCTTCTCTGAAATATCCATCTTAGGAGATTTCAAAGTTCACCACCGCCAATGGCTCTCCTCTCACACTACTGACCAACCTGGTAAACAAACCTACGTCTTTTCTGTCATAAATGACCTAGAGCAGCTGGTCCAGCAACCAACCTGTATTCCGGATCTCTTCGGAGATCGGCCTAACATTCTTGAATTATTTCTGACTTCTAACACTTCTTCTTATACTGTCATTATTTTCTCTCCTTTGGGCTCCTCCGACCATAAACTTATCTCTGTCACCTGTCCTATCTCCTCAGTACGGCCACCCGATCCTCCAAGCAGGTGGCGCTTGTGGCACTTTGGCGCTGCCGACTGGGAGGTGCTCCGGCAGTACTTCTTTGATTTCCCATGGAATGATTTCTACCTTCGCGGCCGGGGACCCTCGGAGAGTGCTGAACGCATTACCGAGGTAATCCTCTCGGGCATGGAAGCGTACATTCCATTTTCTTTCTCCTAGTCTAATGCAAAAAAATCATAGTTTTACTCACGCTTGTTCTACTGCTGTGCACAACAAGGAGGAAGCATTCAAACGGTACCAACACCTTAAAACTCAAGAATCTCATTCTTCGTATGTTTCTGCCCGGAATCAAGCCAAATCTGTTCTTCGACTTGCCAAGCTTTCTGGCATCTAGCCAAAAACCTCTCCAACAATTTTTCTTTCTCGTCTTTCCCTTCCCTTTTCCACTCTGATGGCACAGCCATCACTTCTTCCTCTGACAAAGCTGAACTATTTGCTCAAACTTTTACTAGAAGTTCCACCTTGGATGATTCCAGAGCTATTCCTCCCTCTCCACCCCCCTCTCTCCTACTTATGCCTAATATCATAAAGTCTTCTAAAGATGTACTTTCTACCCTCTCTGGGCTTAATACTAAGAAGGCGTACGGTCCGGACGGTGTTCCTCCTGTTGTACTGAAAAACTGTGCTTCCGTGCTGACCCCCTTGCCTAGGCAAACTCAAACGTGAGCCAGCATTGTATGGAGAAATCCGGCTTCGCCGGAGAAATTTGTCTATAGAAAAATGTACAAATTTTGCCTGCTGTCAAAACAAATCTTAATAAATAAAGGTCAATGTTTGTCTGCCTGTCTGTCAGTTACCAGACCTACCCGACCTATGTTACTAAACTCCTCCCACAATTTTGGTGCCAGGTGGGAGTGTGGGGCAACGTTGGAATGCCCAGGCTTTGGAGATGGTTTTAGACGAGTTTAGTGGAAATCAGAGACACTTTTGTTTAATAACATTTTCGGCAGAACTTATGTAGTATACAGGAGCGAAAAACTTTCGAAAAAAATGGCCGTTTGGGGCAGAAGGAGGCCTCCGATCGAAAAGATGTATGGAACCAAAGTTGTTCGCAGCCCCCCAAAATTGGGGTACGGATGAGGTCAGATCCAAAATCGGAGGTCATTTAGCGGCCGAAATCGAGGTAGCCGTTTAATGAGGCACAGGGAGGTCGAGGCCGGTTATTATGATAGTAGTAGTATTGTGATGATTGTGGTAGTAGTGATTGATGATGGTGATTATGGTAGTAGTAGTGGTGGTAGTAGTGATGGTGATTATGGTGATTACCCGGGCAACGCCGGGTACCCCTGCTAGTATATATACAGTATATATACTGGGTCGCTACCACTCGCCAGGAGAATATTGACATCTGGATGGGGTTAAACGTCTTAAAACAGTAGGCTGAATGGGGCCGAATGGATACAAGCCAAAGAGAGAGGGAGAGAAAGAGAAAAAAAGCGAGGTAGGCTCCCTTAAGATGTTTCACATTAGCTTCTTTATTATAATAGGTTTCCTACCAGGCCTGCAATTTAGGAGGAACTATTCTACCGAAAAAATGCACAAATATGAATCAAATTGGGGGGGGGGGGGCCTTT